>CM052802.1:126699523-126762558 GCA_028533885.1 Nasua narica
TCCATTCATTATAAAATGACATTGGAAAATTGACACTTAAAATGGGCGATTATCTAAAACAACTGCCAGGCTCTCCAAAGACAAGGGAAGAACAGCGACAGCCCTCCACCTTTTCTGAGCACTTAAAAAAAAATAATAACTTGCCTCAATGCTCGACATGTTTCTTGTTATTTCCATCCCCACGGGTACCATTGTTGGAAAGTGAGAATTTCTACCAAAGCAAAAATACTGATCGTTTTTTTTTTTTTGTGGATCATTTAACTTTTCAGTAAACTTTCCTTCCCAGTGCGAGAGGAAACTGTGGATATAACCTCATTCTGCAACCACAATTTCTGCAAAGGAGAATGATGAGGTGAAGGCCCCCTTTCTTCTGAGAAGCAACTACTGAAACTAAAGACTTTAAAATATACATATTAGAAGGAGGAATTGGGATTTTTCACAAGCTGAGATGAGCCTCACAGAAAAGAAGTCACATTTTACAAAAGCCTTTAATGAAAGATGTTTGTGAAAAGTTTCAAAGTGTTACAGAGACCTATCTATTTTGTGCCTTCCAGTGCTTGCTTGCCAATATTTACTGAGTATCTCGTATCTATCAGGTTACGAATAAAAATCGTAACAACTAGTAAGACCCATCCCAGGGCCTGGGGGGGCTTTACAATCTGGTATATTGATTAAGATAAAGCCTCTATGGTTTTAAATCCTCAAGATACGGTCTAATCTTCCAGGCTAGGTTTTTTCCTTTGGTGCCGGCCATAAAATATGCATTCAATAAACATTCGTTGGCCACCGTTGACCCTGGCCTCCCCTGTTTCGCAGTCATCTGCGAAGGACTATACAGACTTAATGATGAGCAAACTTGCAAGCTCAATCTTAATATGAACCCACATTTTGCAGGGAACCAACGGGACCCCTGAAAGTAGCTTGCCCGAGGTCCATCGCAGAGCTGCTACAAGAATCCAGGACCCCCCTCCCCATTCCAGCTGCTCTCCATCATTGACGTGATGTAAAGCCCCCTGCATTCTCTCTCCTCTTTGTAAGGTCTCACCCGGCTCTCCCATGACTCCTCTGTCACTGGCCACCTCCTCTGAATCCCCGCGAGTTCACGTGTCCCCTTCGCTGTGAGGCCCACAGTAGTGGTCATTCTAATGTGACTCTTCCCATCAACTTCGCAGGAAACTGAAGCTCCCAAGTGGAAGACAGAGAGCTGGCCACGAATCCAAAGTGACAGGCCATCCCTCCTCCTCCCTCCTGTCCGGCATGTCCCCCGACAAGTGTGTGAGGGGATCCCGAGGAGAAGGAGAAGCCGTCCCTTCACGGGGCCGTGTCCCAGCCAGCCCTCCACCCTGCCATCCCCGTGGGCTTGTTGCAGGGACACTGTGCTTGGAATGAAACCAGAAAAAGCCTGTCTTCCCAAAAGTTCCCATGAGAGTCTTCCCGCGGAAGTTCACAATTCTGACTACACCAATCTCATACCGATGAAAATGTTTAAAGACTTATTTTATGGCAACTCTTATCCGGACAGAACTAGTTTGGGGACATGTTATCCTACTGGTAAAGTTTTCTGAATGTGTTGTATTTTCTTGGATATTGGTAAAATTCGGAAAACATCTTTTTGGAGAAAGGGATCTGCAACGGAAAGTACCTTGCTATCAGTGTGGACAAGGGTTGTAGATACACAAGTAAGAGAGACCAACGTTGACAGTAGTTGGTAAATACGTTAATCAAGCCCTTTTAGAAAAGGATGACCAGATCTACCTTTTTTATATGAGACCGCCATAAGAAATATTTTACCTCAAAACGTGTTATTGTACACAATCTCTTATTACAAACAGAAATCTTTTGGGGGGCTGAGGGGAGAACAGAAGAATCTTTCCTACACAAAGTCTTCTTTGAAAACTATCCTAGAGGACGATAAAAAGTATCTTTCGTGTGTCCAGAGAAACAGACAGATCAAATTAAGAATTAAAATTATATCACAGCCTTAAGATAATCCATAAAAACAATATTATGATAACAAGGACCAACTTACCACCGTTTGAACTTATTTGTGGTGAGTTCTTTAACTTTACATTTTGTTTCCCTTTCTTGGGTTTTTCCGAATTCACCTCCTCTTTTTTCCCTTTCCTCTTTGGGGGCTGAGGAGACGCGTGGTCGCTGGATCCAACTGTCGCCTTGGACTGACGATCATTTCCCTGAGTGGCAGAAGATCAGACACTTACCACGGGCTAACGAAACCCCAAAGTGACTCCTAGTCAACGCGAAGTCATTAACCGGTGGTCAGTGGGGCGGGGGTGGGAGACGGATGTATTCTGCTGACTCCCCAATCTCCGTTTTAATACGTACATTAACTTTTCCCCGTGCCAGGAGAAGCTAAAAAGTACTGGATACTTAATCTGTACCAGACATTCTACAAAATCATTTCAATCCTCATAACCCTGAGACAGGCGCTTCGCCCACTGCAGGGAGGAAGACATGAGGCTTAGAGGTAGAGTCTTGCCCAAGGCGGCCACGGGGCCAGCAAGGCCACCACCTTCACCATCCTCTCCCTCCTGTGACTGCCACACAAATCTACTGGTATGAGCAAGGTTGCCGACAGCCCTCAGTGGGACCACTTAACCTAGAAACACCTTCTTAACTAGTGGTCACTGCGACTACGTGGCTATCGTCCTACACGGAGACATGCGCTGTCCTTGTAGACGTCCCCAAATACGTCCTCGTCGGTTGGTGACCGCCATGCTCCCTGAGAAGCACAAATCCAGGGCCACGCAGACACACGCGGCTCAAGGCCATGCTCCCGCAAGGCCACCACCCATGCGCATACGTTCAGTGTCTGCCTCTGGAAATGGAGACCTCGCCAAGGAGGCTCCTGAGCATGAAGGTGTGGCTGAGTTTCCCTGGCCCGACTGCAGCTCCAGGAGGCCACGTGACAGCCACGACAGAGGTGGCCACTGCGAGCACCCAAAGAACAGGTGTGCTCAGACCCTGTGGCTGCCTGGCCGTGGCTACAGCAAGAGCCTCCCTCCCAACCGGACAACTTGGCTCTCGGACGCTCAGGCGCTAAGCCCACTTGCGTGTCTTGAGCGTATGAGGTGTGAGGCCGCGGGACAGAGAAAGAAGACAAGCTTTTGGGACCAAAATTCGTGGCTCAGAGCCACTGCGCTGCCACTAACCCCTGATGGGACCTCCGACTATCTAACTCCTGCCTGCTTTGACCATTGCCTTCCCGGCTGAGCGGGGCTAACATACCTGCCTTTAGGTCTATCCTGAGGGGGAGACGGTGACATTTCTAAGATAACCAGTCCAGCACCTGTCAGACGGTTTTTGCTCGAAGAGTAGCAGAGGGCTTTCTCCAAGAGCACAGTCAATGTCTTTTCCCTTAAAAATCATATGCAACTCACACCATATTGGGTGAAATCTTTATGCAACATCTGCACTGTGCTAGGATCTGAAAATAAATGTAGTAATATCAAATAAACAAATCTGCCTAGAAACCTATTATAACTGCTCATTTTAAACATTTATATATTCAGTCATCCAGAAGCATTTAAATGGTTTTAGCCACCACCCAATTAAGAATAGAAAAATTCGCAGCCTTACAAATGAAGTTATTTATGCTATTTTGTCGTAGCCTACAAGGAAATGAATTATGCATAGATTTATTAACAGTATGAAAGCTTGTCCAAATCTATAACACTCCTCTGCATAATTTAATTTCCCATTCCAACTGCAATTTAAACATACGCTTCCATTTAATTACTGCATTAACTGCAACCAGAGCTGTTGCTTATTTTCTTTCCTTTTCTCCAGTGATTCTTTCTCACGAGCCCGTGGACTGCCTGGCAGAAGACACAGACCACGTGATTATAGTGGAGACTCCACACCCATCCTCCAGGTCTCGTGTTCCAGCCTGTTTTCCATCGCATCTGTTCATCTCTCACAATTTTGAAATTTCAGAAGCCTTGCATGAGCAGAGTCACCCTTCCAGCAAACTTGCTGGAAGGTCCAGAGATACTGTGGGAACTTTTGAGAACTAAAGCTCAGCGAGGGACAGTCTCTGGGTCTGGGCAGGAGGGTCCTTCACAGCTCTCTGGGAAAAGGCATTTTCACAAACTGCCTGTGACAAGGGAGGAGCGGAATTGTGCCTGGGATTCATACAACCTGAAAAGTCAGCTCTCTCGTTGACTACACAGGAGGTTCTGATTTGCTCTGTTTCTGATAAGGACACTCAAAAGGATTTATTTTGGAGCATCGAGAAAGCCTGGGGAATCCAGTAATGCCATAGGGCTTGGCTTTGGTAACAGACCCCCATGCATTCAGTTACTAAATCATGACTGATTGCAGGGCGCTTTGTGAGGACGGCATTAAACTAAAAGAAGGGGAAGAATTTGTTTTGTAACCAGAAGACTGGAAACAATGTAAATGCCTGTGTTTTTTAACCAAGAAAAAAAAGCTGATTCATCTGAGGTGTTAACAATATGACCTATTTAATAATGATACACAGAAATATAAACTATATAGGATGGATTATATGTAGTCATGTTTATTTACATAGCTTATTATATAAGTTACATATATTCATATTTATTCACATAGTTAATTATATAAATTATAGCTGGTCTACAAATAAATTACAGAGCATAAGGGAACACAGGAATGGAGAGGGGGATTTTCCTTCCTTTTTTGAGACTTCCACATGGGACTTAAAACCTGGATACGCAAATGGAGAGCTGTGGCTATTTGGGGGCTATTTTTTTTTTTTAAGGCAGAAAAGGGCTTATCAGCCTTGGCATGACAACACTGATTAAGCCTGGAGAGAACCCAAGGCCCCTCACCAGCTGGTAACGGGCACCCTCGCCCCCCCCCCCACTCCGGGGAGGCAGGAAGGGCTGGCACCTGGCACTGGAGGGAGGGAAGGGGGGAGACGGGAGGGGTCCCAGAGGCCTGGGGGAGCCGTCTCATCTCAAAGGCACAAGCCAGAGGCCCTGAAAGGCCCCAGTGCAGCCCAGGGCCCCCGGGCCGGCCATCCCCCACCCTCATGGCCCTGGAGGAAGACGACAGTGCAGGAAGAGGGAAGCAGGACCCTCTGCTGTCCCCTGGTGCTGGCTTCCTGTCAGCCAGGGAGGTGAGTAATGTCCGCTCCCCATCCCCTCACATCCCTTCTGGAGGCCAGGCCTCACATTTTCCGTTCAGGAAGGGGCAGAACAAGAGGCCAGTGGAGCACATCAAGGGGAAACGAAGGAGTGGGCCCCGGCCTGGCTCCACCAGCTGCAGCCCCGCAGGTGAAGTTCAGGGCGTCCGCTGGCTCACCTGGGCCAGGTGTGTGCTCGCGGGCGCTTTTCTACTCACTCACTCATTCAACAGACACATCCTGCCGCCTGCCCCGTGCCGGGCACTGGGGTCCTAGCTTCCAGGGCGCTGTGCTCTCGGGGAGAGAGGCAGACGCCACACGGATAATCCCAACGACCGAGCATAACCACAGACTGATGTACCATTTGGTACATCGAAATATAGGAAATACAGGAAACAAAGGAGTTTTGCCGTTCTCGTACAGCTCTGCCGGTTGATGAAACAGTATTAATGAGTACTTCTTACGCACTAAATACCGATTTAACATAAATATGGTATTATTGTCACCATTTTACAGATACAGAGGACTAACTTTCTCAAGGTTACTCAGGTCTGGTTTCTCCACGACACGAAAGCCTCCCGATGCCTATACACTGCAAATATTCACTATATGGTGTGATTCCCTGAGAAGGCCACTGGGAGGTGACAAACCGTGGCTTTACACCAAAGCGGACCTGATCAAGAAGCAGCCCGATTTGGGGCGTGTCCGGTGCAAAAACCCGACCCGTGGGAGACCTGGACCAGCGCCCTGCCTCCCGCCCCACACGCAGCCGTGAACTGCTGCACCAGCAATCCTCCGGCTCAAATCAACAAAACAGTGAAAGGAGCCCTTCAACCCCCACCCCCACGTTATTGAAACTGGGATTTTTTTTTAAGAGCTCCCTAGGCTCTTTCCAACAGGAGCCTGTCAACTCAGGCGTCTTTCATGACCACAGGAAACGCGTTGCCAGCCCCCAGAGACACGCACCAAAGGCTGAGAGGGCGGAAAGCATCAAGTTTAAGAGAATGTCATGAGGGTTTTGCCTCACGGAGCAGCCTCCTCCTCGGAGATGCACCCAGAAGGGAGACTCCTGAGCAGGAAGCCAGCCCCAAACTCAGGCTGGCATTTCTCTCACTGGCATCTCTGGGGATGGCATGTGGGCAAAAAGCCCTTGTATCCACACTGGCCTCAAGTGTCCCAAAAGGCAAAATGGAACTTCAGGAGCAGCTGGAATTTATCTCGCTTCACAGTGACTCTGTGAGACGTGAAGAATCGTGTTGTTTCTTTGTTTTTGCCAGAACTTTCGCGATGACAATATTCGAGTCTGTGAACTACTGATCACAAGATAAAACAGCCACGTGGCAAGAAAAGCAAGAACTCGGGCTTTACCTTCCGACCGACCCTGAGTTCACCCATCGTCCACTAGGGGGCGCCCTGATCCCGCGCAGTGTGCCCAGGCAGCCTCCCGATGGAGGGCGTGGTTTTGCACACTTGAGAGAGGTTAACACCATTCCCTTCTATCTTCCTTTTGTTTTCAAGGCCAGAACTGCAAGCTGAAATTATTCCCCATTTGTTCCTGTCTGTGATCCCCCCAGCGCTAGGAGACGGGAGGGAGCAGCTTTCTGAGCCATCCTGCTCCCCAGGGGACATTCCTTGGGCTGCTCTGCCAGGGTCTGCCTGAGCCCGGAAGCCCCCTCCCCACCGGCACTCCCTACCACGGGGTGGGTGCTGCTGGCCCACCGCAGGGCCCCTGCGCTCACTCTGGTTGCTTTCCCTTTTCTTCCCGCTAAGTTCTCTCAGGCCCCCACCCACACTCCCCTTCCTTAGGCGACACAGCGATTCCTAGAAAGCCTTGCCAGAACCGATTCCTAAGAATCCAGCTCTGCGTCCCCTCCGACGTGTATCAGCAGTTCGGGGGTGCCTTTCCCGCTGACTTGGGGGTGGGCCCTACCAACCCGAGCTAGGTTTCCACCCCCCCCCGCCCCGCCCCATCACGCTTAACATAAACGTGAGAGTGCCAAGCAGTGAAAGATCCTAAAAACATGTACGTTCTCCAGGGACCCAATTAATTAAGACAGGAGTAAAATAATCCTTCTGTTAAAAAAAAAAAACCAAGTCTGTGACTTTGGAATTGCGGACGGCGATGGTCCCTCCGTGCGGCTCAGCACCTGGCTTTCACACACACCCGGCGCGGGGTTAGTGAGCGCCTGCGTGTGCCCCTCCACGGACACGACCTCCTGGAAGAGGCCCTCCAGGACCACCCGGATGACACCGCCCCTCTCACTGCCTCTTCCCGTACCCAGATGTATTTCTCTTCACGCTCATCCCCATTCATACCAAACGTACCGCGTGGGTGGCTTTCTCCTGCTCTAGAAGGGACGCTCCAGACCCTTTGCGTTTTCTCTGGATTCGCGGCCTCCCTCTGCCCACAAGCGCTCCAACAGTGCCCAGGACTTAACATGCACTCGGTAAACGCCTGCTGGTTGAATGCACCCATCAGAGACGACGGTGACAAGAGCCTCGAGGAGGAACCGTCACAGACGTCCATCTCGCCTGCTGCCCCCTGTCCGGGTCACCTGCGTCAGGGGCCTGGGCCCAGCTACCCCGCTGCCTCCTGCTTCGGTTCTCCCCCCGACCCACGTCTCTGTAGACAGCACGGCCGGAGCGAGCCCTCAAAAATGTAAGCCCAACCATATCCCCGTCGTCTTCTCTTCTTCTAACCCTCAGATGGTGTCCCAGGGAGGAGTAAGACCCAAACTCCTAGCACGGGGTCGACGGACCCGCCCGACGTGCCTCTCCCATCTCAGACCACCCGGCCTTCTTCCTGCCCTCCTCACATGCCAAGGTGCCAGGCTCTATCACCAAGGGCCTCGGGGACCGTTACCTCTGCCAGAGAGGCTCTTTCTGGTCCTGCCCCGCCTTGGAGGACCAGCTCCTTTAGGTCATTAAGGTCTCAGAGAATTTTCTATCAATTCGCGCCTTGCTACGTTTTATCTATTTTATTTCACATGGTGCTAATGCTTAGCTTATGTCTACATTCGTTAGAGCTTGAGAGCCTGTCTACCGCCATCCTCCACTCCACCCCCTACACTCGCACCCACACGCTCACACACGCACCCACACGCGTGCACCCACACATGCGCACACCCACACGCCCACACGCACGCACTCACGCCCACCCACACGCACCCCCCCCACACACGCACCCGCACGCTCACACACGCACGCACTCACGCCCACACGCGTGCACCCACACGCCCACGCACGCACGCCCACACACATGCACACGCCCACACACGCCCACACGCACGCACTCACGCCCACCCACACGTGCCCACATGTGCCCACACACGCATGCACTCACGCCCACCCACATGTGCCCACATGTGCCCACACACACACGCACGCACTCACGCACACACACACACGCGCGCACACACACACACACAGGCCCTAAAAGGAAAGTTACTCGAGGTCTGAAACTTCATCTGTTGGCCACCGTGAGCCAGTTCTTTTCAGTGGCTCCTGGCACGTCAGTAACCGCTCAAAAGTACGTGTCAAACGGCTGATCGAGTGGACAGACAGACGGACGAACAGACAGAATGCTGTTGGAGTGCTGTGGAAGGAAGCAAGCCCTACTGTCGCTTGATTTTTCTAAGCTGGAGCATGGAGATGTAATTTTGAGTCTTTGCTTTCTATGAGATGGACCCATATCATGATGCTGAGTCTTTCCTCCAAGGTCGTTTCCCCAGAGAAGACCTGTCCTGACCTACCTACCCAAACGGGCTCTCCTTCCATTGTCTCCTGTCACTCCGCACTTCTTTCATTCCTACCGCACCCCATAATTACATATTGATTTCTGCAATTGTGAGTTTAACCTTGTTCTCCCCCAAGTGCACCTTGAGCTCAGAGCACCACGTCTTTCGCTCGTGTCCGTCCCCCTGGGGCTCTGCTGCATGCCGGGTATGCAGGAAACGCCACTTACCGTTAGAGGAACCGGCATTCCCGGCACAGATTCTAAATAACTTCCAAATAAGCAAGCGAGCAAGAAAACTACACGGACGTGCCTCTCGCCCATGAATTTTAAAGCAGGAAACACACTGCACATTTTTAATAAAAAATTTAGACATTCCAAACTTCCGAATAACAAGCCCGTAATTCCAAAGTCTGGTAACTGAATGAATGCAGAGAGTTGAGTTATGGTCTTGGTTCTGACGCTAATTTCTCGGCTGATGTCAGGTCAGTTATGAAGTCCCTGGGGTCTCTGTTCGACCACCACTCTTGGCAGCAGCGTTGTGGGAAACAGGGAGCCCACACGTGCCTGGCAGACAAGGGGATTCTGCCCCAAAATCCTGAAGAGAGGACAGAATTTCCAAACCCTACATTCACAGGTTCTATTTAGCTTTGGTAGTGGCTAAAATCGATCTTTGAGCCACTAGAACATTCTCTCCCCTCCCTTCTCCCCCTCTGTCAGGCTGCCTCAGAGCTGGGTCCTCTGCGGGCAGTGTGCGCCCTCTCCAGGCTCCCCCTGGACCGCAGGAGGAGGGCTGCCCCCCAGCGGGCTGGACCGGGTGCCTGGAAGAACGGAGCCACCGGTCTGCTCTCCAGCTACGACGACTACGCGGACGAACTTGAGATCTGCGCCCCGGGTCCTCGTCAGGCCTCGGTCTCCACCAGTTACAGTGGGTTGCTGAACACTCACAACTAGATTTCGCGATGACACTCACAGCCCAGCGTGTTTGAAACAGGGAAGGTCCTTATTTCCTCTGACGGCCCTCTTGTTGGCCAGCCAGGGTGGCACTATTTTCTGGGCGATCCAAGCTCGAGAACTCGCAGCCGTCTCTGGCTCCAAGCTCTCCTTCACCCCGTGTCCCGTCACCAAGAAAGTCCCTCAGCTCCTCAAGGACAACAGGTGCCTCCCTAGCCTGGCTCTTTCCACCCAATGCCGAGGCTCCTGCTCCCAATGGCCGCGTGATGGGACATCTCCCATCCGAGGCCTCTCACCACGTTAAGTCCTTCCCCACAAAAAAAAATCTGACCTTCCGAGAATGGATTTGGGTTCACATTCTCGCTTTGCAGAAGCCCTCGTGAGCTGCCCTCTACTCCAGGATAAGGACTAGACTCTTGGCTCGGACATTCCAGGCCATCTGAGACTGCCAGCACCTGCAGTCTGGGCACACCAGCCCCCACACATGATGGAGCCCCTGCTCCTGAGCCCGAGGGACTCCCCGACCCCGGGGGTCATAAGCGTGAGCTCCCTCCCTGCGGGCCATCTGGACTCAGGGGGAGCCTTGGGATGTGCTCCTCCTCCTGTCTGTGCAGACATCCCCTTCTTGATGCTAAGTATGCATCGCAGCCGGCGTGATTGCCTCTCAGGGAGCCCATCTTGGCTCCTTTCTCACACCTCCCTTTCCATCTGAAGCCCCTTCCCCTCATCAACCTCCACCCGTTGGGAACATCCCTCAAAGGCATGGCTCACATTCAACTTCCCTCATGCACTTTGGCGGACGCATGTTTGACTCCCTCTGCCTCACATTTACCAATCTCACCCGATCAATCACGCGATACTCGCTGTTGAGCATTAGCTCCTCAGTGACCCTTTCAAGCTCTGTTCTCCACCTGAACTAGATCGTACACGTCCTGGAGGCGAAAGCCTGGTCATCAGCGGCATGAGCACCTCAGCTTACGAACAGGTCGTAAAGACCTGGGGTTTGTTATTCTGAGTTCAGCACTACTTCTCGCAAAATTATTTTTTTCTTTCCCCCCCCCAAAGAATTTTGCGTGATATAGAAAAACTTTGGGCGGGGGGACTAAATCATCATCAGGGGACACGTTATCACCCAGCAGTCTCTGATGTCACAAAATACCAACAGAAGAATAGTGCTTATTAAATCAGGGCGGTGTGCAGGCTGGGGGTGGGGGGGGGGATGTCCAACCAATTCTGATCACTGCTGGTCACACAGCTCAGTCAGAAATGCCAGGAGAGAAGCCTCAGCCAGAAAAGCCTGTCAAAGCAGCCCTCCTCCGGCCTTGCGTCCCAGTCCTCCCTGCGAGGGGGACGGACCGAAGACACAAACGGGTCACGAAGTCACCTCCTAAACACTGGCCACAGTTCCCCTGGGAGAGGTACTGAATGGACATCTCGCTGAGTTAACGAGTATGTGGACCAATCATGGATGGAAAAAATTCTGATTTTTTCGAGGGAACGAGTTCTCCAGGGAACGAGGCAGAGTGATTCTCAGTCTTGTAAAGAAGATAACTTGAGGATCACTTTTTTTTTTAAAACTTCCGTTTTTTTTAGTTTTTGTCAAAGAGAGAAAACCAGACCGAGCAGACCACCAACGCGACCTAACCCAGCCTTTCCTCTCCTTTTATGCGTCATTGCTCAGATTTCAACTGTGAGACAAGTTACATCAGATCTAACACAAGGAAAAAGACACTGACTTTGGAACCTCTACTTTAAAAACGTTAGTTCACTTTGAGGACCTTAACTGTAACATTAATGTTCTGGCGTTGTCTCACATAATTGCTTATATACCACAAGGCAGCTAAGTTTTATGTCTTCAAGTTTAATTGAAACCCAGAGGACAGCCTCCCTGAATCATATAGAAATAGAGAACATTTAATGAGTAAAGCATCTGATACTTACGCTCCCTTTAGACTTTCTGGATCCTACAATCGGAGGTAGTGAAGAGGCTTTCTGACTGTAGAAACAAATGGTAATTTAGAACTCTGAATGTCATTGACCAATACAGAATGCAAGATAATTGTCATCCCCACTTGTCATCCCAACCTACAAGTCATCTGTTTAAGGAACACGGGTGTTTCACGAAAAGTACCGTGTACTTTCCTGATTTCACAAAGATCACCGGACAATTATTAAATTCCATTCCAAAAGATCTCCAATGTTTAACGTTAAACTATTTTAATCGATGCTCCCTATAAACTTTTAGTACCACCTTGTTTTTTTTTTCTGTAGCATTTTTTTCAAATCGCCAACCTTTCTGGATGCATTTCAAAAAGTCATTTCCTAAGCTGAGGGATGGTTTTGAAAGATGGAGTCCAAAACAATAAATGTTGATCGTTTTCCTAATGTCTTCAGTGTCTGTGTCAGAAGCTCAGGATGGCAAAACGCTGGCATCTACATTCAAGGGAGCTTCTAGACCGGTCATTTTCAATAAAAAAACAAAAGTTCTCTTTGGTTGTAGCAATGTGGTTCCGCAGAGGATAGGGAGAGACTGATCTTGGAACCCACTGACCCCTCTGAAAAGGAGACCACACGTAGACGAAGGGGTGTCTAACTGACCTGTCCTCGAGAGGCCACCATGAGCTACCGGCTTCTCCCTGCCCTCGAGAACACTCTCGATATCACAGCAGGGGAATCCACAGCCGCCCAGCAGAGACAGTGAAGGATCTGACGTCACGGATGCCCAAGGATGCTCGTCAGGAAGTCTGTGGGCACGTGATTCTACAGTGCCGGAAAACCGTGTGCTCTTGCCCCCTCCAGACACCGCCCCGAAAGTCCATTTTGTCCCTCACTTATCTGGAAGCCCTGGGCCACCCTCTCCATTGAGCTTCGCAAACTGCAGATTAATGGAGAAAAATCGGTGACCTTCTGCTATCTCTGCAAGTCACACACACTCCAGCAGAGGACAGGCGGGTCCCAGAGCTAAGTGGCCAGAGAATGTCTGGGAAAAGCAGCGCAGGCGGTAAAGAAACCACACCGTGAGCAACCCAGGGGGTGCTCTGCGCATCTGCCTCTGCTGGCCCTCTGCTCAGCTGAAATGAGGCCCCTTCCACAAATACATGACACTTCCTCGAGAAAAATGGGTCACAGGGCACTGTAATTAAAAGTGCAATTTTTACAATTTTGCGTGTAATAATTATAGTCTCTCTTGCCGCCCTACTTACTTGCACAAGGAGAATTATATCATTTTTTCCATTATTAAACAAAGTATAAAATATTATGTTTTTCAACACTTGTAGGTGTTTATAGATGCAACTGAAAATTATTTGGTCTGGCTAACCAGCAGAGACATTATTAAAACTTCAAATGATGTATGCTTCACCAAGATAAGTCTTTATATTTACTATGAATTCATAAGTGAGTAGTTAAAAAATGCTATATAACCTTTCATCGATCCCCAAAATTATATTTTTGTGCAAAAAGAAAAAATCTCCAATCTCTAATCACGGCCAAAAAAAAAAATATCAATATATATATGACACATGCTTTCCATTCTAACTGACGAGGAAGGTTATACAAGATATACCGGTGCTCTGCACAAGACTCCGTGGTATTTCAAGTGGTAACTGAAATAGGAGATGTGAAGGAGGATGGGCACTCACCCGTAGGACCTTCTCATGCTGGACTTGTCAAAAAGTAACTCACTGTAAGGCAATTTCTTAAACCTATCTCTGCCGACGGCCACGTAAAACTGCCCGTTCTCCAGCTCGGCCCCGCTCTCAACAAGTTTTCCTTCTAACGTGTAAAGTCTGCGGAAACATGAATGCCCACAATTAAAATGTAAACAAGCAGGAGAGAGCTGCTTAAAATGACAAAGTTCAACAGAAGCAACCCTCTCTTAAGTTAGCTCATTTGTTACTGTTCTAATTATCAAATTCAGAACGCCTCGGAGTCATTAGATTCAACTCTCTCTATGTACGAGTACTTCCTCCCAATCAACCCACCGTCCCAACAGAAGGATCCTCTCCTGCTGCCATAGTAAGATTTCAGACAGGAAGCGCTGACTCACACTGAGCAGGGTGCTTTCTTTTATTTTTTAAGATTCTCTTTATTTATTCATGAGACAGAGGGCGGGGGGGAGGCAGAGAGAAAAGCAGACTCCCCACTAGGCAGGGAGCCCGATGCGGAGCTCGATCCCAGGACCCCGAGATCATGACCTGAGCCGAACGCAGAGGCTGAACCGACCGAGGCCCCCAGGCGCTGGAACGTGGTGCTTTAAATGGAGCTCAGCTCCCGCTAAGACTGATCCTTCTATTTTGTGAGCACTGTTTACAACTTACTTTCTTAATGTATTCGTCCAGTGGACACACTTCCTGCGTTCTGTGCCAGGGCCCTCAGCCAAAACAGGACAGCCAAACACACACAGAATGGGGGCGGAAAACCAGCGGCAGAGGAGCCCACGGCGAGGATTAATGGTGCAGAACTGCATAGCATTCGTGCCTCTTCTTTTTTTTTTTTTTTGCCTCCCCTCATCTTCCCAGAATCAAGGGATTTCACAAAGGACCTCCCTTTGCTGTTAAGCTGCCTCTGCGGACCACAGTGAATATGTTACTTATTAAAAGAACAGTGATAACTTCACTAGGCGATTTAAAGTGTCCACAGAAAGTTTTCTTTTTAAAGAACAAGAAATAGCAGACTATTAGAGAACACCGTGAAAAAGGCAATGCCTATTTCTGAAGGTGATAAACAAGAGTTCGTGACTGGAAGGAGTTCAAGAAAAGCATCAAAAAAAAAAAAATTCTCAGACTTCTTCTATTGCCTAATAAAGGTTAGTGACATTTGCAAAGGAAAAAAAGAAAAAGAAAAAGGCATTGATCTGTCTGCTTTTTCACTGATGATGGAAGAAGTACAAAGAAAACGGCCCCAAGGGGCACCTGGGGGGCTCAGTCATTAAATGTCTGCCTTCGACTCAGGTCATGATCCCAGGGTCCAGGGATTGAGCCCCACATCAGGCTCCCTGCTGAGCAGGGAGCCTGCTTCCCCCTGCCTCTCTGCCTACTTGTGATCTCTCTGTCAAATAAATACAATCTTTTAAAAAAAAGAAAAAGAAAACAGCTCCAAAAACCCTGAAATGTGTTTGGGCTGATTTAATATAAAGATGCTCCTCATTTATGACCCTTAATTCTATCCCTAGAAGTCTAAATTATGAACACTTAACCCCAGATTTTCTGGTTTTCCCTCCTTACCCCAGACCAGGGTTTCTGAACAATGGTGCTGTTGGCATTTTGGATCTGATAATTCTTTGTTGGGGGTGGGGAAGGATAGGGAGGAGCCTAGCTGTGAGCTAACTGCAGGTGTTCCTAATAGCGCCCTTGGCTTCTACCCCCTGCATGGTAGGAGCATCCTACCACAATTCCCAGCTGCGACTACCAAAAGTGACCAGATGCTGCCCAATGTCCCCTAAGGGCAAAATCGTCCCAAGCTGAGAACGGCTAGCCTGGACCCAGACATTTACTCTCCTTCAAAATAGGAAGATCGGAGTCAGTAGTTAACTTTTATGGCTTGAAATTAAAAAAGACAGCATCACTGTGGATCTGGAAATCGCCAAGATTTGACTGGTTTCCTCTGCAGGCAGTTAAGCGGACTGAATAAATTCTAACCCACGATTTTACACTCCTTTTATAGGACTTTGGTTGACCTGCTTTCTTCCTTTTTTTACAAAAGCAAGACAGAAACGGGGAGTTGAACCTGTTGTAATGGGATGCTTCCGATATATAAATATTCTAAAGCACAGGGAGGGGCCAACCTTAAGACTTTTTTTAATGTTTTGTTAAAGGAAAATGGGCAAGTCCCAAGTGACCAGCAACCAAATCTCACTCATATCTGGCATTACACTGAGAACTGGGTTTCTCCAAGTATTCAAATATTGGCCTGGGAGTGGGGGAATACATATTTTCATTTCTGTATTTAGACTTGCATATATTTTATTTCCATATATGAATTTGTTCATATCAATATATGTATGAACATGTGTATCTGGGCACGCAACTGTGTGTATGTATCTTTGGGTGCTTTATATTGGGTTTACATTTATGTATGTATCAAAAGAAACAACTGAATATCTAAAAAGAAAAGAAAGAACGAACTTTTCATATTTGCCTTCACCCCAACATCAAAATAAAACCAGAAGGATCAAAGTTTTAAATGAAATTAAAAGTACAAGATGAAAATATTGCAGAATATTTTTACAATCTTGGAATGAGGAAAAGCTAATCTAGTGATAAAACTTAATGATCATAAGACTAAAAATTTGACTGTACCAAAATTCAACTTAATTGTATCCAAAAAAAAAAAACATGAATCAAAAATACAAACTAGAAACATTTAAAACTCATAGGAGAAAGAGCCAATTTCCCTAATATGTAAAGAGCATCTATAAATCAGTAAGATAAAAATGTAAAGGCAATACAGATAGTTCATACATAACGAAAGATAAATTTGTGCCATTTATTTAGGGAATAACTTAGTAATTAAGAGCACAGGCTCTGGAACCCAGATCGGGGTCCAGTGACTTCCCACAGCGTCCTGGGATTCTCCAGAACATTTCTAAACCCCATCCACCCAGGAAAGATGACTCTGGTGTACCTGTGGACAGCCCCACTCCTCAGAGTGACTTTTTCTGTGACCATTTGTAGCACATGATCCCACTGATTCAAGGTTTTTCTGGGGATGAGGAGGCGAGAAGCCGGACTTATGAGGTCTCCATTTGCAATCAAGCTGGGGAAAAAAAAAAAAAAAAACCAGCCAGCCACGCCATTTGAAACAGTTACACTTTTTTTTTTAAAGATTTTATTTATTTATTTATTAGGAAAGAGAGAGAGTGAGAGAGAGCATGAGAGGGGAGAAGGTCAGAGTGAGAAGCAGACTCCCCATGGAGCTGGGAGCCTGATGTGGGACTTGATCCCGGGACTCCGGGATCATGACCTGAGCTGAAGGCAGCCGCTCAACCAACTGGGCCACCCAGGCGCCCGAAACAATTACACTTTTAAAGCCACAAAACAAATCCCCAACCGCAAGGAAAGCAACTTCTAACCTCGGTGTGGAAGTCTTCAACTTACAAGATGGTGCAGGGCTCCTGAAGCGATTTTCTAAAGCGCGCTGACACGTTGATTCTGCTGTGCATTACCGGCTTCACCTTTAAAAAAGCAAAGAAACGCACATCACTAAGCGTCTGTTAGGTTTTCTTTTTTTTTTTCTAAGAGTTAAAACTACAGGTTTTCAGGGACAGGCTGAGACTTCTTATGCCTTTGTTAAAATCTTGCTTTTTTTTTCCCCATGACAGAAACACGCCAAGCTCACTTTCTAGCAATAGCGCACGCCCTTAACCAAGCTCTCAAGAAAAATTTCCCTTAAGCCCTAGTTTACTGCTCATAATCTGTGCCCACAATTGGGCCTCTCCTGAGGATTTTAAGGCAACACTTTAAACACTGCTTTCCATAACACAGAAACAAAGTAATTGCATAAAATCTGGCACTCTGAAAGGCTCCCCCTCCAGCCGAAGCACAACCTCTCTGGGGCTGAATCTAGGCGCGCCCTCCCCAAGGTCCATGACCCCATCTAGGCCCCCACCCCGGCATATGACCCCTCCCATTTCCCCCACGGATTCCACTTCTCCGCTCTCCATCAGCCCACGTTCCCTAGCCTGTGCTTCCAGGCTCTCCATCGCCCCCGGCAAGAAGCTCAGGGCCCCCAGGACACCTTCCCCTGCAGCCAGGTTTCGGCTTTCAGCTGCCCTCTCTCCTCCCTAGTCAAGGACTGGGTTTTTCCCTGAATCCCTTCTCCTCCTGCTGAACTCTAAAATTCCACCGGCAGACACCCTCACTCTCAGCAGATCATTTCCTTCCAAACTTAAGGAAATTCGGGCCAGCAGGCATGAAGCGCCCGGAGCTCGCTTCCCTCCACAACCCACCTCACTTCCCTCTCCACCATCTTCTCCTTTCTGCCTGCCCGCGGTGGGACCTCAGCCCTTTATAATCAAGCTAATGCCCACCTTGTTTTTGTCTCCAGCTACTTATACTAGATCCAGGAATCATCTGTTGTCTTAAAGCTGCGGCCAGCGCCCTTCCCTGCTGATTTTCCCACAGCACTTAACCATCATCTGACTCGGGACCTATTTTATTTATCTGATTTTCCACTGCTTGTCCCTACCGCGTCCCTTTGGTGTTACCCTCAATATTACCTCATAATGTACTGACCACACACTTCATACTCTAGGAATTTTGTTCAAATGGCTTGCCTCTTGACCTTGACTATATAAGAACTTCCTTGTTGGATTCTTGATTTAAAGGTGAAGGTGAACATGTTATATAAACAAATAACTTCAAAAGTCTTGTTGAATTGGCTAAAATGTGCTATTTTTCGTTAAAGCATACATATCTATAAACATACAGAAATTCATAAATACACAACTTAAAAATAATCATAATTCTGAGTAGATAGGTTGTTACCAGAATTAAATCAAACCACTTGTTTTGAATAATAATTGTTTTCCTCATTCAGCATGACAAAATTTTCCCCAAATGTTCATGATTAACCAGGTGAACTGAAGATTAACCTTAAACATATATTGCTTTGAGTTATTATAATTAAATTAACTAGGCTGTTTTCAGATATACTAATAATAGAATCTGAAAAAATAATCCAAAAAATACATCTGAATTGAAAAAAAAGACCATTGTATAAAACAACTGAAACTTTTTGGAAACAGTACTATTTTAATTTACAGCACATTTTTTTAATTGGCATTTCAAATAATAACCTCAACTGCATACACAAAAATAAGCCAAATCAACTGCACATAAGGGAAATTTTTCCAGAACCCTTTTCAGGGAGGAGAGCTTGGTCATGTGGTACTAATGTAGAGAACTATGGCTTTAGATAATCGAAAACATAATAATCAATTAGCATATGTCTCTAAAATTTATAAATTTCCTTATTAGCCCATACAATTTCCCTTGCCCTTTAAAAATAAACAGTATTTGAAATATGAGTATAATGTCAAGTATCAATCAACACACCTAGTTAGGGAGGGATGGGCACCCAGGGGTGGGATGGGAGGTACTCCCACTCAGACCCTGGGTACCAGGAATGGCTTTCATTGGTGACCGACCAATGGCTAGCCAATGTTAGTTGTGGAATCTAGGACTACAGGACCAAATCAAATGAAAAGGTATCAATTCAAAACTCCAACTCTCATTTTGGGCCCAGTACCCTAATAATCCTCCTGATTGGTTTGGTCAGTTGGGAACCACCACAAAGTTAAGGGAGGACATGCTTACAGCTGATCTCTTGCCTGGATTCTTCACTGGGTTCAACACTTTTCTCAGAAAACCTAGTTTATTTGGATATGGAGAAGTAGGTAAGCCTAATTAATCAGAGAGAAGAGTCATTCCCTGAGTGGAAATTAGGTGAACAGGTAGGGAGGTCGGTAGGGAGAGAGACAGAGAACTGAATAAATATTTGCTTCATGTTTTTCTTGAAACTAGTTCTAAAGCCAAAGGTGGCAAAAGTGGGGGAATCATGTTAAATCTGTTAGAATGAGGTGATCCGGGATTCTAGTGTGTGTCTCCGGATAGAATCACAGGTGCTTTCCAAAATATCCCTTCATCTCTCCTTTCTTTTTCAGATTGTCTTTATGTCACAGGTGGCCATAGTAAACATTTTTCAAATCCCATAATGCTTCATGTGAGCCGAGTAAGTCCTTAGGTGATTTAACTCAAATTCACCAATTCCAACATGGCACTTAGTAGGACAATAACCACAGCTGGGTCAAATTCAAGTGAAAACCTACATGACTCAAAAAAATATGCACCTGTTTGTTATAAACATGAGCTCAATGAAAACGAAGTTGTTTGCTTTGAAAATACACCTTTGAAAGAATATGGCCAAAGTCTACAAAACGAGTAACTGACTGCAGGGTCTACGATTCTGAACTCTAGGACTGACCGTCAGCACTTTTGACGAGAACCAATTCAATGCCTCACACCTCATTTTCTTAATCTGCAAAAACAGGGATAATCCTGCTAAACTAGCCCAAAGGGAGGCTCCACGAACTAATTAACCAAGAGGCAATGCCACTCCCTTGGGCTGTTAGGCTGAATGCTTCAGAGAATCGGCCTGCCTCAAATCTCAGCACTCGGCACCTCTTGAAACCTCTCAAAATCTAGGCCAAGAAAATCAACTCAGTCTCAAGGGCCTGAGAAAATGATGCTGTTAAACGAGCACCATCCTAAAAATCTCCTGACCACTGACCCCTTGGAAACACTCATTGGACAGGTTTTTGTGATTGTCCCTAATAAAGATAAACCTAGGTGTTTAAAGGGGAAAAAATGTAATGAAGTTATTTATTTGCGAAACATACTCCAAACCACACAAAAAGATTTCAACTCTATTTTCCTTACTGTGTGGATTTAAGAAACAGTAAGTTCTCCAAATGGTAATCTTTGGGGAAACGTTGTTACTACTTTGCAAAGACAGCACAAGCATCAAAGAGGAAAACAAAGTCCCTTACAAAATATTTCATCAATTTTCACTACTTTTGATAAATAAGAAAAGGGCCAAATGTTTATAGAAGACACGAGAGTTAAAAATAACTCACCTAGGAGTCAATACAGCAGACGCATCCAAATTAGGAATTGTTCCAAAGAAGTTTTTTAAGTAATTACCCTTTTCCTTCAGTATTACTATTTTTTAAAAGACTTACTTGTTTGTTTTAGAGACAAAGAGAGCAAGCAAGCATGGGGAGGGATTGAGGGAGAGAGAGAATCCTGAAACAGACTCCTTGCCTCAGCACAGAGCCTGATGCGGGGCTGGATCCCAGGACCCTGAGATCATGACCTGAGCCGAAGGCAGAGGCTTTAACACACTGAGCCACCCAGGCGCCCCAACCCTCTACTAATTTTTAAACGGAAGAAAGACTGGCCTAGATGCCTGATGGATGGTGATGGTACAATGTCCTCCAGTGATCGTTTATATGATAATTAACAATTGGAAAATGCCTCTATCAGAAGATAGTTCATGCTGAGCGTATGTCCTAAGCTTCACGGAATGAAACCCTTTTTCATGGAGATACTCCAGGGGCATGGACTGAAAGAGAAATGTGACAAGGGAAGGCTGTGTAACAAGAGGTGGGGACAATAACCAAACTTCTCAAAAGGATAGCTGACACGCCCGCTCCTTGGATTTCTATCAATGGTGTTACATCGCATCTCAATTAATATGAGTTGACACATTCTAATCTTCAGAGTAACAGAGAACTTCTGAGACACAAAAATTACACCGTTTTCCTACCACTATTTTTCCCTCTTTCATAGCTGAGGAAATACATTCTACCAACTGGTATGTAATTTGACAAATAAAAGGCATCTGCTCTGCCTGTATCAGGTTTTTTCCATTTTCATTTTTTTTCATTTTTTTTTTTCCATTTGAAAAGGTTTTGTTTTGTTTCCCATATTCAAGTAAACTAAAGGATAGTTCCACTTCAGGTTAGGAGGTAGAAGGTTGTAGGGGACTACTGTTCCCAGTGTGACAACGAAAACTGAAAGATAAGCGAAATGGCATGATTTTTTATGTGGAAACATCCCACGTCATGTATGTACCACATACAAGTACACAACCTCACAAACAGTGAAATTTTTAAGTGTGGTTAGTCTTGGAGGGTAGGCTCGGGTAGGGTAAGTAGAGGGTGTGTTAGAACGATACTTTCCCTTTTTTATACCTCAATCCTTTCTATATAACTTCTTTTCTTTTCCTTTATCTTTTGACCCCTTATCCATTTCTCCTACCCACCCTCTCACCTCTGACAACCACTAATCCGTACTCTGTATCTATGAGCTTGCTGGGATTTTTTTTTTTAACTGCACATATAAGAGAGATCATATTGTATTTCTCCTCCACTGTCTGATTTATTTCACTTAGCATAATGCCCTGGAGGCCCTTGAGACCCATCCATGTTGTCACAAATGGAAAGAATTCATTTTTTTTTATGGCCAAATATATTCCATTATAAATGTATATATCACAGTGTTTATCCATTCACACATCGATGAACACTTAGGTGGATTTCATATCTTGGCTCTTGTAAATAATGCTGCAATAAATATGGGGATGCATATTTCTTTTCAAGTTAGTGTTTTTATTTTCTTTGGAAGATACCCAGAAGTGGAACTGCTGGATCATGTGATATTTTGAGGAACCTCCATACTGTTTTGCACAGTGGCTTCACCAATTAGCATTCCCACCTGCACAGCCCAAGGGTTCCTATTTCTCCACATCCTCACCAAAACTTATTTGGTATTTTTTGATAATGGACTTTCTAATATATATGAACTGATATCTCATTGTGATTTTGATTTGCCTTTCCCTGATGACTAATGATGCCTCTTAAGTATCTTTTCCTGTACCTACTGGCCATTCATAGGTCTTCCCTGGAAAAGTGTCTACTCAGATCTTCAGCCCATTTTTTAATTGGATTGCCTGGGGGTGGCATTTTGTGGTTTGGTCATTGACTTGTATGAGTTCTTCATATATTTTGGATATTAACCCTTGAGCAGATCTATGATTTGCAAATATTTTCTACCATTTCTTTTTTTTTTTTAAGATTTTATTTATTTGACAGAGAGAGAGAGAGATCACAAGTAGGCAGAGAGGCAGGCAGAGAGAGAGGGGGAAGCAGGATCCCCGCTGAGCAGAGAGCCCAATGCGGGGCTCGATCCCAGGACCCTGAGATCATGACCTGGGCCGAAGGCAGAGGCTTTAACCCACTGAGCCACTCAGGTGCCCCTATTTTCTACCATTTCGTAGGTTGCTTTTGCTTACAGTGTCAGATTAAAAAAATCATAGCCAAGACCCATGTCAAAGAAGTTATTGCCTGTTTTCTTCTAGGAGTTTTATGGTTTTAGGTCTTAAACATTCAAGTCTTTAATCCAGTTAATCCATTTTGAGTTAATTTTTATATATGGTGAGAGACAGTGGTCGAGTTTCATTCTTTTGCATATGGCTATCTGGTTTTCCCAACACTATTGAACAGATTGTCCTTTCCCCATTGTATTTGCTTTCCTCCTTGGCATAAATTAATTGACCATACATGCATGGGTTTATTTCTGGGCTCTCTATTCTGTTCTATTGATCTATCTGTCTGTTTCTATGCTAATACCATACTGTTTAAATTACTATACCCCTGTAATATAGTTATATTCTTTTTTTCTTTCCAGCTTTATTCTTTTATTATTTATTATTTATTCTTTTTTCTCAAGATTGCTTTAGCTATTTGGGGATTTTTGTGGTTCCATACAAATTTTAGGGTGACCTTTTTTCTATTTCTTTGAAAAAACATCATTGGAATTTTGATGGGGATTGCACTGAATTTGTAGATTGCTCTGGGTAGTAAGGACATTTTAGTAGTAGTAGTAGTAGTAGTAAAGACATGTTAACAATATTTATTCTTCCAATCCATGAACACGGTATATCTTTCCACTTATTTGTGGCTTCTTCAATTTCTTTCATTAATGTCTTGTAGTTTTCAATATACAAGTCTTTCACCTCCTTGATTAAATTTATTCCTAGGTATTTTACTCTTTTTGATTGAATTATAAATAGGATTGTTTTCTTTTCTTTCATTTTTTTTTTTTCTTTGAGAGAGAGGATGGACAAGTGTGCACACACAGCAGAAGGAGAAAGTTTTAAGTAGGTTCCACTTCAGCATGGAGCCCATCATGGGGCTCAATGTCACCACCCTGGGATCACGACCTGAGCCAAAATCAAGACTCGGACCCTTAACCAACTGAGCCACCCAGGTACCCTTCTTTACTTTTCTTTCTGACGGTTTGTTATTAGTGTGTAGAAACGCAACTTTTTGCATATTAATCATGTATCCTGTAACTTTACTGAATTCACTTATGAGTTCTAACAGGGTTTTTCTGGTGGAATCTTTAAGGTTTTCTATATATAATATCATGTCATCTGCAAGTAATGACAGTTCCACTTATTGCTTTCCAATTTTGATGCCTTTTTTTTTTCTTTGTCTAATTGCCCTGGCTAGGACTTCCAAAATGATGTTAAATAAAAGTAATGAGAGCAGGAAACTTTGTCTTGCTCCTCACCTTAGAGGAAGCTTTCAGTTTCTCACTGTTCAATATTTTAGCTATGGACTCATAATATATGGCCTTTATTCTATTCTCCCTATTCCCACTTTGCTGGGAATTTTTATCACAAATGGATATTGAATTTTGACAAATGCTTTTTCTGTATCTGTTGAGATGACCATTTGATTTTTATCCTTCATTTTATTTCATTTATCCACATTTTGTTAATGTAGTCAATTAGTACCACATTGACTAATTTGAGGATATTGAACCATCCTTTCATCCCTGCAATACATCCCACTCGATTGTGGTGTATGATCTTTTTAATGTATTGTTGGCTTTGGATGGCTAATATTTTGTTGAGGATTTTTGCATCTGTGTTCGTCAAGGACATAGGCCTGTAATTTGTTTGTAGCATTGCTTGTCTGGTTTTGGCATCAGGCCCAAGGTATCAGAGTAATGCCAGCCTTATAAAATCAGTTTGGAAGCTCCTCTTCTATTTTTTGGAAGTCTTTGAGAAGGATTCATATTAATTCTTCTTTAAATGTTTAGTAAAATTCACTAGTGAAGCCATCTGGTCCTGGACTTTTGTTTCTTGGTAGATTTTTGATTTCTGATTCAATCTCTTTACTAGTAATCCATGTTTGGATTTCATCATGAGTCAGTCTTGATAGGTTGTAAGTTTCCAGGAATTTATCCATTTCTTCTAGGTCATCCATTTTGGGGCACATGATTTTTCAGGGTAGTCTCTTATGAGCCTTTGTATTTCTGTGGTATCAGTCATTTCTGACTTTATTTATTTAAGTCCTCTCTCTTTTTTTTCTTGGTGAGTCTAGCTAAAGGCTTGTCAATTTTATTTATCTTTCTGAAGAACCAGCCCTTAGTTCCATTGATCTTCTCTATTGCTTTTTTATCTCTATTTCATTCTTTCTTCTCTAATCTCTGTTGTCTCTTCTCTTCTACAAATGTGGGGCTTTACTTGTTCTTTTTTTCCCTAGTTCCTGAATGTGTAATGTTAGGTCGTTTATTTGAGACTTTTCTTGTTTCTTGAAGTAGGCACTAATCACTATGAACTTCCCTCTGCTTTTGCCACATCCTGGAAATTTTGGTATGTTATGTTTCCATTTTTGTTTGTCTCGGGTATTTTTTTATTTCCCTTTTGATCTCTTCACTGGTTCACTCGTTGTTCAATAGCATGTTGTTGAATCTCCACATACTTGTGAATTTTTCACTTTTCTTCATGTAATTAATTTCTAGTTTCATACCATTAAGGTCAACAGGATGCTCGACGTGATTCCAGTCCTCTTAAGTTTATTGAGACTTTTGTAGCCTGACATACGAATTTTAAGAAATTTGTTCCACATGTAGCCGTAGCCTCAGTGTGCCCATGGGAGGAGAGGAGTTCAGGATATTCCTACGTCACCATCTTAAACTGGAACCCACATTTTTTTTTAATGCTTCAAAGAACTTAGGATGCAAAAAAGTCTAAATGAACTGGGGCACCCGGGTGGCTCACTGCCTTTGGCTCAGGGCATGATCCCAGGGTCCTTGGATCAAGCGCGATGTGGAGCCTGCTTCCTCCCTCTGCTTGAGCACTCCACCTTGCTCTCTCAAATAAATAAAAATCTTAAAAAAAAGAAAAAAAAAGTCTCAATGAACTAAATTCTAGAGAGGGATGAGCCCTTTCTAAGTGAGAAGAAAGCGGTAAGTGCTTTCACCCCCATGGGCACGGCAGCAGGAAAAAAAACCTTCCACAGAGAGCCAGCGCGTGGGCAGACCCGACGGAGGAGACCCAGATGTAGGGCAAGTCTATTTCACCCACTAATTCTTCCCCCACAGGACCTTCCGTAAGTGCCCAGAAGTGTAACAAAAGCTAAGACCCGGGGAAAGAGCAGGGAAAGCAATCCCATGGTGTGGAAAGCTAGAGGTGGGGCTGGAGCACAGAGAGCTCCAGTGATGACTTTCCAAACTGCTGCTTTGGCGCCAGGTCCTAGGGCGAGCACATCCGGGCACAAGCCCTTTGAGAGCCGAGTCTCAGTTTCCTACAGCCGTTTGGGTCTTTTGGACATAAGTCCTGTCGGTTTTCAAAGCCAGACCTACGGAGGGCTCTGTCTCCCCAGAGCATGGTCCCAAGTGTTGGGGGGGGGTGCCTGATATGGGACTCGAAACCCCTTGCTCCTCAGGAACGTGCTCCGTTTTGGCAAGATCCCTCTACCTTGTGGGTAGCTGCACTGGGTGTGGGGTTTTGGTCAAGACTGTGTCTCTTCCTCTCCCAGACATGTCAGTGTGATCTTTTTATCCTTTGTTTTGGAGTAGATACTCGGCTAATTCTCAGGTCTCCTTCAGAGAGAACTGTTGTGTAGGTAGCTGTAGATGTGGTGTGTCTGTGGGATGGTGAGTTCAGGATCTTCCTAAGGCTGCCATCTTGAATCTTCTCCAGATTTTTTTCATCAATGCAAAATCACAAGAGATACATAATGCCCATGTGCTCAATTCATTTTCGTGACACATTTCTGTTAAAGGGTTGTTTTTTTTAAACAAAGACATATTTTTAACCTTGGGTATTTCTTACAAAACATATCCTATACAATATCTGACATACTAAAATATCTTTTTTCTAGGACTGGATCTTTTAGACTTAAGGAAACTAAGGTCCAGAAATGCTATTAATCCGGAATAGATATTTGAGGTACATGATCCTCTATGATAGGGAAAAAAGCAAACATGGAATGTGTAGCTGGAAATCTCATTGCAGTTCCGCCATACACTGTCTAACTTCATCCTTTTGTGGCCACTGTTAGTTTTCTGTGCTAATAAATATTCCTGCCCACACCTAAATGTTGGTTCTTCCCCCAGGATTCCATCCCAGCCTTCTTCTCTTCATAACTCAAACACTCCCCCTGGTCACATTTACCCAACTTGATGTTATTTATTATCAACATCACTTTGTAGATGATGATCCCATCTCTTTATTTAGTCCACATCTTTCTCCTGATCCCAAAGCAATTTTTTTTTTTTAGTGTATACCATGCCCAGAGCTACATGAAACACTTTCCATGTGTTGCCTTAACTTTTTATATCATCTTCATAAGATAGTTGTTTTCAAGTAAGTTTATAGTTATAAAACACAACCGTACTTATAAAATGTTTTCATTGGGGCACCTGGGTGGTGCATTCGGTTAGGTGTCTGACTCTTGATTTCGACTCAGGTCGTGATCGCAGGGCCCTGGGACTGAGTCCCACCTCGGGAGTCTGCCCTCGGTGGGGAGTCTGCTTGAGGACTCTCTTTCCCTCTCCCCCTGCCCCTCCCCCCACCCGTCCACACTCTCTCAAATAAGGAAATCTTTTAAAAAGATAAAATGTTTGCATTTACAGTGACGTTTGTACCTCAAAATAACATTATGAGGTTAGTGTTATTCTAATTGTATAAATGGGAAAAGATGAGCCTTTCCATCGGTCAAGGGCGCATGGTAAGCAAAGCAGCTGACCCAAGAATCCACCGCTTCTGATTCCCAGCCCATAAGTCCGGCTGCTAATGATGCCTAAGACAGAAATGGGCCACTAGCAGGAGTAGCAGACATGTACTCACACCTATTAAAATAGGATCTTTCTTGAATTATCTGTAGCTGAATATATGCAAATATTTATAAATACATAAATAGGTATACCTAGAATGCCCTTGTTCAGTGGTCTCCATGCTTTCTCAAGACCACTCTCTTTGGCTCCTACCTATCAAATACCCGTTGTATGATTTTACCAGTATAATTTAAGGAACCTCAATGGGAGCAAACATTGAAATCCTTTAGCCTCCAGAGCATCTAGAAATTCCAGAAAGGCATGGTAGCAAAATCTGCCCAGCCACTAAGATACTTCGGGAAGAATACATTCATTGTTATACAGTAATAAAAAATTCCAACTACCAAAACTTCTGTGAGGACCTAGTTACAAAAGATGTCTCTAATTATAATGAACAGTCTGTTTAGAACATTCCCAGAGGGGTCCAATTAGTTTCCATGAGCTGATGAAACCACTCATCTCTACCTGGGTCCCCTGTAGGTTCCCATGTTTGTTGTACCCAGTCCAGGGGCTGATTCCCAGAGGAAGGAGTTGGACTCATCAGTCCAGTGTGGATTAGTATCTTTTATTCGGGGGTTATTTTTCTGCCAATGCAAGATACCTTGGCATCAGTTTGTAGATTTGTCTTTTGAACTATTCTCTAAATGAATGCCTCGTTTCCTTGAAGCAGGAAAACAATTCAAAACAAAGTCAAAAATAAATGACATGGCCATTCAAAACCATGGCAAGGTAAAGGATTTCCTTTTAGCTTAAAAGTGACTCAAGAGTGACATGTCATTATGAATTTGTCCAAACCCAAAAAATGTACACCAAGAGTGAGCCCTAATGTAAATAGGGACTCTGGGCAATTATGATGTGTCGATGTACCATTCTAAATTATGATCTTGATAATGGGGACGGTGTGCACATGCGGGGGTAGAAGCACATGCACATCTCTGTATCTTCCCCTCAATTTTGTTGTGAATATGAAAATGCTTTTAAAAAATAACATCTCATTAAAAAAAAAACTTAAAAAGTGAACCAAAAGATATCAATTACAAGTAACACATTCCTTGGAAAACTCTTAAGTATAATTATATATTTCAATAAAGTGTTCAGGGACACCTGAGTGGCTCAGTTGGTTAAGCCGCTGCCTGCAGTTCAGGTCATGATCCCAGGGTCCTGGGATGGAGTCCCGAATCGGGCTCCTTGCTCAGCGGGGAGCCTGCTTCTCTCTCTCTGCCTCTGCCTGCCTCTTTGCCTGCTTGTGCTCTCTCTGTCTCTCTGACAAATAAATAAAGAAAAAAAAATTTTTTTAATAAATAAATAAATAAATAAACAAAGTGTCCAGATTGCTAAATCTTCTTGCCCTTAAGAGCAGAATGTCATCAAATCAGTTTCCCAGCATACCACAAATTTTTAAACCATGGGCATTCTCGTTTAATTCTTTGTTGCATCTTATGGAATATTTTTAAAAATCAGATAATCCTAAACATTCTGAACATATAATGCTAACCCTCACATTTATTATCTTTATTCTAAAAACATTATTTGCAATGGGTGCTTTACCTTATGGGAAAGCTGAACATGACTTGGGTCATTTTGAAGGCCCTTATAAGTAAAGTCTGCAGGAGTTTCCCTAATGCTGTGCTGAAGAGGATAGTATGACCCCGACAAAGTTAAAAAATAACCGATTAACCCGAGAGAACTCACAAGAAATTACAGGAAATACCACCAGCCAAGCATTAAAAAAAAATTAATTTTTTAATTGTCCTTTCTTTGGAATTCCTTCTTTATTCATTATACCATGCTTTACCATTTTGCCACTGTCCTTTTTGTTTGTTTAGTTTTCCCAAATGGGATTTTGGTTACCAAGCCACTTTTAGGCAATGGAATGTAAAATTTCCACTAGGAATGCAGGGCAGTGGGAAGTGTGTCTGTAACAATGCGAGATGAAAGTCAGCAATGCTGGGTATGTGCGGGGGTCCGCTGGGCGGGCCGGAGAACCCTTCCACCTGCATGTAAATTAGTCTCCAAGGCCCAGGACTCCCACTGAAGAATGTGCACGATCCACATTCAGTCATTCACAAGCACTAAGGACGCTATTAACCCACCAGCAGAGACCAAGGGAAAGGCCCCTGGCGCTCTGAGGGGCTCTGAGGTTTTCACCCCCACGTGCTGGCTGTGCTCAGCGCTGAGGGGGTTGTAGTGAGGGGGGCAGATGAGGGGTCTCCCCCCTCACGGAGCTACCTGCGGGGTGGGGTGCTGGCGTGAACAAGGCTGCGCAACATTCCTGAGGGGCGCTACGCTGGGAGGCAGCCTCCAGCCCTTAGGAGCCCGTGTCTTCACTGAGTCACTGAGGCCAGTCCCCTCCACTGTAGGATGGGGGGACCGCATTCTGGTCATCTCTCGGTTCCCTTCAAATTCCCACATTATCCCAAAATATGAAAGTGTGATCAAAATGCAACCTGTCTCGAAGGAAAAGTAAAGCTTTTGAAATTAAACGATTAGAAATATCATTGGCTAGCCCGATGTGTCGAAGAGTTGCTCAGGCAATTGAGATCTCTATGGTTCGGAACAAAATATCTTTTATGTACATCAAGGGGGCATCCGTTGGGGGTGTCCTCTCATAGCTCTTAGAGAAACCCAGTCAACTGGGTTTTTAATAAAATCAGCTATAAGCTTCAGTTCCAACTGCTTACAAGAGGCACGTCTGCAACCATACGCGTCCCAGAACAAGGCGGCTAGTAATGAAATCTGAATTAGCAAGAGTCAGTGTGAGAACGGTAGTCGCTGACTCACACTGTTCAAAAAACATCCTCCACCCGTCTCATAGTTTGTTTCCTCTCCACGTAGATGGTTCCCTCATCCAATGACATCTGTCAGTTGTCAGTTACCAACTGTGTCCCGGGCGGTGGGGAAAGGGTTGAGGGCTCGTTGGTAAATGGGTCAAGATGCTCACCCTCACGAAGCCCGCAGAATATAGTTCAGGGGTCAGCAGCAAGTAAAAAGTGAAACAAAACAAAAACCAAAAAAAAAAATGCATAATCACAAATGATGACAAGCACTCGGAGGAAAATGAGGCAGTGGCGAGGTAAGATAGTGGGGAGCAACCCAGTGTGCCGGCGAGAGCAGGAAAGGGCGAGCTGGCAGGCACCAGGCACGGCCCCACCAGCCAAGGAAGGGAGGCTCGATGTCGGCCTGAGCGCCATGGGCACAGTCTCGATGGCGGATTGCCACAAGGGTCACTCCGGCTGCTGCGTGGAGAGGAACTGCGGAGAGCAAGACTGGAGGCGAGGAGATCGAAGGGGGCAGGGTCTGTTGAGTTATCCAAGGAAGGGATTATCCAAGGAAGGGACGGTGGGGTCTTCTCTTGGGGGCTGACCACGGGGAAAGAAAAAGTAGGTAGAGCCGAGACACAGTGGAGGGAGAAATTGGAACCTACTGGAAGAAGCACGTGGGCAGCGAGGGAAAGAGGGCTTGAGCGGGTGGGTGCTGCACATGGGACAGACAGCGGTAGAATCAAGGGCTTCGTTTCGGACATTACACTGGAGACGCCCGCAAGACCTCCAAGCAGAGGGGTCACCACACAGGCGAGCTGGAGCTCATGGAAGAGGCCAGGACTCGAGAGGCAAACGGGGTGACCACAGATGGGAAGCCATGAGGCTGAGTGAGCCCGCCAGGGGAAGGAGCAGAGAGCAAAGACGGGGCTCAGGACCCAGCCTGGGGGCTGGACAACAGAGGAGAAATCATCCACCGGAGACAGGGCCGAAGCGCACAGACAAGAGGCAGGAAAACCAAGAGACGGGGATGTTCCAGAAGCTAAGAGAGAGGGCCAGCTGCTTGCAGCCAGAATAAGATGGGGACAGAAAAATGCCACTGAATTGGTCAATGCAGCCCCCCGCGGGAGAGCGTGACAAGAGCATCGCGAGAGCCATTCAAAACACGGAGCCCTGCTGAGGTAAGTCCAGGGATGGAAAAGGGGACTAAAGAAGTGGAGAGGGAGCTTTCTGCTTGGCATTATTCGTGTCCACAGGAAACACAGAATATATTTAGGATAAGCTCCTTGCCATCTATACCTATACCTATATTTGCTAAAGCCAGGTTGTGTAGGAGGCATTTAGGATGGGAGAAAAGAGAATTTCCAGCTTCCCTTGAAACACAGAAGCAGCTCAACTCTAGAAGCTAAGCAAGGGAGACCTCTGGGGGGTCACGCAATTATATGATATGTCACATACACAGGGTCATAAATAAGGACCCTGTAAATAAATAACCCAACCATGAGAGGACATCATGGGACCCTTATCGACCAGAAGGAGCACAGAGGAGGTCAGCTGGGCAAAGGAGAGGGAAGAAGGAGCACAAGGAAAGCAAACCACACCTGCATCAGGCCATGACGCTGGATTATCCAAATATAACTGGTGAAAACTGGAAAATCGGTACGAAATTGCTATCCTACTTTCTCTTTCCCAAGAGATTGCTTGAAGCATTTCAACCAACAAGAGAAACACATGCTAAAATACTACCAAATTCAGAATGTTTTAAGGAAATCAAAACTCCTACCTATTCTTGAGACTAATTAAATACCATTCTCCCAATGCGAGGAGATTTCGGGCAAAACTACATTACTGATAACATTAAATCAGCACAAGAGTTTTTCAAAACTCCGTGGAACTTCATATCCAGAGGCATAAAATGGGCCATGTATGCCCTCTGACATCTGTCACATTTATCCTGATCAAAGAATTCAGAAGTAGGAAAAAACTATACATTGTTACATACTATTAACTAGAATATTGTAGACAAAAACAAAGAGATTATCTAAATATAACTATAACTTATAGCATCAACTCAATAAAACAGTAGACACTACTATCAAAAAATGATGACCAACACTACATAAAAGTGAAAAAATATAAGAAGTGATGGAAGTGAAATATGGTCAAAAATATAAAGTATGTATAAAATATATGTAAGACATGTATAAAGTTTGTGTAAGATGCATTCTGTGATTACAACTCTCTCTACGCAGAGAAAGATAAATATATCTTTCTATATTTACATAAGGCCAGACAGATACATATATGGAGAAAAAGTGGAAGAGATTTTACAAAAATGAAATCCAATTGTTTCAATGATGGTCTTAGGGAAAATACAATTTTCATTTTAATTTTTTTACTTATTCTAAGCTAATATTTTGATAATTTTATGTATTTTTATTTTTTTAAAGATTTTGTTTATTTAGAGAGAATGAGCAAGCATGTGAACAGAGGGAGGGGAAGTGGGGGGAAGAGCAGACTCCCCGCTGGGGGAAGAGCCCAGTATGGGTCTCGATCCCACAACCCTGAGATCACGACCTGAGTCAGAATTGAGAGTTGGGACGCTGCACCGCTTGAACCACCCAGGCAGTTTTTGATAATTTTTGATAACTTTTTTTAAAGATTTTATTTATTTGACAGAAAGAGAGAGATCACAAGTAGGCAGAGAGGCAGGCAGAGGGAGAGGGGGAAGCAGGCTCCCCGCTGAGCAGAGCGCCCGACACGGGGCTCAATCCCAGGACCCCGAGATCATGACCTGAGCCGAAGGCAGAGGCTTAACCCGCTGAGCCACTCAGGCGCCCCGATAATTTTTTATTTTGATAGTTTGTAAGCTACGATTTAAAAAATTAATTCTAGCAGGTGGTACTCATGCATGAGTAAACAAGTAGACCGATGGCATGGACGAGGACGACCAAAGTAAGTCCCCTGGCGACTTAGTATACGGTCAAATGGGCATCTCAAACCACCGGGGCAGAGACAGGCTTCAAATAAACGATGCTGAGATAGCTGGGCGGCCCGGGTACCTTCAGAAAAAGACAAAATTCCATCTTGGTCGCACACCATGGACGAGACACTACCTTAGTCAAGTGGCCAAAACTAATATCACTCACGAGAAGGTGTATCGAACCTCGTCTACTCAAAAGACAAAAACAAAACAAAAGGATTAGGTCTCCCTGATGAAAACAAAAGTCTTTTCTCCCCCACCTGTTTCTCAGAGCATTTTTCTTCTGAGAAAGAAAAAACATGAGTGTCAAAACTGACAGAATTTAGATAAAATTTGTAAAAAAGGGGAAGGTATCGATTTTAATTTCCTGCTATCAGTAACTGTACCATGCTTGCGTAAGATACTAACAAAGGAAGCTGGAGGCAATAAAGCAGACAAAGTACTCTCTGCATTAGTTGGCAACTTTCACCTAAAATTATTTCAAAATTAAAAGTTAAACCAATGTGGCGTTTACTCCCCCTTATCATAACTAAAAATCTAATACCTAGGAGGCCTCTCTCACTCTGTCCTCGCCTCCCGTGCCCTGTCTTCTCCCAGTTATCAGCCACCACTCTGCATTTAAAATGTTAACAGAAAGAATAAAAAAAAAATATCTTCTGAGAAAATCAACAATCGTCTCTCCATTTGTAACTAGACTAACCTGAAGCTTGTGACTACATTCAGTTTTGGGATTAGTTTTAAAGAAACTGGATCCTCTATTGCTTTGCTAAACCAAGAGACAAGTTGAAAAGAGGAAAACAATCGTCAAGCTACATTTGACACTAAATTTGTTATTTCCTGCACTTCTAAATCAGAGAAGAAGGCACAGCTCTCCTCCCCGAAGATCAGTCCTGGGTTTTGTCGCTAATGTGCAAGATGTGGGGGGGGTCTTAGTATCTCAGAACAGTGAGAAACACTGGTTTGTTGTGAACCAGTGAACCTACTTAAGTGGGAAAATATCTGCACTCCCTACGGTAATCTCACCCCTGTATCAAAACTGCACCTTGCAGGAGGGCAAAAACACAGGATGTATGAAGAATGTTCAAGGTTCAGGGAGGAATTTTTTTTAATTAAAAGCAGAGGAAACCTCAAAAAGCGACAGTTCGAGAATATCATGGGCCCAGTGACACTCCAGTTTATGTAATAATTCACCCACTGCGAGCTTATCTCCTGCCTACATGAATGAAGTACGTTCATCTAAGAACAGAAAATTAATGAGAATGCAACTGTTTTGAGGAAAACACAGGAAGAAATAAACTTTGTATTGGCCCATTAAAGAATTGAGATTTGGTGGGGGTTGGGGAGCTTATGATCCTTCGTGTCTCACTTATGAATAAATGTTAGCAAGAAAATCAATGTGTGCCTGGGTGCCTGGGTGGCTCAGCAGGTTAAGGCCTCTGCCTTTGGCTCGGGTCATGGTCTCAGGGTCCTGGGATCGAGCCCCGCATCGGGCTCTCTGCTCAGCGGGGAGCCTGCTTTCCCCTCTCCCTCTGCCTGCCTCTCTGCCTACTTGTCATCTCTCTCTCTCTCTCTCTCTTTCAAATAAATAAAATCTTTTAAAAAAAAAGAAGTTTTGTGTAGACGTGCTTACTCACAACATTGTGAATATACATAATTATATGTATATGAATTGTGAGGCATTGTGAATTATGTATATTCACAATGTTGTGAGTAAGCACGTCTACACAAAACTTACAATTCTCCCTATCAATGGAGAAAAGAAGGGCTACAGATAATCACAGCACCGGCTAACCCCAAAGTCATTTAAAATGAAAACTTATTAGATCAGCATTTTGCCAATATATTTACTATCTCCCTTGGCAACCCAAGCTAATGTGAAAGTAAGTCTTCCTTTTTCGGGCACATCAACCGGCAAAAGGAGGTCCCCGCGAGAGCTCCCAAGATAGTAGAAAGTCAGCCCAGTAAAATTTTAATGTTTAATGTTTACTATACATGTTCCATAAAACCAAACATGGCACAAAGATTACTGAGAGCTGGCTGACTGGTGTCTTAGCCATCGAGAGAACAGACAGAGGAGAGACGTCATAGTTTATCTAGCACATGAAGGAAAAACAAAACCCACCATTGTTCATATCAATTGAAATGAATAAAAAAAAAAAAGAAATCACGATGAGAATGTATGAAGAACTTCCGCTTACAGCCTCACTGAACCCTTACCATCCTGTATTCTGGTTAAGACATTTGGGGACAGCTGTGTCCCAGGATGGACTGTTCGCCCTGTGAGCCCAGGGAGAGTCTTACCCCTCGGTCTTTCCTCCCGGGCTGCGCAGGGGCTGACACGCTTCCAGCAACAGCAGTGGACATCTGGGGGCTCCGGGGGGGCCATGCGCAAGTCAGAGTTAAGGCAACTGAGGTCACAACACAACTCAGCCCAGCACCTCTGACTCTCGATCCTGAGATCCTTCTACCGGCCCCAAGCATTTTGTTTGCGTCTCTACAGACGCGCTCTTTGCTCCCCTCCTTACTGAAACGCATCTCTGCTAATATCTTTGGGATCTTTTTTAGCAACTGCCCACGTGTCAAGGGTCTGAGTCGCACAGACAGAATTCGTTCTCGCCTCGGCGATCCACTTGGCAGCGATCTGTTAACATTATAAACTTACAATAAAGAAACAGGGTCTTGCTAGTCAACAAAGCAATATTCCTGACAGCGTGTTTTTAAAGCCTAGTGTCTACATTAGTGTGTCTTTCCCCTTGCATGTATTAGGCTCGCTTAGTATGTATCTAGCTTGATTGACACTCGTGCCCACCGTCGTCTACTCTCCAACAGATGGCTAAGGGGGCCGGCACAAGAGAATGAGCTCTGGATTAACGCGGTCCCCTTTCAAGGAGGACAATATAGACTACTTTGCGAGTAACGGATAAATTCCCTGGCGGCGGGGACAAAAATAGTCTGGATGCCAAAGGCTGTCTAATGCATGGCACTTGCTCAAGGACCACAGAGGAATTCTCTCTCCGTATATACTGCGAATGGACGAGCTCCCGCTCAGGCCACGCGGTAATTCTAAATCCCCAGCCTATTGGCGCTGAGTTGCCAGCAACCGAGGATTTTCAAGTGAAGTCCCCTGTGTAGAGTTACCTTAACGGTTAATAGATCTCCAAGTAATGAGGAGCTTAGATTCCAGTAAAGCCCATGCCGGGGATATTCCCCCGGCGTGTGCTTTTGGACATCCAAACATGCGATGCTTGTGAATTCAACTAATTGAGGCCAAAGCCTAACATCGGAACGTCTCTGGGCCAAGGGGAGTGTGTATACTTAGAGGTTTCCAGAAACGGAGACCCACTGCTCTGGTGGCTGGTTAGAGCTGGGGAGCATTTCCATCACGTGAGGCCCATGGCCTCTCATACCCCAAGGTCTGCTGCACAAACTCAAGACGACCGCAGCTATGAAATTCGATGCTTCTGGGTCCTTGCTCGTGGGCTTCTTACCTCATCTTCAATGTGTCTCTTCAACTACTGATATTTGAAGACCCAGGCACTGTGTCAGGCGTCCTCTCTCTGGCCCTCTCGCCACGGCAATCTTAGTTACGTTCCCCTCGGACCGCTCGTCAGCTTGGGGCTTCACTGTGGTGCGCGACCGTCACTTGGAGGCATGTCTATCATTCTCAATTAAAGAAGGCTCATCCCTTGGGGGGTGAGCGCATTGGAGGGGGTGCCTATTTTTCGTTTTCCATCCCGTTCGGCACCTGGTGCATGGCAGGCCCCGACTTAACGTTTCTTAGTAACTACAGCGCTGAGACAAGATAGCACTCCTGTCCAGTTTCCAACAAGGAAACTGTACTTTAGGTTCCAGCATCAGGATTAGAACTAGGCCTCCTTGGCTCCAAAATTCACGTTCTCTCCTCCAGGCCATGCCATCTCTCCACGATCATGCTAACCTGCGACATTCAAATAAAAACAGATGGCCATTGCCTAAATATGACGGACACAAAGAAGTCAAGGCCTGGAGCCTTCACCCGGGAGGGATAAGCTGTATCACCCAGAACGCACGTGGACGTGGAGTAAGCCAGGAGACATACAAAATAAAACAGTAACACAACTGACGGAGAAAGCTCGCCCTTCCTCCCTCGGCACAAAGACGCATTTCGTGGAAACGCCTTGACCACTTTTGCTTGTGTGTTGGTTTTCCTGAGCATAAAGTATCACATCGGGAACAAAAAGCAAGTTCCATTAAATTTTTCATCAACTTGGGTCGTAGAAATATTCGTCGGAAAGAAATCCCACCGCATTTTGGCTTCATTTCAACTCCTCACTTTCGCCCTCCAATCGCATGATTATAAAGGTGAGGAAGAATGGGGAGCGCTCGGAGCCACGGAGACGCTGGATGGGGACAGCTTGGGCAGCACCCCACGTCGGTCACCTCGAGGCCAAACCGGGCAGGAAACTGAAGAGGGAGGGATCCCTGCCGTGCCCCCAAACTGGATATGACCCGTTTCCCTGATTCGTCTGGGTTTTACAAGAGGTCTCACTCGCCTGGTGCTTTAATTACATTCAGGACGAAGCACTCAAGGAACCAGTGAGATGACCCAAAATCAGCCCCCCCCCACCCCCGAAACAGGGAGTCTTCCCTGCACTGCCGGCTCTTCCACCAGCAAAGATAGCCCTCCCGCCCAAATGAAGACATGAATGGATAAAATGGAGGTAAATAAAATTGTTTGTGTTCTAATTTCCATGCTGGGTTCCTTTCCGTTTCATTGTAGTGCTTCCATAATGTGAAACTTTGAAGGGAAAAAAACCCGCCACATTTATTTAAAGAAAGCAAGCCTCTTCCCCTTTCTTGGATATGGAGAAAAAATAGCGACATGGAGCCTTCAAATGAAAAAGGATTGCAGCTCATTCACTGCCAGGCCCAACTGAAGTCGTCAGCGCACACATTACCAGGGATTGTGGAATTTAATGATTAAAAAAAAAAAAGTTCCACTGCACAGTGCTTCAGAATTACTGTACCCCAATTAGCAGTAATCGTGAACGGGAAGCCAGCCTCGTTTGCATGGACCGTCTAGTCAATTCCTGGCTGATCCCTCCCGGTATTGCTTTCATTACGAGCACTCAGAAGAGGAACTCTTTGGCCGGCTTGTTGTAGCAATTAGGTTTCCAGGTTACCAGCTAGCAAACAACCCCAGGCTGGAACTTCTAGATGTGCTTTTCCAAAGACTCTAAAACCGGCCCTAAGCATCACAAGATAAATCGCAATCTTCACACCCCCGGGGAAGAGCATAACAAATCAAAGGAAAGGGTCACCTGTATGAACCGTTTTGGTTGGGCCATCTTGCACTGAAAAGTCATTCCGTCTGGCTTCGAAGGAGGAGGGATTCTGCTTCCTCAAGGATCTGAAAACCTGGCCTTCTCAAATGGGCCAACATGAAGAACGCTGAAGAATTTTGATTCTTGTAGATTTGCTTGGCTAGTATGTAATAATGCAGGCTACCTTCCTGATTCGAGACTGGGCCATCTCGTTCTAGATTACTGTGTGCGGACAGGATCCCACGATTCAAGAGGAACAGAGAATTTGCAAGGGAAGAGAGCCCAGCTATTGGGGACAGGGAAATAGGAGCCACTTGGAAGGGTTTTAAATGGACATCACTCGGTCTGAATAAGAGAGGGCTAAGCTGTGGTTGAATCCAATTTTTTGGCACCGTGATGAGCTCTTCCCCAGGCACTCCCCAGGTGCCTGGCTAGTTCCCAAAAAGCTTAAATTTATTGCAGTTTTCCAAACTAGGTATTTTCACCATTAAAATGATTCATAGTGAAAAGCAACTGGAGTGTTTTCTCTACTCTGCAAGTACAGTATTTGGAGAGAAGCGGAATACTGAAATAAGAGGCTCTTCCTTTGCTCTTTCCAGATCCGTGCTGACACCCATCAGTGCCCCCTCCCGTGTCCCCATCTCTTCAGATGTCCTCCCATCTTCTACTCAAGCAACTACTGTCATCTCTCTCTGGCTATCTTTCCTACCTGAGTGAAGACGGGAAGGGAATCCTGCCTGGGCACAGATCATTTCCATCGGTTTCCCCTCACTCAGCCCACGTGCATCCAGCCATTTCAGAATCGAAGTCTTGGCTGAACGCCGTTTTAGGGGTCTTCCAACCTTTCTCAGCACGATCTCCTTACATTACAAGCTCCTAAGGACTGCCCCGCTCTCTTCCTTGGTAAGCAACCCAGCACGAAGGCATGAGGCATGAGGCATGAGGACAGGACGGTGGAACATCAGAAGGAAGGGGCGGACCTCCCCTCATGTGCGAATGATTTGACAGAAATGGCTTTATGGGACGCCTGGGTGGCTCAGTTGGTTGGGCAACTGCCTTTGGCTCAGGTCATGATCCCGGCGTCTTGGGATCGAGTCCCGCATCGGGCTCCTTGCTCCGCAGGGAACCTGCTCCTCTCTCTGCTTCTGCCTGCCTCTCTGCCTGCTTGTGTTCTCTCTCTGTTAAATGAATAAATAAAATCTTTAAAAAAAAAAAAAAGAAATGGCTTTATGGGGTACTTCCATGGAAAGTCCCTATTAATTTCTTTAAGTGACAGTTGACACCCATCAGCTTTTGAAAAAGAAAATGTACCTCCTGCCAATTAGGGGGGAAATATCCGTATACGGTTTACACGACAAATGAAATAGACACATTCCTGTTTGCATTTCCACTTCAAATAAATAGATGAAGACCTTTAATTTACAGGACGCTCTACATCATCAACATCACTTGTGCTATCCGCAGGGAGCAGGGAACTACTTTTGTCATATTACCAGTGAAATGAGTGTGAAACAATGTCTTCCGGTTGTGGAAAAATTGTATATCCTGTCCTTCAGGATGCTAAAGAGAGAGAGAGAAGGGGGGGAAGACAAAGGAGGAAAGCCTGTGTGCTAATTAATTCACAAGGTTCTCATCAAACTCAAGGATGCCTGAAAGTAGGCAACAAACCTATCTAAATGCTATAAAGCAAAAGAGATGTCCAGGGTAGCAGACTGTATCTTCCAAAAATGGCAACAGCAACATTTCTGGCCCACTTTTTCGAGAATCTCGCCATTCCCCATCAAGAGGTAAAGTCTATTTCCCCTCCCTGAAAACCTTGGACAGGACCTTGCACGGGCTGGGAGAAAAGGCAGTGGTAGAAATAACTCTGAGTCTCTCTCCCTCTCTCTCTACCCTCCTCCTCTCCCTGTCGCCCCTCTCTCTCCCACCCTCCCTGCTCCAATTCTCCCTCCTCCTCTTCTCCCTCGATTTCTCCCTTCTTCCTTCCCCATCCTTCCTCCTCCTCTTCCTTCTTCTTTCCCTCCCTCCCTCTCCCTCCTCCTTCTCTCTCCCTGCGTCCCTCTCTCTCTCTCTCCCCCTCCTTCTCCTCCCGCCCTCTGTCTCCGTCTCCCCCCTCTATCTGTCCCCCTCTCTCCCTCCTCCCCACCCTCCTTCTCCTCTCTCTCTCTCCCTCCCTCCCTCTCCCCACTTGCCCCCAGCACCCCGCCACTACTCTGTGAAGGTGCTCGTTCCCACAAGGAGACCACATGGGACAGGGCAGGGGCGGAGGAACTAAAGCCCGGCTGATGACCGACATTAGCTGCCACTCACGCGAGGGAACAAGCCCGCCAAGGGCTCCAGCGCGCAGCCTCGACTCCAGACACGCCGAGCAGAGGAGAGCTCTCTCTCTCTGCTGGGTCCTCCCTGACTCCCTGACACACAGGACCCACAAGCAAAGTAAACCACTGTCTGACGCTACTAGGTTTTGTTGCAGAACAACAACTCTGAGACAGCCACACAAACAAGTTAATTCGTGTATTTATGTAATAATCACCCCAACCGTTTATCAGGCATCGACTCTGGGGCACCCCCGTCAGAGGGAGTGACAGCACCTGTAGAGGGTGGGTGGCCCACAAGCAACTTCAGTTACATTTTCCCCTTTGGGCCACAGTACGACGGCGTATTCCACTGACCAGTGGCTCGATCCGCAGAGCCCTGATGTCCCAGTGACTGGGCACCATGTCTGTCGACCAAGTTCAAACTACGCACTTGGCACTGTGCTGAGAGCTTAAGGTCCATCTACGTGCTTCTAATCTCTGCCATAATTCTCTGAAGAGGTGATATTAGTTCCACATTTCAGATGAAGAGAGTGTGGTCCACAGAGATCGGGTGAACTACACCTTGAGGTCGTGGGGGGGGGGGAGTGCAATTTGTGCCCGACATGGATGCCTCCCCCCTCCCTTCTGCCCACCCCGAAGGCTGCTCTCTTAGCTGCTACTCACACGTCGGGTACGAGTGTCTGCCAAGGAGACCAAACGGCCCTTGGGCCGTAAACACAACAATTAAAAATTCATTCATGGTTCTTGGTTCGATGTCTCCTCTAACCTCTTCGCACCCTGTGGTAAATTTCCACGTAAAAATGCTTTAGGTTTCCTAGGGGAGCCATTTTATAAGTAGACATGCCAAAGCCATTTCAAGGGCTGTATTGGAAATATTCAGCATAAATATCCTGTCCTGGAGGGAATATTAGCAAAGGTTAAAAAAAAAAAAAAGGTCCACTGAGACTACAACTAAAATAATGCCAGGCGAGATCCCGTGATTAACAGTAACTTGTTCAAGAATATGATGGATATTGAAGGAAAATTGTGCCCCTTTTCCAGATGCATTTCCCAACCGTAGCCTTCTTTATATATCTTCTCTTTCCTATCTTCATTAAATCAAAGTGCAATAAATATGGGGCGTCTGGGTGGCTCAGTGGGTTAGGTCTCTCCCTTCGGCTCAGGTCATGATCTCAGGGTCCTGGGATCGAGCCCCGCGTCGGGCTCTCTGCTTATCAGGGAGCCTGCTTCTCCCTTCTTCCTCTGCCTGCCTCTCTGCCTACTTTTGATATCTCTCTTTTTCTCTGTCAAATAAATAAATAAAATCTTTAAAAAAAATGCAATAAATAAGTAACCCCTTCACCCTCTGAGTGCCCTCTCAAAACCAAACAAGGCACAGTCGGTGCCTCTCGACTATGAGCTCTATAGGACCGTGTCTTGGTCCCTAGTTTCTTCCTCCGCAAAATGGAATCGTAACAATTGGTTCTATACACAGCTTTTGTGAGGACTGAGTTAGACAGTCTTCGTGAGGGGCCTGGAACACTACTAAGCACAGAGTAGAGAAACTCTCTCTTTCTCTCTTCCTGTCTGTCTCTCCCTCTCTCCCCACACCGGGCTCTGGTTTTACACAACTCCCCATATTTGGCTCCATGTCCAAACAACTAAGACTTTAAATATTTCTGACTGCCATTGTTATTAAGAAAAAGGCGGGGTGGGGGGGAGCGCCTGGGTGGCTCAGTCAGTTAAGTGTCCGACTCTTGGTTTCGACTCAGGCCATGATCTCAGGGTCGTGGGATCGAGCCCCACATCAGGTTCCGTGCTCGGTGTGGAGTCTGCTTGTCCCTCTCCCTCCCCGTCAGCCCCTCCCCTCACTCTCTCTCTCTCTAAATTGTATAAGTAAAATATTTTAAAAACAAAACAAACCATTCTCCCTGTCTCCATGAAGGGGACTCTGTCTGCCCACTGATGACAAAACCATCTATCCTGCTGACAGAGCCAGAAACCCAAGAATCACCCATTAATCTCTCTTCATGAGCGTCCCACCTCTCAAAGCTGGTCCCCCTACCCTCTCCTCAGCCGCCACTGTCACGAGCATGGTGCACCTCTCACTAAGTGCTCACCCACCTCCTGTCTTGCTGGGGCAGCAAGAGCCATCTTGTTAACCCCCTGCTGACCCCCTTCTGTAACTTCCAGTGGTTTTAGAAGAACGTCAAAGTTCCTCTAAAAACCCTTCATCGCTGGCTCCCCTTCTACTACCTCCTGAGTCTCATCTCTCGCACATCCCCCTCCCCCCCTGCCGCCCCCGACGCCTTCCCATTCTTCAGCCAGACAGAACTGGTGCGAGTTCCTGAAGGTGCCCACGTTCGCTCATCTGTACATGCTCACATAGGCTGCGCCCTTTGCTGGGACCTCCTCCTCCCTGTCGGCCTGGCTGACACCTGCTCATCCCTTCAGGGCTCCACTGAAATGCCGCTTCTTCCGGGAAACGTTTCAGGAGTCCCCTGGCTCTGGTCGCGGCCCCTCGAGGACCCCGCGCCCCCTGGGCTTCGTGCTCTCTTGTGACGGCCTCTTCGCCTCCACCCAACAATAAGCTTCACAAAGGCTGTGACCTTCTCTGGTTTCCCTGCCCTTGTAAATCCAACTTAGCAGGACGCCTGGCACATGAAGAGGGGCACAGTACTTTTTTTTTGGATGAAAAAATTTGTGATATTAATTTTTTACTGCCAAAAAGAGCCACAAAACTTGCGATCGGGGTCATTCCCTAAAGCTCCCAACTTTCTCCTCCGCGAAAGGAGGCCAAAAATAACAGCAGAGACGCAGAGCAATTCATCTCCAGACTCCCCTTCCCCAAACCCCGGAAACACGGCCGTCGGCTTCAAAGTCTTTAGGATTGCTTAGACGGGGCGCGAGAAGACTGCCACGAGGACTTCATGATTCTGCCTAGAACTCAGAGTGGCCAAGCGGTGCCTGGAACACACAAGCTAAACCAGCATGGTTAGCCGGTTACACGCGCACATCCAGCCAACACTGCCCGCGAAGGAGTACGCTTACCGTAAGCACTGGGCAAGTCCTGTTGACACCCAACTGGATGCACGCAACTCTGCTGACTTGATACCGGAAGGTACAGCAAAGGGAATCCCCAGACGGAGAACTAGAACTTGAATATGGTTATATGGAAACAAGTGAATTGGGCAGGTGGGGGAGGCGAGGAGCGTCTAGAAATAAGTTACAGTCACTGAGTTAAAGTGCTGAAAGTTGCCAGGGACCAATCACATCCCCCCCGCTCCATCATATCCGGACCCGTGCCCATGTAAATAGGTAGACCGACGGTTGGGAAGAAGCCAAGGTTAATCAGTATTATTGACAGAATAACTGAAACCTCAATAACTAACACAAGTGAACAGCAATCTGACCAGGAGAAGCACTGCTGCGCAGAAAGGTATTTAATTCAATTTCCTTAGACTCTTTGACTCAATTAAGTATCATCCAATCGAGCGTTCATGAGAAACAAGCTCTCCATTTGCAAAAGCCGTACTAAAAGAATCTCTTCGCTATAGCAATCTATCTATCTATCTATCTATCTATCTATCTATCTATCTAAAATATAATTTAAAATTGAGATTTCCAATCACTTTTTTAATCCGGTTTTCAAAAGCAGCGGTGGGAGAGCCCGTACTCACTAATGCCAACCTTGCAGCACTAGGCATCGAGCCCTCTATTCACGTCTAGGAAAACACTGTGAAGATGGCATTTGACCCACCACCGCACACTTTATGACATGGGTGACATTAGATGATGTGTGGTATAAAAATGCCTCCAAGTCGGCAGCCCGGTTACATTAGGATGTACAATCTGAAATAGGAAAGACGGCCCTGGGAGTTCCTAACTCTCTGAAACTCAAGATGAGACACACGCACACACACACACACACACACACGTGCGCGTGCGCACACACACACACGCGCACACCAGCACAGGCTGCCATCAGAAATTTCCTAGACAGAAATGTTCCAGGTTAAACATTAAACATTGCAAATATACCAAGTCCATTCCGTTTTCTCTCTCCCACAGTCCCTTCCCACTTCGAGTTTTGTTCCCAGCTCCCAGGTGGGCTGAAACCAACCTTATTTCAACAAACCAAACATCCCAACTATGCAATCATGGGATGACATCTGAGCTTGATCTGGCCGGCTGCTTCGAAAGGAGGCTTTCACAGTGATAGATGGAAGTTCTCACTGTTGACCAAGCCAGACACACCACCTGCATGCTTCCTGCTGAAATCAACCAAATGCAAATAAATAGCTTTTTTTTTTTTTAAGTTGTCTCCATGCTGGGTGGGGAGCCCGATGCGGAGCCCAGTGCGGGGCCTGAACTCATGACCCTGAGATCAAGACCTGAGCCAAAATCAAGAGGCAGACACTTAACTGACTGAGCTACCCAGGCACCCCAATGACCATATCTCAAAAAAACACGGCCATCCATCCATTTTGAAGTATGCTGAAATCTGTTATTTTATATCTGAAGATAAGACTAGTAGCCCTGCTACCTACCTGCGAGACAGAGAAATTTATAGGTGTTTTTCCAGCACTGTGATAGAGGTGAGATTACGCATTACGCATACGCTCTCGCCCATGCCTTCACCAGCATCACACCCGAGAGGGCTGGGGGTTGCCTGGGGGTCTGTTGGGGCACAGACCCAGTAGAAATAAGAGGTCCAAGGGGTCCAAGCACAAGTCCCTGGCTTCATTTCCATGCTAATCCACCTGCAGACCTTCAAGGACTTCTTGCTGTTCTGTGTTAGTCCAGATCTTTGAAACAAAGCTTCTACAAGGAGCCCATGTGAGAGTAAAATGGGAAAAGCAAACACACACACAGATAGAGAATTTGTACCAAATTAAAAGGAAATACAATTTAAAATTTGGCATACACTGACAAGACTTAATACCATAATCAAAAATCAGTGCGTCATCACAGATGATGCCACAGGCTTATTTCTCACCACTGATTCCTCTGAGTTTCACTTCTCTTATTCCTTTAACATACTACCGTCTTGGGTTTTCTTTTCCAGACTTACACTGTGTGTGGGGGGGGGGGGACACTGAAACATCTCTCAGGACACTTGCTATATCTGTCCAGGGTGCTGGGGTACTTCACTCCAGCGGTTCTCTCCCACGCGCTGCCTCCTCCTTGGAGGGTTACGACAACCCAAGCACAGGTCTTCCTGGGTTTTCCAGGAAGGCTCCCACAAAACCCTGGATCAGAGGACATTGTGAAACTCATGTCAATCTCAACTCAGCTCTGCCATCTTGGCATGCAACAGAGACATGCAAGTCAGAAGAATGGGTCTATCATTAGAAATAGGCAGAAAGGAGACATGACCTATTTCAATAAGTGTTTAGTGGTCATCACCAATTTTCTTAAAAGTTTCCTTTCAGTTGAACTCATATTCTTCAGCTCTCATCCTGTAGTTCAATTTTGTTTCCCCTTTTTGGTACCCAGATATGATGGAGAAGAGCTAATCACCACATTCTTTTTAAGTACTGTAGTTAATTACGAATTAGGTCTAAATAAGTCATTTTCTCCCCTTGGAATAACAATCTCTGGTATTATGTTTCAATCTTTTTCTTCTTGTTGGTGTATCTTATCTCTTCAAACTCTTTCCAGAGTCCTCCTACAATAAACTTTCTGATCTCCACATAGTGTCTTTTTATGTCCGTATGGCCGGGATCTAGCCCACTGCGTGGCATTCAGCAGGCTCTTGCTAAATCCTCTTGAGAAAATGTGAAATCATTCATAAGCAATAATCAATAAATGGCTGAGCAGAATTTATTTGTCTTCCTTGGCTATACTTTGCTATTTGTTTAGTCACGCTTTCCTAATTATTCCTACTATGTGGAAATCATCATACACCCATCATGAATAGTCCCTTTGACCTTACCAGAAGACTGAATAAGCTCCTTCTAGCAATTATCCCAAAACGTGAACCTATGTATTGATTTTTGAGTAGGTGCACAACTAGAAGCTTGGTAGACCAATGGCAGAATCCTAGTATACATTCCTAAAATTTTATCTTGTATGTGTCTGAATCTCATGCAGTATAAGAACAAGTTTTTCTCTGTACAATTGGTTTTGTGGTTTAGTGGGGACCTAAATGTCTTATTACGAACAGTTTGACACTTCGATTAAGTGGTATTTTTAAACACATGCATTTAGTTAGCAATTTAGTTTATTAGATACTTTTTCTGTTTTCTTCTTAAAAGGTTGATAATTACTTTCCAAATGTTTATTTTAGGTCTGTCTTTGCCTAGAACCGCTTATTACCATAACTTTAAAAATTATACAGTTCTAATTACATGTCTCACTTTCACACTCAATCTCCTAAAAATCATGTCTGAATGCCAAATAGAGAATACAAAATATTTGGAACAAATGTCATGATTCATGCTAATGGACAAACTAAAATCACCAATCTTTTAGCTTTTGATCAGAGCTGATGAGGATTATTAGCAGATACTTTTCATTAGACCAATGTTCTCCTGATTGACATAAACACTTCTTTCTCACTCTTGTTCAAACACACACACACACACACACCCACACACACACACACACGTACACAGCTCAAAACTGAGAAAAAAAAGTAAAACAAGAAAGTGTGAAAGGGAAATGAAGTATAGCCAGTTGTTTTTTTCAATAGAAAAGTGTGTCTTCATGGAGCCTTGACAAGGTCATATTCACCTTGGAATCACCATGACCACTGATGATGGGCACTAGCTATCCTTGGAAAAACAGCTCTTACTTAGCGACTGTATTAGAGAGGTGGGGGAAGGTAAGAAATAAAAGATTGGGGAGGGGCCTCAATTATTGTTGAAAGAACTCACAGATGTGGGTTTCATCTTCTTTGATTCCTCAATGAATTAGCAAACCTGTCTAACATAATCTGGAAATCTTTCCCTAAGTTAAAGAAAGAAATATTTGGGACTTTTTACTTATAGTAGTTCCCCCTTTGAACCCAGAATTCCCAGGCTAAAGATTAGTGAGTTAAACCACAGAGCCCCATGCATTCCCTTCAGCAAGGTTAATAATTACACGCCATTTAATGCCTAGAATCCCATTTCCAACAAAAGCCTTTAAGTAGCAAATCTCACAGTATGTTTCATTAGAGATTGTACCTAATGATTAAGCTGAAATGTGAAGTTTTAAGAATTACATTCAAAACCTTAAAGCTATGCCCCAGAGTAAGCTCTCTAAAGTATGGACAACCCCCATTACCACAACCTTGTCAGTTTTGATATTCCAGAAATCTCTCGTCCCATCTCTCTGCCTCGCCCAGGTACTCCTGCGAGTGTTCCTCTCCACTAAGAAGAAACAAAGTTTTCCTGAATTCTCCATTATTGAAAATCTAAGATGAGGGGTGTGGATTCAAGGGAACTCGACCTGATGGCTCATGCAACAAGGAGGCTCCTGCTTCCTCGGAAAGGCATTCACTGGGGTCCTAGTTCAGATTTTAATTGGCAGCTCTCTCTTTAAGGCCCCGGTTCTCAAAACTACAGAGAGAGCACTTTTTCCTGGACACAGAACTGAGACCAAGGCGAGTCTGATCTTCTTCCAGTCATCAGGTGCACATGTGTGTGATACCTCCACTCACACAGGAGAAACAGCAGATAAAAGAAGGAGACAACCAAACAGAACCTTCATTCTTTTTTTTTTTTTTTCAGAAATATGAATGTGAGGAATGGGCAAAAATGATTTTTTCTGCTCACTCTGAGAACACAGAGTAGCAAGATTCAAGAAAAGAAAGCTCCAGGTTGTTCTGTATTAGACATCAATGGAAACTTGCCTTGGGGGTAGAGCAGAGAAGAACCCGACAGAAGGAGAAGACGACAGGGGAGGCCAAGAAGGAAGGTCAGAGGCCCAAGTCTGAATCGGCCTAGGAGGCCAAGATACCTCTAATAATGGGGAAGTGTGATATTCAGTTCAAAAACCATTCAGCCTTCAAAATGAGGGCCTTGAATCAAGCAAATGTGCAAGTTCCTCAACAAAGATCATTGTCAATGGAGTTAAAATCAATCCTAGCAAGCAAGAGAGGCTGGAGAGTAGTCAAGCCCATGAGGGCAGTGCCATGTTTTTTAGCTCCCAGGGGACAAGCACAAAGCCTAGCACACAGCAGGCAACTCTGATCCATTTAACTGTTGATAAGGAATATTCGGAAGTATAGGGAATTAAAACTATCACCAGCCTGCTAATGCTAGGCACTCTGCAGAATTAGCAGACCTCCCAGAGACTTGCAGTTTAAACAGGCAGGTCTGATGGATGCGTTCCAGCCCGATCAGCTGAAGACTGACCAGGAATGGGAACAAACTCATAGTCCCATGACATCGTATTTATTGACTTGGTGCAGCCAGGGACGGCACGTGGAGAAAGCACAGGACAAGGCTGAGAAAGAGGGAGGAAGGAATCATCTTTTGTAAGGTTTGGCTTCTCCTCAAACGGTTCTAAGGCCGTGTCTACAGCAAGCACATTCAGTTCTGGATTCACTGCGGTTTGGAGGTGAGGTCAGGAGAAGCGGAGATTAAATAGGGGTTGTTATGATTTGAGGACAGTTGAGCAATTGAAGATCTCCCAGGAAAATATGGGCAGTGCAGAGCAGGTCTGGGCCATGAGCAGTAAAAAAGTGGCAACCACTCAGAGAGGGATCCCACTGTGGGGCCATTCTCTAAGCCCAACTGAAGGCAAGGTTGTCTCTGTCTCTCTTCTACCCCGCTGACTTTCACTTCTCCAGTAGGAGACAGGCTTTGACTCTTACACAGATGTAAGTATTAAATAATCCCCCTTAATCAAGTTGTAGAAAGGGCCATTCTCAAAACCTTCACCTAAGAGAAAGAGGCAAAAAACGAACAATCCTGACCCATAACCCGAACCCCATCGGCAGCTCCTCGGTCCTCCGAGCAAAGCTCTAGCCCGGCACCTGTGCCCTGGGGAACAACGGGGGGCTTGCTTTCCTGTCTCCTCCCCTAGACTCCACAGCCCTCGAGAGGAAGGGCGGGAAGTCTTCACTCCCGCCAGGCGCCCCCCACGGCCCCCAGCCCCGCACACGTGCTCTGGAGCCAAGCCGTCTGCTGTCCCCTTCTAGTCGATGTGCACCAAGGCCTCTCACGCGGCAAACCAGACTGTGAGCTCCAGACGACTATTTAAGACTGTCCTCCCCTGAGGGACGCACCGCACAGGCAGGATGGCCGACGAGGCCGACCAGACTGTGTCAAAGAAGGACGCTTCCATTTGAAGGGCTCATAGATGACTTTGTTGCAGCAAGATGGAGTCAAGGGCCCTTCAACAGCCCCACACAAACTGGACCGAAGCCCTCCCAAATCGAATCACTTATCGTCTGGTACTAGAGATGGGCATACATCCGTCTTTTTGGCAAGACTCTAAATTCCTGGTGGGGAGAGGCTCTGTGTGTCTAGCTGAACCTTGCCCCCAGGGCGGTACAGGCATCCAATCCCATGAAGGCAAAGCGGATGAGCTGGAAAAACAAGGAGGCGCTCGTTCAGTTAAAGCAAAAGGGCCAGAGCACAATGAGGCCTGTAAAGATGAGGAAAGCAGCCCACATGCAAGGTAGAGGCTTCCAGCACGGAGGGCAGAGGACTCCTGCGGCCGGCTTAGGCGGAGGAGGAAAGAAAAAGGCTGATGAGTTAACTTGGAACGTGGAAGCATCACAAGAGATCTGCACCTGAACTCAGAGGAGGGGAGAAGGAAGCAAAGAGAGGACCAGGAAGGCATAAATAAGAGATGAGCTGCCAAGGTCAGAAAATGAGTAACCTATCTCTATTGAGACACCCACTGATGCAGGCAGTGTGGGAAGAAAGATGAGAAGGCAGCTATAGAAGACGCCTGAGGACTGGGGGCATGAGTACAAGCCTGGTCTAGAAGCTTCCTTTCTCTGGATATCAGTAAAAGAAAGACCTGCGTATAGGGAGACAAGGGACGTCTGCTCTGAGTCCACTGTGCTGCCCCATCTTGGAGCAGGTGCAACCCCCCCAGCCCGAGAGACGCCTTCTCCGTTTCTAACTCCTATCTCCTTTTTCCTCTCCCCCTTTCCTCCTGCCGTCTGAAGTGTTGGCCAAAGAAGATCATGCACTTCTTTAGGGTTAGTGAAAGAGGTCCGTCAGAGTTCTGCCTTTCTCCGTCCTGGTGATACGGCCGTGAAGAGCGAGAGGAATGGGTCTGGCTGTCCTTTCAGTGTCTCTTTGGAGATGAGCCTCACGGAACAGAAAACCAAGGATGGAGACCGCAAAAGGACTTCAAATGTCAAGGTGACACGCACATTCTCATTACCGTGACCTGCGGTCGGCAAGGGGATGCCACTCTGTCTAAATTATTAACTAGCTAGAGAACACCCAGATCATGTTGGACATGGGCGTGGGGGGCTCTGGGAGAAGGGAAGGGCTGCCGCTGATGCCCAGCACCCCCTGGCCGGGCTTCCTACCATGTGTGCAAATGGCCCCCAGGGGCCAGGACACAAAACCCCACGCCCAGCAGAATGCCTCTGAACTATAAAGGGACTTTCTAGAGTAACACGGGCCGCGGATTCTTAGAATTAATAAGTTTAAGCAACGAGGATGACGGACTCATGTGCACCGGTGTGATGGCCTTTGTTACAAAGCCCAACACGGACAACATCAACCGTGTGACATTATCTCAGTTTTGAGGGAAATGCCCCCAATTTTGATAAGTAACATTACTCACCCTTTATACTGGAACACGTCTGAATAAGCACGGTCCGAGTTCCTACTGCATGGACATATCCCCCTTGAACCTACTGTCCACCCTCCGAGTCTATGGACCCAGGTTCTAGACCCACTTCAAGAATTCTCTGAACCCTTCCCTGTTACTGGGAATAAGATATGTTATCTTTCTCCGAAGAACACTGGTCATCAATAGCCTTTGACAAGGGCTGCCGTCTTTTTTCCGTAGAAATGTTGAAGGAAATCACCACCTCAGACCAAGAAAATAGCATCTACGGTTTTTGTGAAAGGCCAGTGTCCATCAAGTCTGTTCTCAAATTCCGAACACAGATAGTCCTCTGACTTTAAACTTGTTGCATTCTAAAAGTTCGGCTGTGCATCCGTCATGGAAAAGAGAGAGGTAGATCCCCACAGTAAGAATTACACACATACTAGATTCTCAAAACAGCTCGCAAAAGCTAGCGCTCTACTTCAAACGACAGGAGTAATACAGTAGAACCGAGAGCTAAAGTGACGTCTTGATGAGAAAATGCATTCACACTTCCCTTTGGGGATGCCAGGAAGCCCAGAACCCTCCCTTTCTGGCAGTGAAAGGAGGGTCTCCTCTTGCTCAAAGCAGGCATTGGAGTGGACTTTGGGGAGAAGGGTCTCTGTGTTGAAGACCAAGCCCGGGAACGCAGGGTGAGGGGAACGCATACAACCGTGTCCACACTGGGAGGGAGGGTTGGAGGACGGAAGGGGGACAGGGGGCCTCAGGGAGGAGTGGGGTTTGGGGAGTGGAAGGGCCCAGACATGCTGCTTCCCACACCCCTCCCATCTCCCCTGCGCGCTCAAATTTCTTCCACTTCTTTCTCTTTATCTCCTCCGGAAGGCTTGGTGGGGAAGGGCTGAGAGGAAAGGAAAGGCAACAGCGGGGTCTATGCAGTCAGAAGAAAGGAGAAGACGAGGGACTTGCCAAGGAGAAATAAAGTGGAAGAGACCTAGTCTCCTAGTTGGAGGGGAGGAGTGGGTTTCTCACAGGTGAGATGCACGCCCATCAGTCAGAACCTTGTCTGCGGGGCAGGTGCACAGACCCGCAGGTGAGAGACACCAGGAGCCACTGCTCCTCCGCAGAAGGGCCCTCAGCACTTAAATGAGAGCCCTTGGGAACACTTTTCCCGTGAAGGACAATCTTTTCAAGAAAGGGCATTCGAAAAATTTATTGCACACCTATTGCATGTTGCCAATGTCTTCATCAAACGCCTAGAGCCCGGAGCAAATATGTGCTCGCGTTTAAAGAATTCACACACCTCAAATTCTAGCACAGAAATTTGGCCTTGGTCACCAGTTTCAAGCAAGGTAGCCTACCTTGAACAGTTGCGTATCCTTCAAACAAAATTCCATCCAGAACTAATGCACTGATGTACTTTTTACTACTTGCTACTGATTCTAACCAGTGGTCATTCTTTAGCTATAGCATAAGCAAAAACAGAAAAATGTATACTTTTGTCTATAAATGATTAGGATGTCATCCAAATTCTAAGATATGCAGTAAGAAATTAAAAAATGGCATTGTTATTTATTTGAGTCTTCCAAATATCATTGGCATTACCTCTGTATTAACAACTTCCATTGGTCTCTTCTTCATTTCTCCTATGTCCAAGTAACTGGGGGAGGAAAACAAAACAGTAAGGTTTCTTTTATTGCTTTTGAGTCAGTTATGTAAAAATTTCTTTTTTTAATTTTATTTTTATTTTTTATTAACATATGATGTATTATTTGCCCCAGGGGTACAGGTCTGTGAATCATCAGTCTTACACAATTCACAGCACTCACCATAGCACCTACCCTCCCCAGTGTCCATCACCCAGCCACCCCATCCCTCCCTCCTCCCCCCAACAGCCCTCAGTCTGTTTCCTGAGAGTAAGAGTCTCTTATGGTTTGTCTCCCTCCTGATCCCATCTTGTTTCATTTTTTCCCTCCCAACTCCCCATGACCCCTCACCCTGTCTCTCAAATTCCTCATATCAGATATCATATGATCATTGATCATATGATCACTGATTGACTTATTTCACTTAGCATAATCCCCTCTAGTTCCATCCAGGTCATTGCAAATGGCAAGATTTCACTTCTCTTGATGGCTGCATAGTATTCCATTGTGTATATATACCACATCTTCTTTATCCATTCATCTATTATGTAAATTTCTTATTAAAATTATTAAAAAGTAAAGCAAGTCATAGGTAATACTTCAGCCTAAATCAAAAATCAATAGCTACCAGTTAAAAGCAATGAGGGAAGTTGGAACTGCTCTGAGCATCACCAACCAGAGCTGACACATGTCTTCTTCGCCCAACATTAATGAAACTGAAATCTCAGAAACACAGACTTCTTCAAGGAACATTTTTGCCCACAGTGGTTGGCTCCTGACTATGCAGTATTTCTAATTCTCGCACCATTTTTTTTAAGATTTATTTATTTGTTTGTTTGTTTATTTGTTTATTTGACAGAGAGAGACACAGCGAGAGAGGGAACACAAGCTGGGGGAGTGGGAGAGGGAGAAGCAGGTTTCCTGCAGAGCTGGGAGCCTGATGTGGGGCTCCATACCAGGACCCTGGGATCATGACCTGAGCCAAAGGCAGACGCTTAACGACTGAGCCCCCCGGGCGCCCCTTCTTACGCCAATTTTGATAGAAAGAGTGGTTTGTGTGTCCAGGTCCTTAACAGTTTATTCATCACAGCCTTTAGGTCAAAACAAAGTACTGGGGCGCCTTGGGTGGCTCAGGTGGTTAAGCATTTGACGACTCTTGCTTTTGGCTCAGGTCATGATCTGACAGTCCCGGGACTGAGCCCCACATCAGGCTCTGGGCTCAGCTTGGAGTCTGCGTCAGATTTTCTCTCTCCCTCTTCCTCCTGCTCACTCACTCTCTCTCTCTCTCTCAAATAAATTAAATCTAAAAAACAAAACAAAAAACAAAAACACAACAAAGGAAGTACTGATAGCATGCATTAGACCACCTGTGAAAGAGGGGGGAATCTTCTTCCCTATGAAAACACTTTCATGATATGGAAATGCTCAGCCACAGGGGATGTTTAGGGTTTGGTTCAGCTAAACTGCACATGGGTGGACTAGTTAACCTCTGGAGACCCCTATTACTAAATTACTACTTGCTATAGATATTAACTAGTGATCCTTCTTTAGCTATAGTGTGAGTACAACCTGGAAACTACATTTTTGTCAACCTCAAGCCCTAAGTGCATCTCTGTGACCTGGTCCCACTGTCCTTCACGCATAGCAGGTGGTAAATAAATGTTTTGATATAAAAAAATGTATAAATCTAGGCTTTAATTTATAACCATAGATGCAAAGATACCTCAACGACCATCAGTGCTGATTTGCCAAAAACAGAGTTTATATTAGAATTAATTTTATCTATGTCTTGTTATTGGTGTTTGCATTTTTGGATAGAATGCTTTAGTTAATCAATACCACTGGAAATTTATATTTTTCTTACATGAACGGTGTTTACATAAGACAGTGCAAAACTCCCTCTGTTTGGCAATAAAATGACTCTTTTGCAAATCTGCAGGGACTGATTTCTGACATAAGAGCAAAACAGCTTACCTGCCATTTGCAGAAAAGTGATCTCAGAGCCACAAAATTAATGAAGTAGAGTCAACTTCCAAAAACACAGAGGAAAACTTTAAGGAAAATAGCTACCTCTAGAATTCTCCACTATAAAATAAAGGTTGAGTAGCTACTTCGAGTTTAATTATGGTTTCAAAAATTTTAGGAAAAATCTGAGTAAAAGAAATTCAAGAAGCAAGTCGATCATTTTCATTGGAATATTTTTTTCTACCATTGCTAAGTTCCGCAACATTGTTTAGGGACCAAATGACCTAAGTTACCCTCAATATCTTCTGGGCTTTCTTTTCTTCTGCCAATTGCCCCATTTGTTATGTAAACTTGCAACTGGTAAGCTTCAAACGTATTCAGCATTTAAATCTTCAGGGCTTATCATTATAACCATAGATACTACCACTTTAACAGAAATAAATAAACTCTTCACCTGTCAGCATGGAAAACTAACCATGGAAACTGTTATAACAAACTCGGGGTTTTTTTGTATGTGAATTAAAAGCAAAGATTACCATGCAAATCTCTTATATCTATATAAAGAATGACTCGAAGTACACTTCCTCTTTGGTTTGGAACTGGACCTGTTTTTATCTTTTGAGTTGGTAGGGCCAAATAAACAAAAGAGAAAATGAGTTAAAAAAAGTGAGTCTGCGACTTTGAGCTGTTAATAGATTCCGAAACAGAGTTCCATTTCCACAAAACTGCTTTTCATAGGAATTATTTAATTTTTAAAAATCAACAAAATATATGATGAAACACGTATCGTACATGGACATAGTGATCTTTTGTGATTACATGACTTTTTGATGTTTACAGAGTATGCTCACATCCAAAGCACTCACTTTTCTAACAACGTCTTGAGGCAAGCACGATTATGCTCCTTGTAGGTACCAGGAAGCGGACTTGCTGAGTCAAGTGGCTTTCCCAAAGATACACAGCTAATAAATAACTCAGCCTCATGTCCCCTGATTTTTAAGTTCTAAGTATCTTTGAAGCACATCGCTTCATCTGGTTCTTGTCTATGAAGATAGCCAAAGTGTGCGAAAGGAGCTTTCCAAGAAGGGAAAACTAAATCCAAATGTATCTGTCACCTTGCATTAAAAAGAATGTCTAGCAGAGCAAAAAAGCAGAACACTCAGAACTCAGTTTAAGCAGATTCAGGAAAGGAAAAGTGATATGAGACAACATCAGGGATATTTGGGAAAATATTTCTATATAGTGGAAATTAGAATTCACAAGTCTACACTTTAATGATCTGTTTTTGCTATCCTGAGGCCCAAGCCGAATTTCAATTAAAACATTATATTAACAACTATGAAACATAAAGTTTGCATGCGATCCAGTAACTCCACTCCTAGGTATATCACCAAGACAAATGAAAACTTGTACACAATTGCCTCTAGCAGCATTATTTCATAAGAGCCCAAAGTGAAACAATTCAAATGTCTATCAATGGATGAACAAAATGGGGCATATCCATCACCATGGAATATTCTCCAACAATACAAAGAATAAAGTGTTGATACACACTTCAACTTGGATGAGCCTGGGAAACTTTATGCCAAGCGAAAAAGGCCAGAAACACAAAAGGCAACATATTGTATGATTCCACTGATATAACATATTTAGACTGGACAAAACCCTCCAGACAGAGAGTAAGGAGATTAGCAATTGCCAGAGCATGGGGAGAAGGGGAAACTGGGGTTTTGTTTTGGAGTGCTGGAAATGTGCTAATACTAGTTCATAGTGATGGTTGCACAACTCCATGAACCTCCTAAAAATGACTGCAATAACTAAAGTTTATGTTGTGTGAAACATATCTCAATAAAGCTGTAAAAAACAAAAAAAAAATCCCGAGGTGCCTGGGTTTCTCAATGGGTTAAGCCTCTGCTTTCCACTCAGGTCATGATCTCAGGGTCCTAGGTTTGAGCCCTGCTTCAGGCGCTCTGCTCAGCAGGGAGCCTCTTCCCCCTCTCCCTCCGCCTGCCTCTCTGCCTACTTGTGATCTCTCTTTCTCTCTGACAAATAATTAAAATCTAAAAAAAAAAACCTCTTGTGGAATATTAAAGTCTACCTGTCCTCCAATACCCACCCCCACCTGAAACAATGTCCCTCAACGGTGAACTTCCACATAATTTTATTTTTCTAATTGCAGCTATTCCTTTGTACCTTGCTTTAAAATTATTGGTGTGCACGGAGTGTCTCTCCTGCTAGATCTCAAACTCTTAAAGACAAGGAGTCACATCTTGTTCATCTTTGTTCTTTTCGCAGATCTAAGCTCAGCTAGCTAACTTACTGACTGCCTACTAGGAGTGAGCTCCCTGCCAGGAACTGGGAATAAGTACCCAGACTGACCCTCGGTGCTTGAAGGTCTAGACATCAAGTACCTACAGACAAACATATAGGCAAATACCATAAGCCAATAAGCTTTTCCAAGTATTATGCTAATAGCATGCAGGCGATGCAGGCGATGGGAGGAGGGTCACAAGTGGGGCGTGGTCAGCTCTACTTGAAAATTTGGAAGACTTTAAGCAGGTGGCAGTTTTCTCCTCTGGTGATCACATAGTATCCAGTACAATTCTAAACAATTTTTAAGAAGTCATTATTTAAACTCAAAAATAGCAGGTGCCAAGAAAAAGGAAAAAGAAAACAAGAGGAAAGAAAAACACACACACACACACACAACAGAAAACACTAAAGAATCCAGTTTGGTCACTGAATACTTTTCTAAGATTCCTGTCCCTCCTGCTACCCCAGTGAAATTCCTTCCCCAGTCACACTTCCAACCCCCGACCCCAGCTGCAGCGGGAGCTCCGAGAAGCACCCACCCGCGCAGCCCCAGCCCCCGGACACACCGCGGGTGGGCGAGGCGGGGCTCACGCCTTTGCTCCAGGGACCCGCACCCTTCAATGCTACCTTCAGCGGTGGGCGGAGGGGACAGGCGGACTCACTTGAGCTTCTTGAAGGCTTCCTGGCCCCCGGCCACGTAGTTGCCCCCGCTCTGGATCTGGTCTAGCTTCCGGATGCGGTGCCCGCTCCGCGGGGTGTAGATATTCCTGACCGCCCCAAAGGGCGCCTGAACGCCGCCCGTCACCTCCTTCAGAAAGACGTCGAAGCTGGACACCTTCTTCTCGTGGATGACGACGCGGCGCCCCGCGAAGAAGGGGTCCCCGTTGCGGTATACCAGCACGCTCTTCACGACCGGCTGGGACAGGTGGCTGGACCTGGCGCCTGTGCCGCTCATCTTCCCCGCGGGACGCCGCCCTGCGGGCTTCTCAGGGGAGGCGCGTCTCTGCCCTGCTGCCTCAGGGCGCGCAGCCCGCGGGGTCGCTTCCTGAAACCAACGCGAAACAGACAAGCCCGCGGTTAAAAAAAAAAAAAGGCGGCGCGCCGGGGAGCGCCCGGCGTGCACCCCGCGGAGACCCTGCAGGCTGCGGGACGCGCGCTGCACGTCCGGCTAGTGCCCCGTCGTCTGCACAGCCAATCAGCGCTCGCCGCGCGCGCCGCACACGGGCTTCGCGGGCTCCGGGCAGAGCCCAGGTCGCGCCACCTCGGGACGCGAGCGCGCGGGGGGCTTCGCGCCGGGAGCCGCCGGCCGCCGGAGGGAGAGGTGAGCACGCGCGCTCACACGCACACACGAATTAGATGCTCCAACTCCATTTCTCACTTCGTATTCGTGGGACTCTTCCAAACGCTTGTCTTGTCTCGCCTTGCCCCCTCACCCCTTCCTCTCCTGCGTGCTCCCCAAAGGAAAGCAATGAAGATTCTGGCTGGAATTGCCCAGATGTTTATTTGCTGAAAAATAATAGCCTAACGTGAGTTGAGAGAGAAAAGGGGGGGCCTCGGGGGAGGCTCGAACTTCCGGGACCCCTCGCCCCCTCAGGCGACCAGCCGCGCCAGCGCCGGCGGAGGTCCCACGGGCGCCGTTTGAACCCTGCGGCGCGCCACCGAGTCCCAGGGCGGGAGGCAGCGAGTGGGGTCCCCGGGGACGCGCCCCCCGCGGGGGTACCTGGCGGCACTCGAGGGCCGGCTGGGGGAGGGGCGGCTCGGGCGAGGGCCGGGCGGGGCCGGGCGGGGGCGCGGCGCGGCGGCTTGGCTGGCACGGCGCTGACCTCGGGGGCGGCGCGGCGCTCCCGCTGTTCCTGCGCTGCCGTTGCCTCTGCGGGCCTCCCTCACCCCGCGGGGGGCCGGGGGAGGGATGGACTTGTTACTTCTCGCCGTTTCCATAGCGACTGCAGCCGCGCGCGGAGCCGCGTCCGCCAACGAGTCCTGGCGCGCGCCCGAGTCCCTTGGGCTTTGCCCCAGGCCTCCGCAGAGACAGTGGAGAAGTCAGTGTTTGGGGGCGAGGGGATGGAGGGGACGCCCGGTGGCGTTACCATGCAGTCGTAATATAATCGGACGCCCCCTGTGTGCCAGGCGCTATGCTAGAGGTTGGTGATACAGCGGTGAGGAGGACAGCCGGCAATATTTTGAGTGTTGGCCAAGCCACTCTGGGAGTTACATATTGTGGGGCCAGGAAAAGTCTCCTTGAATTCTCCTTGTTGTCTGCAGACTTCATTACTGCCTGTTCCTAGTGCACCATATAGGAGCGAAAGTAGTATTGATAATAACTGCTGTTCATGGAATGTTTACCGTGTAGCCGGCATTGCCTTGGGGTCTTTATTAGACTGTCTACTTGAATGCTCACAATGACCTTCGGAGGCAAGCATTATTCTTTCTTCAGATGAGGAAACCAAGGGGTAGAGAAACCAAAGAAACTTGCCTAGGGTCATGCACAAAAATTCAAGGCTCCTTCTCTGTGATTCCAGAACCGTCTTGACCACCATGCCATATGAATCTAAAAGGCAGGCAGATGTGTAAAGCATTGCAATCTGGGGCAGAAACATTTTTATTAAAGTTACCTAATACAGTAATGTCTGGAGAGAGATAACAGTTTTCCAAAGACCAAAGAGAAAGAATAATACAGAGAGAAAGGAGAAAGGAATTTTGTAAGCCAGTTGAGGGAATGAATGGGGAGAATATCTGTGCAAATATGCTACCAAATGAGGAAATGAGACAGAGTATCTGTTTTGAGGGAAAGAAGGCGGTAAACCAAGCAACCTCAGGCCACCCGAACCTCTCTACCACCAACACCAGCCTCGCACAAAATGCCCCTTGTTCAAAAATTAAAAATATCAAGATGGCAAAGCATTAAACCAAACACGGGGGACGTTCCTAAGTGATAGGGCCTTGCTGTAGGTCCGCAAGGCCACCCCCCACATGTTCATCCACAGGAGTATCTCCAGCGCAGATCTGTCTCCTGAGACCAGACTTATTTATCCAGTTGTCCCTTAGCGATGTGGTGACAAGTATTTAGTTACTGGCTGTTGGGGAGGGGAAGACTTTGACTCATACCTTTTGCCACTTTTTGTGGTTTAAGTATTGCAAATGTGGCTGATTTCCAGCTTCCAATTTCATGTCACTGAAGGCGAGAGAGTCACAGTTGCAGACCTTTATTTGGTATTTCCACCATACTGTTAGAGTAGACATGGAATTTCATAGATAATAGTAAAATATAGGTGGTGATGAGTTTTGAATGTATTTATTACCTTTGTTTTAAATATAATTTATTTTACTGTACATGTATACAGTTTAACTTTTTAGTGGCCATCCTTGAAATTTTTATAACATTTAACAATTGACCCTCACAAGGCGACTCTCAGTATGTCATGCCTCTAGCTTCCCTAGACTCTCAAAAGGCAACCTAGACTCAACATGTTCACAGCATCTCATGTTTTCACCAGCACCTTCTCTTTTTCCCATGTTTCCCATCTCCGTAAGTGGGCCCTCCTCGACCCATCTGAACACACACACTTCTCTTGCTCACAGAACACATGTGACCGTGTGGAGAAACAACAGCGAACACAGTCATCTCTTGGACCTCTCTGCTCCTTCTGTTTGCTGAATTCATTCTTGAGCTGTGCTGTCTTGTGTGGAATCCCAAGACGACCGAGCAAAGGGAGAGGCATTTCAGAAGCCACGAAGGGTACCTGAACCCCGAGCACGAAATGCCGAGGTGGAATGAGAAGCCACTTCATACGCTGCTGGGGGAATGTTAGCGCACCCACAGAGAGGAGAGTTTTGTTTTCATGCTTCTTCCTAAGGGTCAGAAAGACCTTGAGGGTGAGAGACGGGAAAAGAGGATTCTTAAAGAAGTTTTAGTGTGCATTAAGGATAATACCATAAAGATATGTGGTGTTTCCTCGAGAGCCTGAGTAAATCCCTGAAGTGCTTCCGATTCTGTCTTTCATGGAAGTAATAATTATTTCGATGTGATACTGAGCTGGAACCAGACCACTTGGCTCCATGGGTTTCTGAGGGGTCTTCATTCAGTTACCAAGCTCTATCCATTCTCTGAAATATTTCTTCATAAGTGAGTCCATTTGCTCGTCTCCAAATCCTTTTCCACCATCACCACCTGAAGTGTCACCCTGTCTCCCATTTTGTTTCCCTACTTGCCATTCTCCACAGGACAACCAGCCTGAAAGACTGTTGAAAAACAGACATCGAGTCTTGTCACTTTCCAGCTGAAAACTTTTTAAATGTCCCCTGCTTTTCATAAGATAATACGTGACATCATCCACAATAATCCCAAAGCCCTGGATATGCTGGCTCATAATCCTTCCAGTCCATTCCCTTCTCACTGGACTCTCTCTCTGGCTTCCCAACATCACGACCTGTCCTTCCACTTCCTGAAGTATATACTTTCCAGCTCCTTGCCCCCACTGCCATGCGTTTGACTCCTTCCAACCAGTACTTCAAGTGCCAATTAAATGTCATTTCTCCTCATTTCCCAGCTCAAAATAGCTCTGTACTTATTACATATTTTCCTCCAGAGGTCTTATCAGTTGTAATTATGAACCTTTGTAAAATTATGTTTAATTGTTGTCTTTGTATAACTGGATGTTTAATCTTTCTATAATTATATTTCTATTTCTATAATTATAATATATTTCTATAATTTTCTATAATTAAATGTAGGTATAAATTCCCTGAAGGAAAAAACTATGTCCATTTTATCCCACAGAAGCTGATATATATGTATATATATATTTATATTTATTTATATATAAATATAGTACTAGCAGGGAGAGAGAGAGAGAGAGAGACAGCATGCGCCTAGCACAGAGGCTGATATATATATTAGATATATATAATAGTACTAAATAATTATTTGATGAGTGAATAAAGACAAAATGTTTAAGTTTAAAAATTAAGATACAAATTCAAGATATTTAGAAACTGCTCCTGTAGAAGAAATCTTCAGATGAGCAAATAAAATAGTATTTGACAACTAAAGAGATTCTAAAACTAATTGCTTAGCTTTGGAGAGAAAATGCATAGCCACATGCAGATGAAAGCACCAACATAGGAAACCAGACTTTTTTTTTTTTAATTAATTGATTAACATATAACATACTATTCATTTCAGAGGTAGAATTTAGTGATTCATCAGTTGGATATATTACCGATTCCTATTCCATCAAGTGAGAAAGCCAGACTCTTACCTACCACTGAGTTTTGCCAGTCTTTCAAGGCAATAGAGATGTTTATACAATGCAGGACATATTCTGCTAGTTTTCCCTCAAAGAGTGTCATCACTTTTACAACTGGTGTTCGTAATTCAGTCTCAGAAAGAGTAACAACTTCTCAAGACCATGTTTCTTGGATATACATTTGGATAACGGCGGCCGCTTCTGATAAGCCCTGAATTCCTCTTGTCCGGTTAACTCAATGGGTTCCAGTAAGGACTAAACTCTTCTTCATATCCACGTAC
>CM052802.1:126763058-126795866 GCA_028533885.1 Nasua narica
GATGAATGGATAAAGAAGATGTGGTATATATATATACAATGGAATACTATGCAGCCATCAAGAGAAACGAAATCTTGCCATTTGCAACGACGTGGATGGAACTAGAGGGTATTATGCTAAGCGAAATAAGTCAGTCAGAGAAAGACAATCATCACATGATTGCTCTGATAGGAAGAATTTGAGAGGCAGGGCAGGGGGTTATGGGGGGGTGGGGAAAAGAAATGAAACAAGATGGGATGGGGAAGGAGACAAACCTTAAGAGACTCCTAAACTCACGAAACAAACTAAGGGTTGCTGGGAGGTGGGGAGGGGGATAGGGATATGGACATGGGGGAGTGTATGTGCTGTGGCAAATGCTGTGAAATGTGTAAGCCTGATGACTCATAGACATGTACCCTGGGGCAAATAATACATTATATGTTAATAAAAAATTAAAAAGAAAGAGGGGTGCCTGGGTACCTCAGTTGGTTAAGCATCTGCATTGGGTTCAGATCATGATCCCGGGGTCCTGGGATCCTCTGAGAGCATTGGGGACCCTCTGCCCCTCCCCTTCCATCTGCCCCTGCCCCTGCTCCCACGAAGCTCTTTCTCCCGCAAAAAAAAAAACAAAGAAAACAAAAACCACCCTGTAAGAGAGTATTATGTCATCATTTATTTGAAATCTTTTCTTTGTTAGGGTTACATAAATAATGGGGCATCTTGTACATCCAAGTATTTTACTTGGAAAGAGTGTCATTCCAGTCCATGGGCGTCAGTCCTCACAAGTCTCCCCCACGGCCTGACATGTGGGCTGGAAGCCCCGCCACCTGCTCGTCCCTGACAAGCCGCTATCCTTGCTTCTGCCATCCTGTCTCCACCCCTAAAATCAGAGTGTCCGTGGCAAAGTAGGCAGCAAAGCTGGTAGCTGCTTCCTCAGCATCCTGCCTTCATCAGCCAACTGTGATTTTATTTTTTTTTTAATTTTTTTTAAAGATTTTATTTATTTATTTGAGATAGATAGAGAGAGAAAGCATGAGAGGGGAGAAGGTCAGAGGGAGAAGCGGACTCCCCACAGAGGTGGGAGCCCGATATGGGACTCGATCCCGGATCTCTGGGATCATGACCTGAGCTGAAGGCAGTTGCTTAACCAACTGAGCCACCCAGGCACCCCAACTGTGATTTTAAATCAGGAGTTCAATCAGTAAGAAATTACCTTTATAACCATGACCCAGCCCCCCAAAGTTCCACTGACTGTTGCAGAAAAGGATAACAGAGTTAGACACAATCCCAATAAGAAGGGTTGGAGCAAAAGTGGCATCTAGCTAACTACCCATCCGCTAAATCTGGAACCCATTCCCTGTACTTTCTCGAAAACTTAAATGATGCTCTCCTGGATTATAATTTGGATCATATGAGACTTTTCCTTGGGCATTTAAGGCTGTATTAGAAATGTACAGATGCATTTCTATCAGTTTTAAAACTCCCCTTCCTATATTTGGTAAACTGCGGAAGGCCTAGAACGCTTTCATGAAATTCCATTCTTCTCCCATTATCCTAGATGATTCCTAGCCGAGCATGGCTTGCCATCGTGCTGGGAGAGGAGATAGAAGAACAGCATGTCCTACGGTGACCTGGATCTTTAGAAGACTGGAACGGTAACATTTAATAAGAGAACACACGTCAGACATGGCATTACTCTGTTTAACTGTCTCTCCCAATCTGAAACGCTTGAAAGTAATTTTTCATCAGATTCACTGTATTGTGCTCTTGGTTGTTATCTGGGGCCAACTCGAGCATAGTACAGTATGAAGGGCTTGCACGTTTATTTTTTAAGGCATAGAAGTCTACACTTACCAGGCCCACTATCTTCACGAGCCAAAACTTTTGACAGAAGCTAACTCTTCATAAAAAGAAAAAACAAATAAAACCCAGAAAAACACCAGCTCAGGTTTAGCACCTTATCAATCAATACCCCCTGCGGATCAGATATAAAGATGGAGACTGCGTCAATTACCAGATGTCTGCATATACCACGTGCTCTCTTCAAAGTAGAAGATGTCAGTTTTCGCACGTTTATTCCGAGAACTTCTTTAAAACACCTGGGTGGTGCAGCAGCCTTCCATGGACAATGTGCCCTGGCCATACTGATTTTGAAAATTACCACTGAAAGAAAACAAATGGAATGACAGGCGGGCATGAACATCAGGTTCTAAGAATGGAGACGGGTGACAGTCCTGAAGGGTGACCCAGCCGTGATGGCTAACTCCACGGGCCCACCTGACAGAGACACAGGGTACCCACACGGGGCAGTGTTTCTGGATGTCCCTGAGGGTGTTTCCGGATGAAATTAGCGTTCGAATCGATACACTCAGTAAACTGTTGTCCCTAGAATGGGTGGGCATCATTTCATATTTGGGGGACCTGATTAGAAAAAAAAAAAGCAGAAGTAGTCACCGCTTCCTTCTTTCTGCCCCATTGCTTGCCGTGGGATGTCTGCTCCCCTCCTCTCCTGCTCTCAGACTGGCACTTAAAGCATGAGTTCCCCTGGTTTTCAGGCCTCAGACTGGAGACTGAATCACATCACCGGCTTTCCTGGGTCTGCATTTGCAAAGGGCAGCTCGACAGATCGTGGCACTTCTCAGCCATTATCATCAAGGGGTCCAGTTCCTCAGAATAACTCTCCTTTTCTCCTATTGGCTGTGTTTCTCTGGAAAATCCCGACTAAGATACTATGTGGGCTTCTGATTCTTGGGTTAGGAATTCCCTGCATCGCTTCACTCTGAAAGCAAGTGTTAAAAATAGTCAGTAATTAAGCAAGCATGGGAATAGTGCTCCCTCCCGTGGCCAAAGTCCCAGAAAGTTTTCCAGCGCGGGAAAGCTCTTGCCTGCAAACCACAGGGGGATCACAACAGAGCCGGACCCCAGAGAAGCCCCCTGACCACAGCAGGTGCTGTGTGTGCAGACGATCGTGGTTTTAAAGACTGACCTCGTGGTTTCGGGTCATGGGCACAAGGAGATCAGGACACCTGTTTAAGTTGTAAAACAAAAAATTTAACTCACTGCTGGAGTCTGGTAACATTAGATTTGGACATTTTAATGTCTATTGTGTGTGAAGAAAATGTCTTCTTTAAAGGGACAGATGTTTTAAAAGGAAAAAAAAATGGTCTTGGGGTTTGTGGATTCTTCTCCTTATTGTAAAACACAGCAGCTCTCAGTCAGAAGTAGATGTTGCTCCACAGGAAAGGATGGCAATGTCTGGAGACCTGTCTGGTTGTCACAGCTCAGGGAGGGGGTGCCGCCGGGACCTAGTGGGTGGAGGTCGGAGATGCTGCTAAACATCCCACGAAGCACAGGACAGTTCTCCCAAACAACGAATTATCTGGTCCAATTATATGGGATCGAGTCCCATATAGGGCTCCCTGCTCACTAGAGAGTCTGCTTCTCCTTCTGTCCCTCCCCTCACTCATCTCTCTCTCTGAAATAAATAATATCTTAAAAAAAAAAAAAAAGCCAAAAACCTCCTCAGCTTCAGAATGATAGAGATGGCAGTAACAAAGCCCCAAGGGGAACAGTGAAGGGCAGTGGGCCAGACTTCTAAACCCATCTCAGAGAACCCTTCTCCCACACCACCCCTGAGCATCTGCTTTGTTTTTTCTAAGGACGTATGTGGGTTGTTTACTTATGGAACTTAATGAAAAATCAAGCTCTGGTAACTTCTACTCCCCTTACCTTCACTACCCTCCCACCGTGATCAAAAGTAGTGTGCTCTCAGGGTGATGCCACTATTTTATTCAGGGTTCCTATCACTTGGGCTGGTACATAATCGAACCGACCAAGGACCAGTTCCCCCCAGTCTCTTGGCGAGCTCCTCCTCCATCCTCTGGTGTTGGTTGGTGTGCCTCAGAGATGGTGATCTGGACCCCTCTTCCCTCTCTCACACCCTCCCCAGGTAACCTCCTACATACTCACAGCCCCACTTATGATCTACATGCCCAGACTCCCCCACTTACCTGTCTAGTCTAGACTTCCTTCCGTGCTGCAGAGCAATGCATCTGGAGACGTACTCGGCAATCTTAAAGTCAACAGGTCCTGAGTCGAAAATAGAATTCCCAGTATTCCCTGCAAACTCTTCTTCCTCCAGCTTCCCCTGACTCAGTACAGAGCACTCTCACTCACCATCTTACTTCTCCCGGAATTGGGGTTTCATTTTTACTTTCTGTTACTGAATGATTTGTGTCCCCAAATTCAAATTTTGAAGGCCTGACCCCCCAGTACCTCAGAATGTAACTATATTTGGAGACAGGACCTTTAAGGAGGTAATTAAATCAAAATGAGGTCCACCCTGATGCGATGGAACAAGTGCCCTTACAAGGAGAGGAGGACACACAGAGAAAGACCAGGGATGAGCACATGCAGAAAATGGCCACACGAGGGCGCAGGGGAAAGGTCACCAACTGCAAGCCCAGGACAAGTTTCAGGAGAAACCAAACCTGCCAGCACCTTGATCTAAACTCCAGCACTGTAAGAAAACAAAGGTCTGTGGCTTAAGCCACCCGGTCTGTGGGATTTTGTTAGGATGGCCCTCACAGACTAGTGTGCCTTCTCCTTCTTACCTGTCATCAAGTCCTACCTACCCTACTTCCGTCTATCTCTCCATCACCTCTGCCTCTTCCCTCACCCAGTGCCCCCCATCAAGTATCATATGGATGCCTGCAGAAGCTCCCAGTGGTCTTTCTGCTTCCTTTATTCCCCTGCCCCATACAGTCCATCTCCAAAGACAGTCCAGGGAGGTCGTTTAAAAATGAACATGGAGGTACCAAGGGCAGAGCCGGAGACTTGAATTTTATGGGCCCCAGCCAACTAAGATTTAAGCTACAAGAAAGCAGCATATGAATTTCCTGGGGCTGCCACAACAAAGTACCACAAACCAGGTGACTTTAAACAACAGAACATTATCCTCTCACAGCTCTATGCTAGGGGACCAAAATTAAGGTATCAGCAAGATCACGGTCTCCCTAAAGGCTCTAGAGGAGAATCCGTCCTTGCCTCTTTGGCTTCTGGTAGCTTCTGGTGTCCTTGGCTTGCGGTCCCGTCACTCCAGTCTCTGCCCCCACCTTCACATGGGTCTGAGTGTTCAAGTCTCCCTCTCCCTTCTCTGGTAAAGACACCAGTCATTGAATTTGGGACACACCCTAAATCCAGGATGATTTCCTCTTGAGGCTCTTAGCTAGTTAAACCAGCAAAGTCTCTGCTTTCAAATAGGGTCACATTCTGAGGTTCTGAGGGGCCAGTTTTCAACTCACTACAGACTGGTACTTTGTTTCCTTCACTCCTCTATCCTTGGACATAAAAATAGTCAGGCTCCACAAGTACTTGTGAAATAAACAACTTCATCAATGAATCCAAGAAGTGCAAAGATTCAAGGGTGCTGAGGAATATAGGTGTTTCCACTGAGGTGTCAAGAGGGGGGACCAGCACCATAGTCTGTTACCAGATGGATCACCAGATGCAAATTCCAAAGAGAATACTCTCAGAAGCCACTACACAGCTCTTGGACCTAGCATCCAAGTGGAAGACATAAAAGAATTAGAAGACTGAAGACTCAAGGCCTGGCACTATGTAGAAGATTTAGAAAAGCTTCCAGAAAAAAAAAAAAAAAAGAAAAGAAAAGCTTCCAGAGAAAGGGGTAAGGACAGTGCTTGCCACTCACTTCATGTCTAGTGAGAGGAACTTCTTAAGATCCCTCCAAGGGAAAAAAAAAAAGAAAAGATCCCCCCAAGGACTTAAAAAGGTCACAGGCTCAAACCTAAGCAAGGGATAGATAGCAACTCTGTGTCAGGAGAGTAACTGTGTTCCCTCTAATGGTGCATGGATCCTGGGGTATAGACGTGACAATGGAAAAATCAGTCTAGGTTGTTTTTTTAAAGGATCCTGCCCAAAAGAGCAGCATGTGGGGAAGCTGGTCATTTGAGGCAAGAAGAGGCAGAATCTATAAATGATCAGGACAGTCACTGTTCCTATAAAAAGAATGGCAACCAGATGGGCCTGGTGGGGGTTGGGGGGTGGGGAGGAGGACTTCCTGGGAACCCTGGACCAGCCCACAAAGAGGTCAGCTTTAAAACCTGCCCTTCCTACCGAGAGCACGATGCCATCTTTTGGTGAAAATGTTCCATTCATTCTTACCTGGTCTCACTGCCCCCAGCCAAGTCAGAAATGGCAGCCACAGAATAAGAAAGGGAGTGATTAGGGATTGGGGGAGCTGACTGGGATCTCTATCCACATGTATAGAAATTCTTCTTTGCCTCCAGAAATCCTTCTTTGCCACCAGAAATTCTTCTTTGCCTCCAGGCTCAATAAGAAGAGAGGAATCAAGTCTTTTCTTTGAATGAAGATTGCAGCAGTTATTATTATACAGGGTCTGACATTGCAGATTATTGAATTGAAATTAGTGTATGGAGTGGACATTTTCAATTACTGAATTGATGCTGGAGCGAACATAGGACTGAGAGGCCAGGAGAGTCATGGAACCTACCCAAGTTTTTAAGAGGCCAGAGAAGGAACCCGCTCAGCAGGTTTGCAGGGACAAAAATAAAGTGTCTTCTATGATTACACCCCATGAATGCCATGTGTTCCAAGTACGAGTCATAGTGGTTTCAGATGATGAGTTACATAATCTGGGCTAGGTAGAGAAGGGAGAAGAGCCGGCAAGGGTCTTATTATGGAGAGGGACCCAATTATGGAGAACATAATTGTTGTGGGTATAAAGCCTCCAGGAGGTTAGGGTCAGTGAGTGTATTATTGGTACAACATTTTGGACCTGAAACAGTTCTGGATGAGAACACAGTCCAGAGTGTGACTCTGGTTTGAGGTAACTGACATGCTTTGGAGCTCCAGAGCTAAGGAAAGAGATTAAAGAACCTGAAGGCTAAATTGTTATACATGTGCAGAAGTCTTCTGGGATTCCGTCGTGGCTTGGGTTGAATAGGAAGATGACAATCCAGATCCATTCCTACCACTCTATGGAAAACTGCTCCTACCAAGATCACCAGGAAACTCCAAGTGTCACTTCCACAATTCTCATTTCTCATCTTACTTGTCAGTAGCATTCGACCTGATTGAGCACTTCCTCATCCCTGAAACACTTTCTCCACTTTGCTTCAAGGATTCCACCCTCTGATTTTACTCTTCTTTCTTGACCACTCCTTTTAATATTCTTCTTTGGGATCCATCTCTTGTCCTAACCATTAAATACTTTGCTGTCTCACTTTCTAAGAGATCTTATCCTGTCTTATGGCTTTAAATACCTCTATATGGCCCCCAATATATATGTCTAGCACCCACATCTCCCCCCCAAACTCCAGACTGCCTTCTTGATATCTCTGCTTAGATATCTGCTTAGTAGAGCTTTCAAATCTAACATGTCCAGAAACAAATGCCATCCCATAACCTGATCTCCAACTAAAGTTCTTCCATTCTAAAATTCCCTCTCAGTAGATGGCACCATGATTGCCCAGTTGGTTAGGCAAAATATTTTGGAGTCAACTTCTATGCCTCTTTACTTACATCCCTCTTGCAAATCTTGTCAACTAAGTCTTCACTGTGTAGCAGCAAGCTCACCCTATCACCTACCTTGGCACACACCACCATCACTATGTCTACTTATCTCTCTGTAATCTCTTCCCCACACAGCCATAATGATCTACTTACACATCAGATCATTACCTCTCTGCTCATTGAAGTCCCCCTGTGGCTCCCACCCTTCCCAGATTAAATTCCAAATCCTTGCATGAATTGCAAAGCAATGAGTCTGGCCATGTCCCAGAGCTTTTCTAAGACTTGGCAAGGATATATATATATTTTTAATCTTTTTTTTTCTTTTTTAGATTTTATTAGAGAGAGAGAGCACAAGCAGACAGAATTGCAAGCAGAGATGGAGAGAGAAGCAGGCTTCCTGCTGAGCAAGGAGCCCGATGCAGGACTCCATCCCAGGGCCCTGAGATCATGCCCCGAGCCAAAGGCAGCGGCTCAACTAACTGAGCCACCCAGGCGTCCCTTGGCAAGGATATTTTAAACAGAGCTGTCTCATTGAGCTGAGGTCAATTTTTTTTTAAAAAAGAATTATCACATTGTCTCAAAGAAAGGTCTCTGAAGGCCTATTTTTGGAAGATACGTTTCATCACTGAAGCTGTTAGTAAAATGAGAAATCTACCAGGTAGGTTCCTTCTGGATTTTAATGCTTAATGTTCTCTTTTTCTCTCAATGCTAAAATCAAACATCCTCTCTTCTGTGAAACCTTCTGTCTACTGGCTTCCTAATTCAGCTTCATTCTCAATACCCTACAGGGAAAAAAAAGTAAAAAGCTCTCTGATATGTTTCCTTAGCTGTGTGTATACATAGTGATTGGGAATCTGTGAAACTCATGTCTGTGTTGTATTACTACTGTGGAAGGGATAAGTCTATTAACTCACTTAAAAACATGCATATATACTGTATTTAATCACTTCTAAAACCCACTTTTTTTTTCGTATTTTAAAGACCGAAATTGGGATGAGTCTTGAAATGATATAATTAGAAAGCATAATTTATCGGCATTTTTTCTTTCTTAGTGGTACATAAAGTAATGACTCCTTGAAATTGACACTATCTTACAGTTGATTAAATACAGAGTGTAAATCCTGTGGGCTTATGTTCCTCAATCCTCACTCGCAGAAGTTCCTTACATAATTCCATAGTACAGTTAACTGTTTCTGCTACAGTAAATTTAAATACAAATTGAGTTAGGAATGGGCATAACTTCCTCAGTTCTAAATTGAGCATTTTATTATCTGTATGAAAATGCTCCAGAAACTGCAAAGCATTATACACAGCCCGGGTATTTCTTCACATGCCTACTTACTAGGAATAGTAACCCTTTCCCCGCGAGGGTGACCTCTTCGAGGGAGCAAGGGTCGGATCTAGGTCCGACAGCCATCGCGGCGTAGATAAACGCGCCCCGCCCACCAGCACAAGCCCGTCCTCCCCGCCTCCCGCACTTTCCAGGTACGAGACGCGAACTCCGATTGGCCACGGGACGTATGGAGCGCGTCCCATAGCTACCTTCTGAACATGCGCGGGAGAGGAGGCGCAGGCGCGGCGCGCCCCGCGCATGCTCAATACGCCGTGGTCGCACGTTTAAGCGCCCGCGCCGGGTCGCGTCGGTGCCGGCTAACCAGTCACCGACCGGCATGAAGGTCTGCGGTGTTACGGCAACCTCCTGCTCGGTACAGCGCTATGGAATGCCTGCGGAGCCTGAGCCGGCTGCTGCCCAGCGCCGTGGGGCTGCCCCGGCGCACGCTGTGTACTCTGGTCCAGAGCCTGACCCCTGGGGCGCGTCCCGTTGTCGCCTGCGGCCGCGCGGCCCAACTCCTCAGGCGGAGCCGGGCCGCGCCGCTGTGCGAATCCCGCCGGCTCCGCGTGACAGGTACTGCGCTCCTCGTCCCGTAGCCCAGGACGTAGGTCTTGCGGTGTCCCGAAGGCCCTGACCCGACCTGCCGTGGCCGCTCCGCGCATGCCTCGGCCCCAGGTCCGCTCTTGGGGCCTCCGGTGCGGACCCGCCTGTGTGCCGTAACCCCCTGGCGTCCCCACGCCCCTCGTTGCAGATCTCCCCGCTGGAGTGCACTGTGGGAAGGGTGTTTTTTTTGGTGTTTTTTTGTTTTGCTGTTTTGTTTTGTTTAAAACGACAGTTTAACCTTTAAGTATTTCTCTTCCCCGTCATTTTCTCTTTGGACGTTGATACCTTTTTCTAATTGTTCAATTAAGGAATGGGGAAGCACCTGTAGATGAGGCTGAACACGTGGAGATTTCATAGTAAGAGTTGCTCCTGAGAAAGATCTGTTTTCAAGTACAGTGTAACAAGCCGCAGGTGTCAGAATGGTGGGGAGGGGGCGGAATCAGCATTATTTATTTTTTCGCCAAATGATAAAGCATGATGATAACATTTTCACAAATGTGAGACTCTAGGCGCTAATAGTGCCCAGAAACAAGCGACATTAAAATGTATGACTCTGAAAAGGATTGCGCTGTTCTCAAGTTTTCTCAGTTTTATACTCAAAAGTCTTTTAAAGTAATAGCACCAGCTCCTTCCCTACACTCACTAAAGGGTCTGAATTGGAGTACAGCCCATGTTCCCTTCTTAAGTAATGCTTAGGAACCCAGTTTCAGCCCATCTGCTGTTTTAGGACAAACACTGAGATTCAGAATCTCAATGGAAACATTTTATCTAACTCGTGGCTGATTAGCAAATGAATCTCAGTGGAAACATTTTATCTAACTTGTGGCTAATTAGAAATGCTGATTTATAGCTGACCTTTACCTTTATTTGACTCTTTTGTAAAACGGAAACAACAAAACCTCAGATGCTAACAAATTACTTGAGACACTATATGTAATGGGAAGGAATAAGATCAGAAATGAGAATTTATCTGCACATTCCATGGAGTCAGCATGATTACTTTGGAAGCAGAAAATAATTGGTAATATTTTTACACTTTCTGCCCATTGCTTTTATGTTTAGTATTTTTGAATGGTGTTCTTTGTCAGTTGTTAAATTTATGTGATAATGCTTCAGAACTCACTTCAACTCAGTCTAATCACGTTTTAAATACTTATTTTCAAATAAAGATTTTTCTTCATTCCAGCTCAATGGTTTATTTCATAAGTAGTCACCATGTAAAGTGTATGGAAAAGTTAACATGGAAGGAAAATCTAGGTTTCATAATTTATGGGTCAAATAATCCTAATATTGGAATGCTGAAACTGGTTGTATTTAGGATCTGTTTTCTAAAATATATCTGCCAGTATAATTTTCATGAAGAGCCTTTTTAAATTATGCAAAAAAGATGAACATTTTGATCTCAGAACACTGTTACGCATTTGTTCATTTGACTTTGAGGTACCAAATAATTAGAATAAAGGTGGTTGGAATCCATAAATTGTTGTAGTACCTCACCTAAGCCATTACTTTTAAAAACCATTCCCTGTCAAATCTAACATTATCCCCTACAGATGTTAACTTTAGCAAGTAAGAGTGTTTCTTCTTTTTCCTGTAGGAAAAAGTTCCCCCCAAATAGTAAAATAGTCTAAAGACCATATAATAAGAGAGTATATATATTGTAGCCATATGTTAATACCTATTGATTACAGAGAATTCTCTAATTTATTCTTCAGGTGAAATGCACCGGTTTAGAACTTCTGATGTCTCTCAAGCCACTTTGGCTAGTGTAGCCCCACTGTTTACTGTGGTGAGTATGTATAGTACGTTTGATAACTTACACCAAGTACTTCCCATACTTACTAAGTTAACTAGGTTGGATTGGTCCACCAAGGTAATACTTATGTTTTGTTTCATAGTGAATCATTATACTTGTAAGTCCTTTCATCTTTGCGTTTTGTCTAGCTAGTGACCTGAGAGTCAGCTAGTCACTTAAACAGCACCCTTGAAACTTTGCTATCACTGTGGAGGTTTTCTTTAATCCTAGAACTGGTTGTTCAAATCACAGTTCAGCACTTCCCACTCAGGATTTCCGTGTGAATCTATGTAAAATCCTTGAAGGCTGTTAGCCATAGGTGCTTGACCCTGTGCTATGCAACATAATACATGCAGAAGTATTTTGAAGGCAGTGAAGTGTAATTTTTAAGAGTGCATGCTTTGAAGGTTCATGCAACTTTCTCTGAAAAGATTCAGGAGAAAAAAAAATAATGTGTATCACACCCACATATCTCAAAAGAGAAAAATTAGGCCATTGGGGCAAAATATTAGCAAAAAAGGACTCTAGATGAAAGTCACAGGGGAATTGGTTGTAAGCTATTCTTGCAAATTTTTGTCGGGCTTTACTTTTTCAAAAAAAAAAAAAGTTGAATTAAAAAAAGTAATGTGCTTGTCTGAACTAGCATCCCTAAATTCAGATCTCAGCTCTGCCTCTTACTATTAACTTGGTGGACCTGAACAGCGTATGATAACATTTTTATGTCTCTGTTTTCTTGTCTGTAAACTGGGGATGGTAGTACCAACCTTAAAGAATTGTTATGAGGTTTGAATTAACTCACACTGCATTTAAAATCCTCACCCATGTAAGCATTCAATATATATATGTTAGCCATTTTTGTCATCATTATTTAGGCTTATTTACATTAGAATGTTTCTTTATAAATTGTACAAACAAGATAACCCCCAGAATTACATATGAAAGTTAATCACTATTATTCAGTATTCTAGAACATTTGGCCAGTTTGGTTAAGAATAAATTCAGATATTAAATATTGAAAGAAGGTTCTTTGCAGGTGAAATCATTGTATACCAAGAACACCTAAGAAAATTAGTTGATACTATTTGCTGTGAATTCTGTAAAACTGATGAGTCACAGACCGGTACCCCTGAAATAAATAATACATATGTTAATTAAAAAAATTGATACTGTTTGAAATGAGAACTTGCTAATCAGCCACTCTAGATGTTACTTTACAAGATAAATATTTAAAAAATAACAGTGTGTATGATTCTTTTATCAGAAAATATCTCATTATAAATGGTGAAGGTAATTACTGAGATGCAAAAATACTTCTATGTTAAGTTGAAAATGAAGGCGAAACTGCAGAAAAGTGTAACATGAATATATATGAGTAGGAAAAATCTGGAAGGACATTCAGTAAAATACTGATATTTTCTCTAAAATTTGTCTTATTTCACATGATGTATTTTACTTTATTTCAAATTTTCTGCAGCAGATATATTATTTGTGAAATTTGAGGAAAGTCTGTATAACACAAAGTTTCTCTTGATATAATTTTCCCTTTAACACTGACGTCTTATGGTACTCAGATTGATCTTTGCTCATGAAAAGCAAGCTAAAATATGCACTGTGGGATTTTATTCTGTTGCTATGAACAGAGCATGCATACATTCCCGTGGTAATAACCCAGCACTTATACCGTCAGCTATACCTTAGCGTCTTTCTGAACATGCGTATTTAATAGTAATTAGTACATTCCAGCACATACTCAAACTGGACAAGTATTCAATACTTGTGGACAAGTATTTCAGAAAAATGTTTCCTCTGCTTTACAGGAAATAGTATATTTTCTACATCGTGTCTTCTCTTCAAAAGGCCAGAAGAGGCGTTTTCCGTAAATCTTTGTTGATTCTACAACACTTACCAGAGAGACTTCATAGCCTCCAGTACTTAGATTCGCAAGATAAGCCACGTGTGGTCTCACTCTGTTCAGAAGGCTAAAGGATAGGAAATGCAAAAGGCAGCATCAGGTGTTTCTTCTTCCAGAGAAGTCCTTGCAGCCATCCAGCGGCTTCTCTGGACCTCGTTTGACAGTTCAGGTGCAAGGAGTTGATGTTCTTAAAGATGGGTGTGAGTTCTACCTTAGCTTAGAATCCCTATGCCTTTTAGTGCTGGTATCTCTTGGATTCATCACCAAGGCCTATCAGGGTTCCTGCAGGAAACATGGCCAGTTATAAAAGCCACCCCACTGAAGGAAAAGCAGGGGTATCTGTAATACCACCAGGTATATGTAATTCTTTCATAGTCTTCCTGGTCCCATGAAATCTACCAGGCATGGGGCATTTTTACCATGATCATTGTTGCCTGGTAACACAACTGATACTCCTTTATCATATTTCCGGGGAAACCAAGACAGAAAGTTAATCAAAGTTCACATTTGTCTTAGCAGAAGAAAAAGGGATTCTTTTAACCCTTAACTCATAGCTAAATTTAACCTAAAGAAACAGTTAAGGCTTATCTGTGCACTTCTGCACTTGGGAGCTCTCATAATACCATATGGTATAATAGTATAAAGAGTGTACTCATTTCGGAGAAAATAATATTTTGTTTTTATTTCTCTTCAGACAAAATTTGACAAAGAGGGCAATGTTACTTCTTTTGGTGAGTATCGTTTTTTCATAAATCACTTTTTAAATCAGTGAATGAGTGAATCTGATGGAAATCAAGAAATTGCAGTGTTTTTTCTTTGTGTGTGTGGGTGTATTGAAAGAGATCTATCCAGCCTTTGTCCACCAGTCCTAATTGGAACTGGCAACACCTGGACTGTGTGTGTTCTCCCAGAATTGGTTTCTAGTTTTTTATCAGGAGGCACTTTCTCTCTAACAGAATGTGTTTTGGTTTTTTTTTTTAAGATTTTATTTATTTGACACAGAGAAAGAGAGATCACAAGTAGGAGAGAGGCAGGCAGAGAGGGGGGAAGCAGGCTCCCTTCTGAGCAGAGAGCCCAATGCGGGGCTCGGTCCCAGGACCCTGAGATCAGGACCTGAGCCGAAGGCAGAGGCTTTAACCCACTGAGCCACCCAGGTGCCCCTCACTAACAGAATATTAAAGGAACTTTTTGAGAGCAGAGGATAGTATGCAGCTGGAGGACATTTTGTTGCTTTAGTTTCCCTTTCTACACCCTAGTCCTCATGTACATTTCCTGTTCCACTTTTAAGGCCGACTTATATAATACTCCTGACATTGCGATGGCAATGAGGGACAAGACTCGAGGGACAGGGCACTAGATGGCACTTTGCTGATGATTGCTCTTATGGACAGTTACTTTGGAAAAGGAAACTAAGCATCACTTTACTCTCTGACCTCAGGTGCAGGCTTCATTTAGATTTCCCACGTGCTTCCAGCCCCATGGTCCTGTTCCTGCTATTGCTGAGATCCTGGTGGGAAATTTAGGGTATTTTTGGCCCGTTCTCTCCTTCAAATGACTGTTCTGCTTAGTGCTCTGTCACAGGTGTGATTGGACACTACCACTATAGATGCCACCGAACTGGTTTTTGAGTTTCCTTACCCATTATCCTTTCTTTTGAGTAATAAGGTTAGTTTTCAGGTGGGAGAATCTAATGAGAAAGCTGACTGTCTTCTCGTTTTGTATTAGTCCAAGAACCAAGAAAATTGAATTCTCTGTTCACAGATTTAAAATGCTGAAGATAGAAAACATCGGAAATGTAGTTTTGTATAATCTGTATTTTTTTTAAAAAGTGACCCATCTCTAGAGCTAGAAATTGATACTATAAGTCTTAATTGTGTGTGGCTGTGATTTTTTTATACTGGTCCCAAGGGACATCTAAATACAAAGAAATTTTATGAAATATGGGTAAGATGAAAAAAATTATTAGAGTTTGACCAAATTTTTATGTTTTTGAGGTAAAACTATTAAAAAGACTCATTTTGGCTTGGTGGTGGTAGTAGAAAATGATGTTGATGTTGGTGGGAGGAGTGCTCTGATACTAAAGTCTTCCATTAATAGTTTGGTCACTCGTTTTGTTAAAAATATTTCTTTTATAGAAAAGAAGAAAACTGACTTATATCAAGAATTAGGTCTTCAAGCCAGAGATTTGAGGTTTCAGCATGTGATGAGCATCACAACCAGAAACAATAGGATTATCATGAGAATGGAGGTAAAGGGCTTTATGTCATCTGCATTTCTCACTGGAGTCTTTAAAAAGTTACTTCCTAGCCATCATGAGCAATATCTAGGTTAAAAGCAATTCTGTAATGAAATGGCTGTGTGAAACATAGGATACTTTATAGTATAACATGTCATTGTTGTATAACTCCTCTTTCATGGATTCTGTACGTGAAAGGCATAACTCTGCTCTATTTTATGTAGGAAAAGTTATGACTGCAATCTCCATTCTCACTGCTTCAACTTGGGCTCCAGTTTCTGAAATAAGAGAAAGAATCTTGATTTATAATAGACGTATTCAGTTGTGTACTATAGTGTAACTTCCGCTACCAACATATTTTGGTTCTTCAAATAGACCAGGAATATCCCCTGAAGTTTATCATTTTAACTTAAATTTTTATTGTAACCAAAAGCTTCTTAAATTGTGTCTTCCCCTGCCTGAGAGTACACTGAATATAATCTGATTTTATGTAGTGATTCAGAATAAATTTGAACATATATAATTTTGGTGAGCTAAAGTCTAGGGTTCAGAAATAGATGAGACATGGTTCTCAATGGAATGGGCCCTGCAGTAGACATCAGGACATCAGACCTCCTTTCTTCCTCCTCTTTTTTTTTTTTTTTTAAGATTTAAGATTTATTTGAGGGAGAGAGAGACTGCAAGAATGAGTGGGAGGAGAGGCAGAGGGAGAAAACATATAAAGAATTGATATAACACCCAAAAAACAAATAATCCATTTAAAAATGGGCAGAAGACATGAACAGACATTTCTCCAAAGAACATATCCAGATGGCGGACTCCCCGCTCACCGGATAACGTGGGACACAACGTGGGACTTGATTCCAGGACCCTGAGATTGTGGCCTGAGCCAAAAGCAAAGGCTTAAGCAACTGAGTCATCCAGGCACCCCTGAAATCAGTTGCATTTCTCTACACTAACAATGAAGCAGCAGAAAGAGAAATTAAGAAAACAGTTCCATTTACACTTGTACCAAAAATAATACCTAGAAACAAACTTAACCAAGGATCTGAAAGATGTGTACTCTGAAAACTATAAATCACTGATGAAAAATTCAAGATGACTCAAATGGAAAGATATTCTGTGTTTATGGATTGGGAGGACAAGTATTGTTAAAATGTCTATACCATCCAAAGCAATCTACCGATTTAATGTAGTCCCTATCAAAATACCAACAGCATTTTTATTTATTTGTTTTAATTTTTTATTTTATTTTTTTAAATTTTATTTATCCATTTGAGAGAGAGCACGAGCAGGGTGAGGGACAGAGAGAGAGAAACAGTTCCCCCCTCTGAGCAGGGAACCCAGCACAGGGCTCAATCCCGGGACTTTAGGATCATGACCTGAGCTGAAGGCAGATGCTTAACTGAGCCACCCAAGCGCCCCTAAGTTTTTATTTTAATCACCAATGCTCTTCATAACAAGTGCACTTCTTAATCCCCATGACCTTTTTCCCCCATCCTCCCACCTACTTCCCCTTTGGTAACTATTAGTTCTCTATAGTTAAGAGCTTCTTTTCTTGGTTTGTCTCCCCCCCCCCCCCCCCTTTGCTCCTTCGCTTGCTTTCTTAAATTTCATTTATGAGTGAAATCGTCTGGTATTTGTCCCTCTGACTTATTTCGCTTAGCATTATACTTTCTAGTTCCAGCCATATCTTTGCAAATGGCAAGATTTCATTCTTTTTTATGCCTGAATAATATTCCATGACACACATACATCACATCTTTATCCTTTCATCAACCAATGGATATTTGGGCCACTTCCATATCTTGACTATGTAAATAATGCTGCTGTAAATATGGGGGTACATGTATCCCTTTGAATCTGTATTTTCTATTCTTTTGGTAAACACCCAACGGTGCAATTGCTGAATCATAGGGTAGTTCTATTTTTGCCTTTTTGAGGAACCCCCATACTGTTTTCCACAGTGGTTGTGCCAGTTTACATTCCCACCAACAGTGCAAGAGGATTCCTTTTTCTCCATATCATTGGCAACACCTATTGGGTTTTTTTGTTGATTTTAGCCTTTCTGTGACGTGTGAGGTGGTAGCTCATCATAGTTTTGATTCACGTTTTCCTATAATAAGTGATAATGAGCATCTTTTCATGTGTCTGTTGGCCATCTGGATATGTTCTTTGGAGAAATGTCTGTTCATGTCTTCTGCCCGTTTTTAATTGGATTATTTGTTTTTTGGGTGTTATATCAGTTCTTTATATGTTTTGGACACTATCTCTTCATCGGATATGTCATTTGCAAATATCTTCTTCTATTCCGTAGGTTGCCTTTTAGTTTTTTTGAGTGTTTCCTTTGCTGTGCAGAAGCTTTTTATTTTGATGTAATAGTTTATTTTTACTTTTGTTTCCTCACCTCAGGAGATAGAGCTAGAAAAAGGTTACTACAGCCAGTGTCAGAGAAATTACTGCCTGTGTCCCCTTTAGGATTTTTATGGTTTCAGGTCTCATATTTGGGTCTTTAATCCATTTTTAATTTATTTCTGTGTATGGTGTAAGAAAGTGGTCCATTTCATTCTTTTGGATGAGGATATCAGTTGTCCCAAACCATTTGTTGAAGAGACTGTCCTTTTTGCATTGGATATTCTTTCCTGCTTTGTCAAGATTAGTTGACCAGATAATTGTGGGTCCAGTTCTGGGTTTTCTGTTCCTTTCCATTGATCAGTGTGTCTGTTTTTGTGCCAGTACCATACTGTCTTGATGACTACAGCTTTGTAATATAGCTTGAAATCTGGAATTGTGATGCCTCCAGCTTTGCTTTTCTTTTTCCAGATTGCTTTGGCTTTTCAGGGTCTTTATGATTCCATACAAATTTTAAGATTGTTCTAGTTCTGTGAAAAATGCAGTTGGTATTTTGATAGGTATTGCATTAAATCTTTGATTGCTTTAGATAGTATAGACACTTTAACAATATTCCTTCCAACCCATGAGCTTGGAATGTCTTTCCATTTATTCGTGTCTTCTTCAATTAATTTCATTAAGTGTTCTGTAGTTTTCAGAGTACAGCTATTTTACTTCTTTGGTTAGGTTTATCCCTAGGTATCTTAATGGTTTTTGGTGCAGTTGTGAATGGGATTATTAATTTCTCTTGCTGCTGCATAATTGGTGTATAGAAATAAAAGAGATTTCTGTACATTGGTTTTGTATCCTGTGACTCTTGAATTCATGTATCATCTCTAGCAGTTTTTTGGTGGTCTTTAAGGTTTTTCTATATAAAGTATCATGTCATCTGCAAATAGTGAAAATTTTACTTCTTCCTTACCAATTCGGACGCTTGTTTTCCTTTTTGTTGTCTGATTGCTGTGGCTAACATTTCAGTACTGCATTGAGTAAAAGTGGTGGGACTGGACATCTTTGACTTGTTCCTGATCTTAGAGGAAAAGCATAGTTTTTGAGTATGATGTTTGCTGTGGGTTTTTCATATTTGGCCTTTTTATGATGAGGTATGTTCCCTCTATGTGGAGGGTTTTTATCATGGATGTTGTATGCTGACAAATGCTTTTTCTGCATCTGTTGAAATGATCATATGGTTTTTATCCTTTCTCTTGTGAATGTGATATATCACGTTGTTTGATTTGTAAATATTGAACCACCTTTACATCCCAGGAATAAATCTCACTTGATCGTGGTGAGTGATTATTTTAATGTATTGTCGAATATGATTTGCTAGTATTTTGTTGAGAATTTTTGCATCTGTGTTCATCAGAGATATTGGCCTTTGGTTCTCTGTGTGTGTGTAATTTTATCTGGTTTTGGTGTCAGGGTGATAGTGACCTCATAGAATGAATTTGGAGGTTTTCCTTTCTCTTCTTTTGAATAGTTTGAAAGGAATGGATAATTTTTCTTCAAGCGTTTGGTAGAAACTACCTGTGAAACCATCTGGTTCTGGACTTTGTTGGGAGTTTTTTGATTACCGATTCAATTTCATTGTTGGTGATTAGTCTGTTCAAATTTTCTATATCTTACCTGTTTCAGTTTTGGTATTAGCTTCTAGGAACTTACGCATTTCTTCGAGGTTGTCCAGTTTGGCATAGTTTTTCCTAATATTCTCTTGTAATTGTATTTTTGGGTGTTGTTATTTCTCCTCTCTCATTTGTGATTTAATTTTTGGTTCTCTTTTTTTCTTGATAAGTCTGGCTAGAGGTTTATCTATTTTATTGGTTTTCTTTCCCTCCCTAAGAAAACAGTTTCATTGATTTGTTCTATTGGGTTTTTAGTTTTTATATGATTTATTTCTGTTCTAATCTTTTTTATTTCCTTTTTTTGGCTGGCTTTAGGCTTTGCTTGTTATTCTTTTTCTAGTTTCCTTAGGTGTAAGATTAGGTTGTTTGAAATTTTTCTTGCTTCTTGAGAAGGCCTGTATTGCTATATACTCCATTCTTAGAACTGCTTTTGCTGTATCCCAAAAGTTTTGAACCTTTGTGTTTTCATTTTCCTTTGTTTCCATGTACCTTTATATTTTCTCTTTTATTTCCTGGTTGACCCATTAATTGTTTAGTAGCAGATTTAATATCTGTATATTTGCATTCTTTCCAGATTTTTTTCTTTTGGTTGATATCTAGTTTCATAGCACTGTGGTCAGTAAAGATGTCCGTATGACTTCAGTCTTTTTGAATTTGTTGAGGCTTATTTTATAGCCTAATATATGAACTATTCTGGAGAATGTTTTATACACACTCAAAAAGAATGTGTATTCTCTTTTAGGATGGAATGTTCTCTCTATATATGCTAAATCCATCTGGCCCCATGTGTTATTCAAAGCCATTGTTTCCTTGTTGATTTTTTGTTTAGATGATCTGTCCATTGATGTGAGTAGGGTGTTAAAGTCCTCTGCTATTATCGTATTAGCCTCATTTGCTTCCTTTATGTTTGTTATTAACTGTTTTGTGCATTTGCGTGCTCCCATGTTGGGTGCATAAATATTTATAATTATTATATCTTGTTAGATTGTCCCTTTTATTATATAGTGTTCTTCTTTGTCTCATATTAGTTTTTTGTTTTTAAGTCTGTTTTGTTTGATATGAGTATTGCTACTCTGGCTTTCTTTTCCATTTGTGTGAAAGATGCTTCTCCATTCCCTCACTTTCAATCTGTGTGTAGGTCTAAAATGAATCTCTTGTAAGCAGCAGATAGGTCTTTTTTTTTTTTAATCTAATACTCTCTTTTTATTAGAGTGTTTAGTCAACTTACATTCAAAGTAATTTGGTAGAATTGTATTTATGCCACTTTATTACTTATTTTGTGGTTGTCTCTCGGGATTTTCTCTGATTCTTGTCTTTATTTCATGGTTTGCTGGGTTTCTTTAGTGATATGTAAAAAAATGAGGACTCCAAGTATATCTATAATTGGTTTTGATTTGTGGTCATTATTACGTTTGTATATAACATCTTACACATATTGCAGTCTTTATGAAGTTGATGGTCATTTAAGTTTGGAACCATTCTCCCCCCCCATACCCCCATGTTTTAGGTATATGGTATCATATTTTACATCCTTTCAATTGTGAGTTCCTTGACTGATTTTTTTTTTCAGATGTATTCATTTTTACTGCTTTTGTGTTTCTAAACTTCATACTGTAATTTTTAGTCTTTCCTTTTGCACTCAGAGATTCCCCTTTAATATTTCTTACAGGGCTGGTTTAGTTGTCATGAGAGTTTTTGTTTCTCTGGGAAATTCTCACTCTCCTATTCTGAATGCCTTGCTGGATAAAGTACTACAGGCTTTTCCCATCTAGAACTCTTAGTATATCATGCCACCCCTTTGTCTTGGAAAGTTTCTGCTGAAAAATCTGTTAACTTTATGGGGTTTCCTTGGTATGTTACCATCATCTTTGTCTTGCTGCTTTTTTTTTTTTTTTTAAAGATTTTATTTATTTATTCAACAGAGAGATCACAAGCTGGCGGGGTGGGGGGGAGCGGGGGGAGAGCAGGCTCCCCGCTGAGCAGAGAGCCCAACACTGGGCTTGATCCCAGGACACAGATCATGACCTGAGCCGAAGGCAGAGGCTGTACCCCATTGAGCCACCCAGGTGCCCCATGTCTTGCTGCTTTTTTATGTTTTTTTCTTTATCAGTATATTTTGCCATTTTAATTACAATATGTCTTGGTGTGGTTATGCCTTTGTTGATTTTGTTGGGAATTCTCTGTGTGATCTGAATCTGGGTATCTGTTTCCTTCTCCAGATTAGGGAATTTTTCAGCTATTATTTCAAGTAAATTCTCTACCCCCTTTTCTCTCTCTCCTGGGACTCCTACAAGATGAATGTTATAATGTTATAACATTTGATAGAGTCACTGAGTTCCATTACTGTTCTCCTGTTCCATAATTATTTTTCCTCTTTTTTGTTCACGTTGATTGCATTACTCTATATTCTAGGTCATTAATTCATTCCTCTGCTTCTTCCACCCTTTGTTCCATCAAGTGAAATGTTTCTCATTTCATTTATTGATCCCTTTATCTCTTTATTATTTCTCATCTCATTAAGGATCTCATTGATAGTCTGCACTCTTTTCTCAAGTTCATATCCTTATGATCATTTTAAATTTCCATCAGGCATATTATATCTGTTTCACTTAGATCTCTGGCACTGACATTGTCTTGTTCTTTCATTTGGCATAAATTCCTCTGACTTCTCATTTTGTTGAAGTCTCTGTGCCTATCTCTGTTAGCAAAGTCAGCTATGTCTCCTGCTCTTAAAGATAATGGCCTTATGAAAAAGAGGTCCTAAAAAAAAAAAAAAGAGGTCCTGTAGTGCCCTGAAATGTGGTGTCCCCTGTTTCCCGGGCCCGACACTTCTGTGAGTACCTCCAGTGTGTGCTGGCAGAACTCTGTTGTTGTGTCCTGGCCACTTTATCCTTCAGGCCAGTCATCTGTAGAGGCTCTCTTGGCCTGTTGGGGACAGTGTTTGTCTCTGGCCTGAATGTGGCACCTTTTAACTAGGTGTGCTCTGATCTGCTTGTGAAATGAGAGCTCTTGCCACTGCCATGGAAACCAAGGCCTCGCAAAACTCCTGGGTCAGGAGATGCAGTGTGAGCAGGGGTTTGGGCCGGTCTTCTGGGGAAGGGAGCCTGCTGTGCTGGGACTGAGACAGGTGCTACTGAGACAACCGTTCCTCCAGAGTGGGGGGTGGCGAGACCTGGTGTAAGCAAGTTAGGTCGTGACGGTTGCTGCTAGGCTGGATTCTGCAGATGGCTCTGTGTTTATGCTGAGGGGCAGGGAAGGGAAATGGTGCCTAACTGTTCCTTTGTTCCTTGAGTGGTCTCTCCATGAAATGCTACCTCTCTGGGACACATTCCAAGATAAGCAGCTAACATTTCCCCACTGTGTGCCCCAGGGGCTCTTCAGATTGCTGTTTGCATGCTATATGTCCAAGGGCTGTTTGCCCTGCCTTTTCTCCAAGAGCTGCCCCTGTGTCCTCTGTGCTCCAAGCATGCCGACCTTTAAAAAACCCCAGACTTTAACTCACGAAATTCAGGCTCATCTGCTTTTCAAGCCAATTGCTGTGGGGATTTGTTTTCCGCATGTGTTCTCTTGTGTGCTAGTCTGTCTCTTGTCCTTCCCCACGACCTCGGCTCCCTCCCCACCACAGTGGGCACAAATTGCATCTCCATACTTCCTGTCTTCTTTTTTGTGGTCTCGCCTCTACCTTTTGTTATGGAGTTTGATCTACCAGTGATCAGATTAATTTCTGGGGTATTTAGGATGGTTTAATAATTACCTAAATTGTATTGGTGGAAGGAGGCAAGCCTTGCGTCCTGCTCCACCGCCATCTTTTCCTCTCACCAACAGCATTTTTCACAAAACTAGAACAAATATCCTAAAATTTATATGGAATCACAAAAGATCCCAAATAGCCAAAGCAGTCTTAAAAAAGAACAAAGCTGGAGGCATCACAATCCCAGATTTCAAGATATATTACAAAGCTGTAGTAATCAAAACGGTATGACACATAGATCAGGAATAGAATAGAAAACCCAGAAATAAGCCCATGTTTATATGGTCAATTAATCTTTGACAACAGAGGCAAGAATATGCAGTGGGGAAAAAGGCAGTCTCTTCAATAAATGATGCTGGGAAAACTGGACAGCCTCATCCAAAAGAATGAAACTGAACCACTTTTTTATACCATACACAAAAATAAACTAAAAATGGATTAAGGACCTAAATGTGAGACCTGAAACCATAAAATCCTAGAAGAGAGCACAGGCAGAAACAGACTCTTCACTGTAGAGAACAAACAGATAGGTACCAGAGGGTGGGTGGGTGGGTGGGTGGGTGGGAGAGGGGGAAATAGGTGACGGGGATTAAGGAGGGCACTTGCTGTAATGAGCACTGGCTGATGTATGGAAGTGTTGAATCACTATTGTACCCCTGAAACTAATATAACACTGTGTTAAGTATACTAGAATTAAAATAATTTTTTTCTTTCCCCTCATTTTTAAAAAAATTATCTCTTTGATGAAGAGAGAAGTGTGTGATAAAGCAAATCTAGAGGAATGTTATTTGTACAGTCTAAATGATGTTTATAGGTTTTCACTGTGTAATTTCTCAACTTTTATGTTTAGAAATTTTCATAATATGTTGGGGAAAATTGTGAAAAATCCCTAATTTTTATATCAGTAATAGAGTGGCCACAGGCTACTCTTCTAATTTAAACGATGCCAGTCTTTAGAATAAATTTCTAATTTCTTGGTGCTCTAAACTGGAGTACTAAGGCTACTTTTTTTCTTTATAATGTCAGATTAGCTTATTATGTTTCAGTGACAGTTTAAAAAGGCAACTTTTACATTTCAGCCAAAGTAGTCATGATTAAACTAAATCTTTTCTAAAAGTCTACCAAATATATTGCTTAAGAATACCTTGATTTTTTTGTTGTTGTTCCTTGTTCTCCCGATTATCCTGGAAGTCTTGATATGTAGCTTAATTCCAGTTGTGTTGAGAGTGAGGTAGAAGTACATATGTTTTAGGCTCCCTTTCTCTAAAAAATATTTTGTTTCTTTTAATAGTGATTTGGTTTAGGCTTAATCCAGAATTAAATCAGTATTAAACCCTATTTTATGAATATTATTCTTTTCTTGTAGCTATACAACTTGCATATATGCATGTGTGTGTACGTGACTGTACTTACGTATAATTTTTTTTTTTACAGTATTTGAAAGCTGTAATAACTCCAGAGTGTCTTCTGATATTAGATTATCGTAATTTAAATTTAGAGCAATGGCTCTTCCGGGAACTCCCTTCACAGCTGGCTGGAGAAGGACAACTTGTCACATACCCTTTACCGTTTGAGTTTAGGGCTATAGAAGCACTCCTACAATATTGGGTAAGCCTGTTGTTATTTCGCTTCTTGAATTTGTTCTTGTTTTAAAATGCTATTGAGTAGGAAGACAAGTTGGTATTGTTTCAATGGCACCATCCCTAACCACACCCTACCTTCAAACAAAAACATCTCTGAGGGTCCTGTGTGGAGAAAGTACTTAATTCTTAAGCTATATAATCCAATTAAATAGATCTGAGGTCTCTAGGGACAGTTTATAGAGTCTCTTTGAGAGTCGTATTATGACATTCAGTTAAGCACATTTTAAGTTGACTGTCCTTTGTATAATTTTGATAATTGTATTTGAGGGGTGATAAGTCAAAACACTTAACATCCTAAATAGGATATAACAACATATCAAAAAAGTTTTAAATGTATTCCCTATTATTCTGTAACTCAACTGTATATTGTAAAACTGCATACACACATGGTAAACATTATAGCTCAAATCATTCTAATACTGTCCACATCACTCTGATTTGTATGTATAGTCCCTGGAGGCAGCTAGATGATGCCAATGTTTGAGACCTACTTTGACATAGGAACCAGGCATAATTCTTGTAATGATTCCCCCGTTCTGTGGATAGTTCCTGGGTGTCTAGGGACCCTGTGAGGCCTTGAACAACAGTGGTCACTGCCCTTCTGGCCCCACAAATTGTTCATTATCTTTTCTTCCCCACAGGTGTCAGGGTAGTTCAGGACCTGGCTGCATGCAGCAGTCGGTTTAGGGGCGTGCTGAGGGGAGGGAGGGAAGGAAGCAGGTAGAGAGGACGTGCAGTGGGTGAGGACTGGATGAACCCCGACCATTCTTTTTTGTCTGCCCTGCTGTACCGAGGGAGTAGGAAGTGGCCACATCCCCCACTCACTCAGGTTCGTGAGGCAGGAGCACCAGCTAGTACCAGGCAAGGAGATGGTGACTAGTTGGAGCACAGTTAGTAAACAGGGAAAATGCAGGGGAGGGAAGGAAGGGAAGGTGCAGCCAGTGGTCAGTGACAGGCTACATGGGCAAGTAAGCTCTCAGGAGCTCATGCTGAGGTGAATAGTACATGCTGGCTTTTATGCCATTCGTTTGTTTTCCTAATTACTGCTTAATTCTATTATGCTATTTGCCAGCTGGTATGGAAGTATTTCAGTATTTTAACAATGGATATAGCTGTATCAGTGCTTTCCTGCTGAATGCCTGAATAATAAATAGTATACTTTTGACACTGGTTTAATTTTTTTAAGATTATTTATTTATTTATTTGACACAGAGAGAGAGAGAGAGAAATATCACAAGTAGGCAGAGAGGCAGGCAGAGAGAGGGGGAAGCAGGCTCCCTGCTGAGCAGAGAGCCCGATGTGGGGCTCGATCCCAGGACCCTGAGATCATGACCTGAGCCGAAGGCAGACGCTTTAACCCGCTGAGCCACCCAGGAGCCCCTGACACTGGTTTATTTCTTAAGTCCCAAGTTATGTTTTGGTTTTTGGAGGAATTTTTTTCATAGGAATTTTGAACGGTATTCTGTTTATGAAGAACATGGGTATTTTTTACCAAATGTAAAGTATGTGTTTTAACCATGAAATGGCAAGTTTTAATCAGTCTGGCATTCCTTTCATAATAAATGTTTGTGGGGGGAGACTCTTAAGAATTTCTTAAGAGTTTGTCAACCAAATGCAAGCTTGGTAACATTATGCATGGTTATCTTTTAATGAAACGGGCATTCCCGCAGTGACCATATTCTGAAACATTACCAGCCTTCCTAGCTATTACAGATTTCTGTGTTTAATCAGAGGATTCAGTGACCCTAAGTATTCTAAAAAGATTGTTTTGATTCTTATGAAAGGTCATATTGTTATCTAGATCAGCACTCTTCAGGGGAAACTTAGCATTTTGCAGCCACTGATCCTTGAGACATTGGAAGCTTTAGTGGATCCCAAACATTCTTCCGTAGACAGAAGCAAACTGCACATCTTACTACAAAATGGCAAAAGGTAAGTATGGGTGATTTACCAATTTGGGAGGTAGACAAATTAAGCTTTTCTTTTAGTAGTCCTAATAGAAAAAGTATAGCATTAATTTAGATACAGAATCAGCCTGATTATCCCGTTTTAAAGATAACAAATAGTTTTGCTAATGGCAATGGTTTTCTTTCTGTGCCTTCAGAGTTGGAAGGTAGCCGAGGTGAGAAGTTGAGCTAAAAAGGGCACATAGACTAATGATTATGGAAAAGCTATTTTTGCATGAAATGTTGTATCAGGGTCTCTATTTTTTGGGTGGGAATTGATTCTCAATGTGCATCATAAATATCAAAAATTTCTTTTACAAGTCGGTGTTTATCATGAATGTATAAATGGGTCTATTTGATAAGATACTTTAAAAAGGTACGTTTTTAATTGGGAAATGTGTTTATAAGTTAATGTTATTGATCATTTCTATACAACTGCTCTTATAGTCTGTCAGAGTTAGAAACAGATATTAAAATTTTCAAAGAGTCCGTTTTGGAGATCTTGGATGAAGAGGAGTTGCTGGAAGAGCTCTGTCTAACAAAGTGGAGTGACCCACAAGTCTTGTAAGTATGAAATGATGCTTTGTTACTAATTTTGTTAGTGTCAGTCTTCTGTCTTGTTCAGGACGGTTCTTCTTGAAACACGTAATGTTTTCTCCAGAAGAGAAAATAGAGGCACTTTTTATCCCCAGTTGTTTCACTATTTCCCCGTATGAATGTTTAGTTGAATGAGGATATATTGAATGTCTGCTGTGTACACAGCACTGTGCTGGGCAGTGATGAACACAAACACACCATCACCTTTATCCTCAAGGGCCTGACCCCCAAAGTGGCACACACATCTACCCAAGTGACTTAGCCTGGGGAGTACAGTGGAAGAGAGGGAAAGATATTCACGAGGGGGCAGGGAAAGAGGGATGAAGAAAGATAAGACATTGGCATATATTCTGTAACTTTGGTCTGATATAAAAAGGCATATCTTAGAAACCTTTTTATCTCTTACAGAATTCGAAATTATTTACTTTTCTTATGCACGTCAAGTTAAATGTTATTTTTTAAGTACTCGGAATGTTTCATTTTTGTTCTTTGTAGACAAATATTAGAAATTAATGGAGACACCTCTGTAATGTGTACAGTTTCCACAATCTGTACAGATTTTTTTTAAGCATTTTGGGAAATTAGTTATCTATATTCTAATGAAAAATTAAGATTATAAGGGCTATTATATAGCAGATAGATAGAGTAGCAGAAACTTGAACACACTTGTAACCCTTGTTTGCTTATTAGGCCAGTCTGTGTCTAATACGATATAAATATCTTTCACAGAATACTTCAGTCCTACTTATTCTCCTTGGTAGTGGGTGAAGGGTGTGAGTAAAGGGGCACAAAGTGACTATTGACATCATTTAAGAACATCTTTCTTCATATACAAAAATATTATATATCTGCCTTGGAAAGGAAAAGCTTTTAGTTTTGTTTTGCCTTATTTTTACTAATTTGCACTCATTGATCAGCATTTACACATCTGAATTATCCTATATCTGGTAGTGCATATGTGTGTGAAAATCCCTTGACTTGGGGCTCACCGAGTACAGAACCCAGCTAGCCTTTAGGCTGGAACCTGCACCCTCTGGTTTCTCTTTATAGTGTTTAGGATCGCTTGACAAAGCCACTCACTGATTGAGCTCAGTCACCGCAATAGAAAAAACAAAGACTTTTTTCTTTCATAGTTGACTATTATACACGGAATGAGAAAGTTTTGGTACCAAATGGGTGATGCCTGTGTCGGGGGTGTGCTAATTATGTTAACTCTTGACTGAAGCGAAAAGAGCAGTGCTGGAATCGACCATGCAGAAGAGATGGAGTTGCTCTTGGAAAACTACTACCGATTAGCTGAGGATCTTTCCAATGCAACGCGGGAACTCAGGGTATTGATTGATGATTCACAAAGTATCATATTCATCAATCTGGACAGGTAAGAAAGCATCCTGTAGAACAACAAAAGGAATTCTCAAGTGATAAAGCTTTTAAGGAGGCTGTCATTTTGAGAGGAGTTATACCATCATTATCTATAAATGGGACATAGAAAGATGTCCTTACTTTAAAGGTGTAGATTTAATTTATGTGGTCTTTAATAAATGATTTCATGAATTTACTGTGTGTAGTTAGTGGGCCCGTCTAATCTAAGCCGTTCTCTCCTCCAGCCACCGTAATGTGATGATGAGGTTGAACCTACAGTTGACCATGGGAACCTTCTCTCTTTCTCTCTTCGGACTCATGGGAGTTGCTTTTGGAATGAATTTGGAATCTTCCCTTGAAGAGGTGAGACTATTATTTCAGTGATATAGGGATTAATTTTTGTTTTGAAGATCATTTTTTAAAATGGATTTTAAGGGGCACCTGGCTAGCTCAGTCAGTAGAGCATGCAGCTCTCGATCTTGGGGCTGTGGGTTCGAGCCTCACATTGGGAATAGAGATTGCTTAAAAATAAAATCTTATAAAAGAGTCGTAACATATATACACCCCTAGTGTATTAAAATGTATACTCTAATTCATTCAAAATTCAGGCAATATTTTTAGACCCTGTTGTTGTAACAAATATAACTGTAGCCATGGTTACCTCATGTTTCTCAAAAAATGGAACCACACATGGAAAAGGTGTGACAAAACAGTATTACACTGAGAAGCAGTGCTCTTGGAGGATCACACCATGAGGCTCGGGTGATGCAAGATCAGTGCAGGATCACAGGATTAGGTTATGCTTCCCTAGGATCATTCCATGAGCTCTGGTGATGCGGGATCATGAGATGAGGTAGTGCTCCTGCAGGATCGCACCACGAGGCTCTGGTGAGGCAGGATCGCGCCGTGAGGCTCTGGTGATGCGGGGTCAGAGGATGAGGTGGTGCTCTTATGGGATCGCGCAGTGCAGCTCTGGTGATGAGGCATCACCGGATGAGGTGGTGCTCCCCCAGGATCGCACCATGAGGCTCTGGAGATGCAGGATCACAGGATGAGGTGGTGCTCTCGCAGGATCATGCCATGAGGCTCTGGTGATGCAGGATCAGTGCAGGATCACAGGATCAGGTTGTGCTCCCCCAGGATCGCGTCATGAGGCTCTGGTGATGTGGGATCACAGGATGAGATGGTGCTCCTGCAGGACTGTGCTGTGAGGCTCTGGAGATGCAGGATCACTGAGGTGGTGCTCCCGCAGGATCATGCCATGAGGTAGTGGTGGTAAGCAAGATCGCACAGTGAGGCCATGCTAACAAAAGACTCCCTTTCTAGTTCTCATGTGCCCGGCATTGGTAGTTTGCTTGCTTTATTTGGTGAGATCTAGCTCTGAAAATGGACGTATTATCCCTACTTTATAGATGAGAAAACAGGCTCAGGAAATTGAAATGATTTGCCCAAGGGCACAGTGCTATAAAATCATGGTTGTGATCTGAGCCCAAAACTTGCACTCTCCATTTTGCTGCCTTTTCATAGTAATATAACACTAAGGTGCCAGAGTTCTTCCTATCATTGTAGCCTGTTGTTTTCAGAAAATATCTTCCTGTAGGATTTCAAAAAAATAATCTGAATATGCATTCAGCACATTCTGGCTCTGTGTCCTCATTAATCTTTTTTTTCAATTTTATTTTATTTTACTTCAATTAATTAGCATGTACCGGTTTAGTTTGAGGTAGAGGTCAGTGATTCATCAGTCTTACATAACACCAGTGCTCATTACACCAGGTGTTTTCCCCCCACCTCCCTTCCAGCAACCCTTGTTTGTTTCCTATGATTAAGAGTCTCTTATAATTTGTCTCCCTCTTTGATTCAGTCTTATTTTATCTTTCCTTCCCTTCTCTTCCATCCTTTTTGTTGTTGTTAAATCCCACGTATGAATGAAATCATAGATAGTCTTTCTCTGACTTATTTCTCTTAGCGTAATACCCTTTAGCTCCATCCATGGCGTTGAAAATGGCAAGATTTCATTTTTTGATGACTGCGTAGTATTCCATCATGTCCTCAATCATTTATAAGATCTGTTCTCTGTCTCTTTGGCCGCCATCCGGTTCAATCCATGTCCTATCTCCTCAGGACCACTCTTCGCTTCTGAAAAGTGATCTGTAAAAGTGGCAAGCCTGGTGGTCAGTCTTTGAAACGATTCACTGGTTTTTGATTGCTCTTAAAATAAAGACCCGAACTCCTTGGCCTGCAGGGCTCTCATAGTGTGTGCGCCCATCCCTGCGTGCTGAAGCTGGCCACCTCGTCCTCGCCGCAGGGGTTGCGTCAGTATTTCCTCCCCAGCAGGCTTCCTCCTGGCCACAGCTCTCCTCAGCTCCCCCTTCTCCTGCCTAGCTGGCTTCTGCTCACCTCTCCCATCTCATCTTAGGTGCTGCCTCCCGAGTACGAGCTTCTCTGAGGCATAGTTGGTTAGTCATTTTCACATTCTTTATAATAAGATGTGAAAGAAAAATCAATGTAGTACATTTGTTTCTTCGTTTCGTAAACGCGTGTTTACAAAGTGCACGCTGCTTTCAGCCCCCTGCCCCCACGGAGGAGAGGAGCAGATAGACAGATGGTACATCAGGTGGGAGTGCCATAAAGAGAAAGCCAGGTGAAAGGATGGAGAATGAGGGCGCTCGGGGGGCTCAGTCGTTAAGCGTCCACCTTCAGCTCAGGTCATGATTCCAGGGTTCTGGGATCGAGCCCCTCATCGGGTTCCCTGCTCAGCAGGGAGCCTGCTTCCCTCTCTCTGCCACGTCCCCTGCTCGTGTTCCCTCTCTCACTGTCTCTGTCAAATAAATAAATATATAAAATCTTTAAAAAAAAAAAAAAAAAGATGGAGAGTGTTTCCAGGAGGTGAGCTAAGGAGCATTTTAAAGATAGGGTGGTCAAGAATGTCTGTCTGAGGATGTGAAGCTAGAAAGTGGGAAGGTCAGAGGGAAAGTGTTCTAAGCAGAGGGGACCACACACGTAATTACTGGAGCAGGAATGGGCTGTGCTTGTTCAAGGAACAGCGAGGGCGGAGGGGCCAGGAGAGGGTGAGTCCAGAGAAGGGAGGGAGGGAACCAGTCAGAGGGAAGACAAGTGGAAGATGGTATTGAATTTGTAGAGCCTAGGGAGGATTTGGATTTAAGTCTGCCATCTGTTGGGAGGCTTTTAAGCCCACATTTAGTAACTAAAAAGTTCAGAAGTAACCAAAACATCTTGTGAAACATAAAACAACCCTTAAAATTCTCTGAAGATAACTTCTAAAGACCCTGACAGATTCCCCAGCGTGTGGCTACAGAACTCTTTATTTTTTTATTTTTTTTTTAAGTTCTTTTATTATTTATTTATTTGTTTATTATTATTTTTTTAATTTTTTTTATTAACATATAATGTAGTATTTGCCCCAGGGTACATGTCTGTGAGTCATCAGGCTTACACATTTCACAGCATTTGCCATAGCACATACCCTCCCCCATGTCCATATCCCTACCCCCCCACCTCCCAACAACCCTTAGTTTGTTTCGGGACAACAAACTCACTGGTGTGAGGTGGTATCTCACTGTGGTTTTGATTTGTATTTCTCTGATGCCGAGTGATGTTGAGCATTTTTTCATGTGTCTGTTGGCCATTTGGATGTCCTCTTTCCAGAAATATCTGTTCATATCTTCTGCCCATTTCTTGATTGGATTATTTGTGCTTTGAGTGTTGAGTTTGAGAAGTTCTTTATAGATTTTGGATACTAACCTTTTATCTGATATGTCATTTGTGAATATCTTCTCCCATTCTGTCAGTTGTCTTTTGGTTTTGTTGACAGTTTCCTTTGCTGTGCAAAAGTTTTTGATCTTGATGAAGTCTCAGTGGCTCATTTTTGCCCTTGCTTCCCTTGCCTTTGGAGATGTTTCTAGGAAGACGTTGCTGTGGCTGAGGTCGAAGAGGTTGTTGCCTGTGTTCTCCTCCAGGATTCTGATGGAGTCTTGTCTCACATTGAGGTCTTTAATCCATTTTGAGTATTTTTGTGTGTGGTGTAAGGGAATGGTCCAGTTTCATTCTTTTGCATGTGGCT
>CM052802.1:126796366-126835851 GCA_028533885.1 Nasua narica
GCCCCTGGGTGGCGCAGTTGGTTGAGCGACTGCCTTTGGCTCAGGTCATGGTCCCGGAGTCCCGGGATCGAGTCCCACATCGGGCTCCCCGCTCCATGGGGAGTCCGCTTCTCACTCTGACCTGCTCTCTCTCACTCTCTCTCTTTCCTAATAAATAAATAAATAAATAAATCTTTTTAAAAAAAAAAGATTTCACTTATTTGACAGAGTGAGAACACAAGTAGGCAGAGAGGCAGGCAGAGGTGTAGGAGAAGCAGGCTCTCCACTGAGTAGAGAGCCCGATGCAGGGCTCGATCCCAGCACCCTGAGATCGTGACCTGAGCCGAAGGCAGAGGCTTTAACCCACGGAGCCACCTGGTCGCCCTGATCCCAACATTCTTGAGGAGTTGGTCTTTAGCCTTCAAGGGTTTGAATTCCTTCCAAACTTTTTCTTGTGGTTGAGTTCCAGTTTCAAAACATTGTGGTCTGAGAATATGCAGGGAATCATCTCAATCTTTTAGTATCGGTTGAGTCCTGATCTGTAACCCAGTATGTGGTCTATTCTGGAGAAAGTTTCATGTACGCTCGAGAAGAATGAGTATTCTGTTGTTTTAGGGTGGAGTGTTCTTTATATATCTATGAGGTCCATCTGGTCCAATGTGTCATTCAAAGCTCTTGTTTCTTTATTGGTTTTCTGTTTAGACGATGTGTCTATTACTGAGAGTGGTGTGTTAAGATCTCCTGCTATAAATGTATTCATATCGATATGACTCTTTATTTTGATTAACAGTCGGCTTATGTAGTTGGCTGGTCCTATATTGGGGGCATAAATGTTTACAATTTGTTAGATCTTCTTGGAGGATAGACCCTTTAAGAATGATGTAGTGTCCTTCTGTATCTGTGACTACAGTCTTTAGCTTAAAATCTTATTTAACTGATATGAGAATCGCTACCCCAGCTTTCTTTTGAGGCCTGTTGGCATGCAAGATGGTTCTCCATCCTTTCTCTTTCAGTCTGGATGTATCTTTTGGTTCCAAATGTGTCTCTTGTAGGGGCGCCTGGGTAGCTCAGTGGGTTAAAGTCTCTGCCTTGAGCTCGGGTCATGATCTCAGGGTCCTGGGATCAAGCCCCGCATCGGGCTCTCTGCTCGGCGGGGAGCCTGCTTCCCCCTCTCTCTCTCTGCCTGCCTCTCTGCCTACTTGTGGTCTCTCTCTGTCAAATAAATAAATAAAATCTTTAAAAAAAACAAACAAAAAATGTGTTTGTTGTAGACAGCATATGGACAGGTCCTGTCGTTTTATCCATTCTGGGACCCTGTGCTGTTTTATTGGAACATTTAGGCCGTTCGTGTTGAGAGTGATTATTGAAAGATAAGTGTTTCCTGACATCATGTTGCCTGTGAAGTCCTCGTTTCTATAGATTGTAAATTTCTGTTCTGTCACTCACGGGTTCTTTCTACTTTTGTAGAACCCCCTTTAATATTTCCCAGCATGCCGGCTGGGGGTCACATACTCTTTTAATCCTTGCCGGTCTTGGAAGCTCTTTATCTCTCCATCCATTTTGAATGTCAGTCTTGCTGGATAAAGTATTCTTGGCTGCGTGTTCTTCTCGTTTAGTGCCCTAAATATATCCTGCCAGCCCTTTCTGGCCTGCCATGTTTCTGTGGACACGTCTCACTTTATTCTGATGGGTCTTCCTCCGTATGTAAGGAATCTCCTCCCTCTAGCTGCCCTCAGGACCTCTTGTCTAAAATTATAATTTGAAAATTTTATAATTATGTGTCTGGGTGTCTTTCTAGACTCATTGATCTTGGCGGATGTCCTTTCTGCCTCTAGGACATGAACACGTGTTCCATTCTCCAGAATGGGGAAATTCTCATTCAGAATTTGGTCAGCTATATCTTCTAGTCTTCTTTTTCTACCCACTCTGGGATTCCAATAATTCTGACGTTGGAACGTTTCATGGTGTCATTTATTTCCCTAAGTCTCTTGTCATGATTCCTGAGCAGTTTGCTCCAGCTCTCCTCCTGACCTTTCTTCTCAATCATTTTATCCTCTAGATCACTAATTCTGTCCTCTGTGTCCGTAACTCTAGCTGTTAGACTATTTAGATGAGATTGGATCTCACCGATAGCGTTTTTTACATCGGCTGTACTGGTTCTCATTTCTGCCGTTAGAAATTCTATGTTGTCATTAATGTTTTCCTCCATCCTAGCCATTGCCTGGATAATTGTCACCCTGAATTCCCTTCCTGACATACTGTTTATGTCCATGTCCAGTAGTTACGAGGCAGAGGGTGCAGTCTCTGGTTTTGCCCTTTGTTGGGTGTTCCTCCTCCTGGTCATTTTGATGAGAAGTGGATGAGAGGAGGTATAGCCGAATATATCGCCCATGATCCAGGCAGGGTGCACCCTCTCCACTGCTGTCTTCTGCTCCCGTAGAGATCCAGAAGTGAAAAATCTTGCTCCTCAGCCTGATTTCATGGATGTTCAGCGTATTCTAGTAGATATCCCGCTCACTTTAGGGGACAGGTTGCAACAGGATCTCCTACTTCTCTGCCTTCTTGCCCCTGCCCCTTCTGAATAGTTCTTTCTTATCAGTTAAGGGTTTCACTGATGTCCTCCACTTTTAAGTCCAGTGAGTATATGATCTTCTTCTTTTTTTTTTTTAGGATTTATTTATTTGACAGAGAGCGAGTGAGAGAGGGAACCCAAGCAGGGTGAATGGAGAGGGAGAAGCCGGCTTCCCACAGAGCAGGGAGTCCAATGCAGGGCTCGATCCCAGGACCCTAAGAGATCGTGACCTGCCACCCAGGCCCCTGATGATTACTTTAAATTCTCCATCAGCCATACTGCTTATCTCCATTACATTTAGGTCTCTGCTGTGAATTTCTCCTGTTCTTTCATTTGGGACATACTCCTTTGTGTCATTTTGTCTGCCTTTCAGTGTGTGTGTGTGCGCGTGTTAGGAAAGTCAGCTGTGTCCCCTGCCCTTGAATGTGGTGGCCGCCTGGGCAAGAGGTCCTGTGTGCTTGCAGTGCGAGGTCCCTGCTCACCAGAACCAGGTGCTTTAGAGCTCTTCTCTAGGTGTGCTGTGTCACCCCCCGTGTGGCGGGGCCATGTTTGCCTGCCGTCCAGGTGTCCACATGGCTATTTTTGCCTACTGTGGATCGTGTTTGCTGCCTTTGGCGTCAGTGGGTCTATCTGGGGCCACCCTAGGCTTGAGTCGGGTCAGACCAGCCCCTGCCCCCAGCCCAGTTTTGGGGCCACATTCAGTGTGTGTGGTTAGCTTCCCCTCTCCCCAGGCAGGAGGTACTCTGAAGTGGTGCTGGCCCCTATGGGGGCAGCTTGCACAGGGCCAAGAAGGGGGGTGCTGCTTTTGATGGGCTTCTGCTTAGGTTGGGGTGGATGCAACCCCCCACTGGGTGTGGGAACCTCAGCATTAGCAAGGTTTGTGTGGGTCTTTTGGGGGGGCAGACCGTCCGTGCTAGGACAGAGGCCAGCCCCGCTGGTGCGGGTGGGAAGCTCAGGTGCGAGGTGGGGTGCAGCGTAGGCAAATCAGTGAGTGCCGTGCTAGTGTCCCGAGGCAGCTGTGTTTGGGGGTGCGGGGGGGGGCGGGTGGATAGCAGATAGCACCTACAGGTCCTTTGCTCCTGGAGGGGTCTCTCAAGATCTCTGTTTTTCCAGAACACTCTCTCAGATTAGCAAGCAGCTGTCCCACTGTGTGCCCCAGGTCTTTCCAGACGGCTCCTTCTATGCTGTATCTCCCCAGGCTGTTGTGGTGTGTCTTCAGGGGTGGGGACTCAGTTTCCTCTCACCCTCCCTGCTCCCCTAAAGTTGAGCCTGCTGATTTTTAAAATTCCAGCTTTTAAGTCCTGCTGATTGTAAAAACTCGTAAAACTCAGCCCCTCTGCTTTTCAGAGCCCAATGTTCCGGGGACTTGTTTTCCGTGCAGGCTCCCCAGTGTGATGGTGTGCTTCTCTCCCTTCTCCACGCTGGAGGTTCCTTCCTTTCTTGGGCAGCCCCACAGTTTCCTTGAGCTCCCCACCCGGTCTCTGCACTTCCTGCCGTCTTTGATGGGCCCCCTTCTTCCACTTGTGGAGTCTGTCCTGTCAGTCTTCAGGGCATTCTGTGCGTTCGTTACACTGGTGCGAGTCTGGTTGTGCCTGCGGGACAAGGTGCGCTTCCCGTCTTCCTGCTGTGCGGTCTTCCCACAGTTTCTGTGTGTGTGTGTGTGTGTGTGTGTGTGTGTGTGTGTGTGTGTGTGGAATTTCAGGCTTGGTTGGAACTTCTCTCTCTGGTTTATCACATTTTGGCATTCTCAGGTTTTTATTCATAGGTGGATTATAGATGCAGTCTACAGTAGAGACAATAGTAATGTATATTGTTTTAAATTTCATTTAAACATAACTTTTACGTAATAAACTACACCCTCTTTTTGGATAACTGGAAATGGGTTTACCAAAAATTCTGAACTCATGTTAGCACTTGTTGTCTCCCTGATATATGTCTAAGTTCCTGTTCCAAGGAGAAGGGTTTCTCTCTCATATATGGCGTGCCTTTCTGCCGGTGAGAGCTAACCATATGTGTGACCCCCCACCCTGGGGCAGGGCCCCTCTCCCGCCAGCCGCGGCCCGCTGTGCCATAGCTGAGCCGGGATCCCTTCCCTGGGCATCTGTGGTTCCGTGCACGGATGCGTGAACGTTACACCGCCAGATGGGACAAGCTTGAAAATGACGGGGAAATGCTTAAGTCAGAGGTTCCCAAACTTTCTTGGTTCCTGATGCATTTAGTGTCTAGTGTCTCAGTAATTTTTCCATAGGATTACTAGACCAAAAGTCTCTTCTATGACATAGTTTCTGTGATATTACCTAACTACTTGCTTATCAAGTAGCTAGGTCTAGTCTGCAGTTGTCATTGTGTTTTCCTTGAAAACTTAAAGTACTCTAGGGTGTCGTGGTACCCGGATACCCCCGCTCACAGCTCAGGAACTGTGGCTATAAAAGCAAAAAATCTAAATTCGGTTGTACGTCCTCTGTGATTATAACTATTAAAATTTGTATACATGTAAACGAAGACTGAGTGGAAACAAAGGAAAAGTACTTATGTTTGGCTTACAGATAATTTTTAAATAATTGAAGCCCTTTGATATCCTGTTTCCCTTCTAAGTTATTCTGATTCTCTGAATGTTATCAAGGCTGTTCTTTGGTCCTTTCTATAGGAAAGAACTGTACAAACATCACAAGGCTTCGTTAAGCTCTGAGGCGGTCGTAGTTGGGGAATTCTACTGCTGAGGAACCTGTTTGTGATTGAAAGTAACTCTGTTCTCTTTTAGGACCACAGAGTGTTTTGGCTGATTACGGGGATCATGTTTATGGGAAGTGGCCTCATCTGGAGGCGCTTGCTGTCATTCCTGGGACGACAACTAGAAGCTCCTCTACCCCCCGTGGTATGAAGGGTCTGGGTTGATGCAGCATAGCCGAGGGGCCAACGTCCAGTTCTGTAGACACACTGGCGGCCTGGGCTGGTGGGGTCACCGGCTTTGTGACCCTGAGCAAGTTCCTTCATTTCCGTGGCTGTCAGTGAAGTGACTAGGGCTGTTTCACAGTGTGCGATACGGAAAGCACTGCTCCTCGTACGGAGCCTGGCACCCCACGCCCAGTGTGCCGCTTTGTGACGAGCATTCTGCGTTTGGACAGATGTTGGCAGTTCTTCTGCAGGCTTTGTCATAACCCGGATTGTGAAAGAGAAAACGTAGTGTTCTCATTAAGAAAAGATAGAAAGTTGACCCTTTTTCTTACCTTTTACACCCGGAATAAATACTTGGGGTACTGACAAGGGGCTTGTGGTCTCCCCGGCTGGTAGTCGCCTCTCCTTTTACTCGTGGCATTTCTTTTCAGACAGATACAAACTCAAATGATTCATTTTTCTGCTTTATTTAGATGGCCTCTTTACCCAAGAAGTCCCTTCAGGCGGACAGAAGGATGGAAATGAAGCCCAGCTTCCGGCCAGACGGGTTCGGCTCCAGCAGGAGTGTCCTGGCAAACCGCTAGAGACATCAACACAGGAGGGACGGGGTCACTTTCATGGTAGTCACGGGAAGCTGCCGGTACTCTTGCATTCTTTCTTTTGTAGAGTCAGAGACTCGAAAAAACACTAAAATTGTAATGTCTGATGATAAAAGATATCATGGCACTCCATAATGCTAGAACCTCTGCATTTTGAAAAGTGAGGAAAGAAGCAAAGGATGTGCTTTGTAAAAGGCCAAAATTCTATTTCCCACAACCTTAAAATGCTATTTTTATAGATGTGATGTGAAAGCAGACTGTTGTATAGATTTTCGGATTTATACATGTCTCAGGTGACAAGCCCACAGTGACAAGATCAGGGAGCAGTTCTTAACTCCGGGGATCGAGTTCTTGGGAGTTTCCTGACTCTCAGGTGACTGGAAAGGCATATTAACCTTAAAACAAACTGAAAGTTTGTGCTTTGAAGCAATCTTTAATATAATTTTTTAGTCTTTTCTCCCTTTAATATAAGGGAAATAAAAAGGAAATGATTTAATATCCACTTAAATGGATTCCAGGTAACCAAGATTTTATTCTCCTGACCCCTGAAACGGTTTTTCTCTTCTTGGTTTTATAATGGAAGCCTTTAGAGGTTGACTTGAGTAGTTGGAGGTGTCCCCCCCACCCCCAAAAAAGAAAGCGTATGTAGCCCAGTTAATCTGTACGCTTCCACCTCAAAGCCTGACAGGGGGGCTTCCTAGAACCAGAAGGTAGAGCAACTTCAGAGCGGCCCGAGCTGCTGCTACTATAAATTTAACAGTAGCAGACTCAACATGCTGCTAATGTTGGGGTTACCTGATACCATAATGGATGGTCTCTGAGGAAGTTTAGCAGTCCACTTACCAAGTGGTTCAGTGACGAGAATAAAAATGCTGTTCCAGTAGCTGATTTGAGAGAAAATGGACTTAAGTAGTTTTCCCCACTCCCACGTGTGGTTAGAAGAAGCCACTAGAAGCTAGCAGATACGATGGCCCAGGCCGGGTTGGTCTCAGCACAGAGTGGCCCACTGGGCATCGTCCCGTGGGCCAGGGGCGTGCTTTGAGGTGAGGGTGTCGGAACGTGGATATACGTACCTCTCTAGCATCGTAAATGTGTGTGATGATTTTTAAAACGGGACACTGTCACGCCTCAGAGCACTGCTGTTCTTGACCTTAGGCTAGCACCGTACATGGTTAGAAATAGGACTTGACGGTGACTTGGGAAAAATGGAAAGCCCAAGGGCTTGACTGGACTCTGATCAGGCACAGAATAGAATTTGGGCCTCTTTCTTTTTGGTGTGACTTAGTTTGTAGACTTGGGAAAAAATTTTTTTTCAGGAGTCCTGTTTCCTCAACAAAAGGGAAACACAACTACCTCTTAAATCTAATGAAGAGAACTTACTGGTGGTTTATAAAGATCAGATCAGGGATTTCGAAATGGCAACTGGCTCTGGTTTGTGGTTTCTTACCTAAGAAATTAGGCAATTTTAAATTTTGACTTAAAATGACTGAGCAGACAGTCTTATCCCTTGTTTCACAAGGTCAAGGAATGACATTCTTAATAGACTGTGAGAAATAACCACTAAATAAAAAGCTACTGATTTCGCTATTCCAAGAATTGTACACAGCTTTATTTTTGGAGTTACAATATTTCACACACTTGAATCTCAGGATTTACTTTCATTACTATGGAGGTGGTCTGGTGGATGGTACGCAGATGGGGCATTCAGAGATCTGAGTTCGTTCCCAAACTTAATCTCTATAGGTCACTGTTTCAAAGGCATGAAAGCATTTTGATCTTAAAGCAAGTTTTGCAATAGAAAAATCGCAAGTATGTACATGTTTTGATATCTTTGAAGTAAAAGTCATGGAGTTAAGTGCTGATTTGTGTTAATGAGAGATTAAAACTCTACAAGGTATTTCCATATTGGTTAAGCACTTCAGAATCCGTGGTTAGAACTAGGGCTAGTACTTAGAGTGAAAATGTAACTCACCTATGGGTCTAATGCATCAGACTCCGCAGGCCCCCTGTACATCTCCACCGTCCGGGCTGACCCTCACACTTTTGAATATGGGATTAGGATGGTTAAGTATCCTGTATAAAATCCTGCGTGAGAACTTGCCTCTGTTTGCTGTGTTTAGAGACTGAGAAAATGTCAGTCCTCGGGCAGACCTCTTGTCTAGCCAGGGCGGGGTGAAGGAACGCAGACTTCTCAACGCGTAAATGAATACAGTTAAGGAATTCTGGCCACTATGAAAATAGTATTTCACACAAGTCGAGCTCCCACTCACTATTACCAAATGGTGTCTCTGTGCCTCGTGCTGGTCCCTAGGGACCCAGCAGCTAGCACACATCTGTAAGGAAGGGTGACAGTCCCAGGAGTCACCTCGCGGTGCTCTCTAGTATATGCCCATTGTTCCCCCTCCTCCCCGTATGCTCACAGTGTTAGCTCCAGTAGCTTTCCCTTGATTTCTACTTTGACCCCTCCGCCGGAGGCCTGTCTCCTCTGAACCAGGCTCGACGCTGCCTCTAGAGAAGTCAAAAAGGGATCTGCTCATCAGTTACTTCTCTCTGCTTTTAGTGCCGGGAGGAGAAGGTTCTTCCCTGGTGGCTACAGAATCCGTCAGAGCGCCTTCACCTGTTTAGTGAAGCCGGAAGCCTGGGGTGCGTCCCTTCCCCCCGCTGTCCCCACCTGCAGGCCTGGTCAATGCACGCACCACCCGGGGAAGCCGCGACGCGCTTCCCGCTCCTCGCTCTCGCGTGGCAGCCGGAGCTCTGGGGCCAGTTGTGGGCACGGCTGTGTCAACCCCGTGAGACAAGGACTTCTCTTGGGAGGACACAGAACCAATGGGGTCACGGGGTCACCCGTCAGAACAGCCGCTTCTACAAAAGCAGGGGAGGGCACTAATGGGAGGTCTTAGTTTGGTATTTGTCCTTCGCTCTCTGAAACCCGGAAATGCCATCATCCTCAAGAAAGGACCAACTCACAGCAGGTGATGGGATTCTCCCGCCTGCCCCACTTCTCAGTGGGCTGTTTCTCTGCTCATTCTTTCCTGTATACGGTGCTTTCTGTTTCACTCGGATTGAAAGGGATCACCGATTTTAAAAGGACATTTTTAGGAGAAATGGGAGAAACTGTGACAGATTTTCCTAAGAGCTCACTAAGCACAGAGAAGCCTTTGCAGGCAGCAGAAGGGCCGCGGTGTTGGGGGGGAAGAGGAGAGTTGTACAGCAGGCCCGGCCAGGCAGGAAGCTGCGGATACCTTTCTGCCCCGGGGGGAGGCAAGGGAGGAAACGCTGGGAGGGGACACGAAGCAGCAGCGCCTCAGTCGGCGCCATAGTCCCGGTGCCCCACCTCCATGCGCCCACCACAACGCTCACCCAGGAGATGACTCGGCACAGGGAGGGGACGCCGCGGAGGAAAAGGGGGGGACGTCTTCACTCGAGGCCGAGGCTGTAGACGTGCAGGGCCCCGGAGAGTCGGGCTCCCAAAGAGCTCCTAACTGCGGCGATGACGACTTGGTTCTGTAGAGGACAAGAAACAGGATCGTTCACCAGGCCGGTAAAGGCCCTGCCCTAGTCCAGGCCCCCTGCTGCGCTCCACTGACACCCCGATGGGGACGCGGGCCAAGTCCTGACTACAGCCTGTGGCTGGCCGTCTCGTTCCGGGAGGTCAGTGAGCGGCCGCCATCCCAGGTTGGGGGGCGAAGTGCCCTGAATGTTCACCTCAGTGAACGACAAGGCGGACGTGCAGTGTTACACAGAAAGGAATCAACTGCCCCTTACTTTTAGATGTAAAATTTTTGTATAATTCATGGGTTCTTGATAATGCCTAGCTTTTGGAAAATTAAAGTGTAAGCCAGGCTTACGAGGGACTCTGTTACCAGACCTTTTGAGAATCCTCCCATAAATTTAATCCATCTTTTTTGGTTCTGGATAACCCTACATTTTGTTCATCAGGCTTGCCTAGAAATGGAGTCAGGCAAGGGCCCCTTGAACCGTGGGCCACCAGAGGGCAGTGGCTCCCGTGCCAGCACCCAGGTGGGACTGTTTCTTTAGCCCTTTATCCTGAGTTGCATTGTAGTCTGCTTCCCCTGCGTATAAGTGGTGTTCTTCCTCAAAGGTAGGGGCTTTGTGTCACAGCCTGCACCCTTCTGTGCAATATCCAATATTCTGAAGCAAACGGATGGATGGGTTCAGTGGTGTAACTGCGTATTTGAAGATAAAACCCTTTGCTATAGCCATTAAAATCAAAAGGTGCATACCCTTTGACCTAGTAATCTTCTAAAAATAGCATCAGCAGGGAGGTTTCCACAATTACATAAAAATATACCTGGGTAAGAATGCTCATGGTAAAATGGAAATAACAAGAGAAATAACTATGAGGAAGTAACCAAATAAATTACGGTGCATGTGGACAATACCCCGCAGCCGGTAAGTGTGTGTCGGAGAGGAAGGAAGATACTAGACGCACGAGTTAGAGCTCGTGAGCCGGAAGCGCTGAGCAGCGCAAGGGTGTGTTTGCCCCTAGCGGCCTACAGCAGCTCCCAGGGCCTGCAGGAGAACACGCACAGGGGTCTGCCGCGTGCCCTTGAAGGGCCAGACGAGTGTCCCTATGTGAGGCTTTGCGGGACAGCAGCCGCCACAGATGTGTGTGGCCACGGCACTGTGGTCCGAGGAGACTACAGACACTGAACTTTAAACTTCGTATAAATTTCACGGCTCATGAAATGCCCTTTTTCTCCAGGCGGCCCTGCCCTTGGGGATGAACCGGGAAAGCAATGGGACTGCGTGTGGACGGTTCTGTTTTGTGTCCCTCTGTTTCAGATAAAATCTGAGCGATAAAAGGAGACCATCCGCACCCCAACCAACTTAGCACACAAACGTCAGTCTCCACACTCACCTTGTCTTTCGACCTCACGGTGACCACAGAGCTCCCGAACCTTGAACTTGGCTGTAAGACACGGTCTGTTAATGGTCTTAGGAAAACACACCAGATTTTATCAGTTTACAGTAAGGGAAAGGGCACTTTTGTGGTTTTCCTTCATTCCTTCAGGAGCTACTTACCTCAGGAGAAACCAGTACGTATTGGGCCTGAGAGGAAAAGGGGAGAGGGGGACCGGTTACTGTGTGGCTTTTAACTGCAGCCCCACGCCGTTGCCCTCCGACACCAGAAAGTCTCCCTGCAGGAACTTAGCACACACATATCTATATGCATCCACCTACATCCTTATAATTCACTTACAAATTCATTTATAACAGTGAAACGAAATGGACTAAGGGACTAGTAACAGCTACGTAAGTGATGTTTCCAGAAACTGGCTTATCCACAGATAAAACCAGAGGCAGCCAGGAAAGGTACTGTAGGAGAATGGAAGCAGGCATAGAAAAATGGCAGGTGAGACAGAATCACTTTACAAAATTATGTACAGTAGATCACAGTTAATATATCCACACACACGGTGCAGTAAAGAAGAGTGCATTTCTGGTGCAGGTCCCTGTCCTTTCATTTCTGAGCACTGCAACCTGCAGCACCTTCCTCGCAGAGCTGCGTGTCTGCCTTGAGCATAGTGCCAACTCAGCAGCTTTGCTGCGGGTCCGAGAGGTGGCGGGGGAGGGAGGGCGAGCTGTGAGGTGCTCAGCATAGTGCTAGGCACAGTCAACGCACCAGAAGTGGTACCCATGAAGGTCAGGAAAAAACACCAGAAGGACACACATCGAAAGGTTATTTCTGCACCATGCAACTCTAGGTAGAAGGTTTTTGAGTTTTTAAAAACATCTTGCACTATTTACATTATCTACAATTTATGATAAACTTTAATTTTGCAATTAAATAATTTTTTAAAATGAGTTTTATGCTCAGGGAACTTAAGGAATAAAAGCAGTGAAAGAGGGGCGACTGGGGGGCTCAGCCGTTAAGCATCTGCCTTCGGCTCAGGTCATGATCCCAGGGTTCTGAGATCGAGCCCCACGCTGGGTGCCCTGCTCCAGCTCACTCGCTCGGCACTCTCTCCAAAAACTAAAGGCAGTGAAATGGAAGTAAGTAAGTGTGGGCGTTTTAATGAGATTGCAGCGGCCCAGCCGGTTTCCCTCTGCTGGGGGCTCCCAGCCAGGTGGTGGCAGGCTGTGACCAGAACCGCTGGGACACCACGTCCAGCTAGACTCGAGCCACAAGGACGAGTGCTACTGATGTGCCAGAAGGCAGGCCCACCTGGCCTCCAGAAACAGGCACGGGATTGTGGCCTGGCCACACACAGTCCCAGGAGAAAGCCTAGGCTCTGCAGCGGACACGACTGGAGCCGGCGGCCGTGGGTAGCCGCCTTTCCCAGCAGGCCCTGGACAGGTTACCTTTTCTTCAGGACACGGAGCCGTCCAGGATTTGCATTTGCCCGTCATGTCGCCGGAGGTGATGTGTTTCCCGTTGTACACATAGACGCGGCCATCCTCTCCCCCCATCAGTCCCAAGGTGACGTCTCTTATCCGCAGGGGGGCTGCCACGATGATTTCATCTGCGAGCCAGAGAAATCAGAAGGCAGTATGTCCCCTCTCTCTGTCGTCCACTCCACAGTCCACTGCTGGGTCCTAGCCCAACCTCCCACAAACGAGACTAGTGCGTCCTTTACGTGGTCTCCCCTCATCTCATCCCCCCCAGCAAAGGCTTGCTTTCCTGGTCTAGCCTACATCGCTGACAACTGCCCTTACCGCCGTCAACAAGTCGAGCTCCCGTGGCTCTGGTCTTGTCCGACTCAGATTAGTTGCAAAGGCCCTCGGGCCACTGAGCTGCCCCTTATGAGGGCAGAGGCTACACGATCCAGTTAGGGCACCGGTCTGTTGAGCAAAGGGACTCGATTCCCAGCCAGAGGCCCTGCTCCTTTCCCACCTAAGCCATCGCCGTCCAGGTCACTGAGGTGCACAACTCCGCCAAATCGAGAGAAGCGGCGGTCCCCACTGAAGGTGCTGAGCAGAGAAGGCTGTGTGTCGGGGGTCAGCTCGTACATCCGAGTGGTTCCGCCCTGGTGCAAGGTCATGGTCAGGAATGCCATTCTGGACACCTCATCTGAAATAAACCAGAGCACAGTGTCTGCTGCCATCCCAGGCACGGAGAGAAGACAAAGCACCGGATGCAGTCCTGCCCTTGCTTCAGCCCTCCGTTCCTGCGGGGACACGATGGCTCAGGACCACACGGGACAGGCGTTTGTGGTGGGAAGGTCCAGCGGGCTGGGACGCGGAGACCCAAGCATGGGCCACACTCAGGGCCTCCCCGTCTGAAGGCTCTGACCCCTGTAGTCCGCCCCACACAACCGTCTTGGTTCTACCACTAGGTCCCCACAGTCCTTGCAGTGACATCCTACCTTTGCAAACTGGGATTTAAGGGTTTATAATAAAATGCAGGTACCACGAGGAAATCCACACGGATTGAAAATGAGGGCGGAGTTGCCTGATCCGATTCCAGGTTTGAGAAGAGGTACGGTCCCCAAAAGGAGCCACGTTGTCAGGACACAAATTCAACCCATGCAACGCAGTCACACAGGGTCCCGTGCTTGGGCTTAACGCTCCCCAGTCACCAACGTGGAAATCTGATTAACTTCACAACAGAGGGGCGCCTGGGGGGCTCAATCAGCTAAGCGTCTGCCTTCTGCTTGGGTCGTGATCCCAGGGTCCTGGGATGGAGCCCCAAGTCGGGCTCCCTGCTCAGCGAGGAGCAGGCTTCTCCCTCTCCTCCCCACTCGTGCTCTCTGCCGCGGTCTCGGTCTCTCTCTCAAATGGAATCTTAAAAAAAAAAAAAACAGCCACCACCTTGGATGTGAAAGCTTCAGGGTACTTGTCTATGGAAAGCCCAGAACTGACTGCACCTGTTTCTTAAAAAAAAAAATTAATTTTTTGCAACAGAGGGCTCTGCAGTTTTATTTTGTACCAGGACCCACAAATTATGTGGGTGAAATCCAAGCAAAATACAAATAAAATAGGAAAATCTGAATAAGATTCAAGTGGTGGATTCTATCAATGTCAACAGCCTGGTTGTGACATTGTTGTGGTTTGCGAGTATTATCTTGGGAAAAAATGGATAAAATGGAACATGGATCTCTGTATGATTTCTTCGTACTGCATGTGAATGAAAATGGTCTCAAAAAGGTTAATCTGTGGGAGAATTTGGGGGGCTCAGCTGGACGAGCCCCTGACTCGGTTTCCTCTCAGGTCCAGATCTCAGGGTCCTGGGGTTGGGCCCCACATCTGGCTCTTGGTTCAGCGGGGAGCCTGCTTGTTCCTCTCCCTCTCATAAATAAAAATAAATACGACTAATTTGTATATAATAATACAGATATGTAAATTAACCCTTTTTTATTTCATATGTTATTTTGTAACGGGAAAATACTAAGACAGGAAAGACATTAAAACAAAGTCTGCATAGCACTCCAGTAGAAAGAGAAGTGAAGCAAATAAAATCACTGACAGGTGTTGCAAGAGTTTAGAAATCACCACCTAGGCTGTGAAAGAGGGGAAACCCCAACCACTCCAAAGCTAAGTCAGCAAGTTTCCGGGGTTACAATGCTGTGACCTTGGTTGTGCAATGAGAAAATCTAGGCATTCTGGGGCGGCTGGCTGGTCCCCAGGGCACACAACGCCTGATCTCCGGAGTCATGAGTTCAAGCCCCACGCTGGGTGTGGAGCCTAGTTAAAATAAAATAAGGAAGAGAAAGAAAAGGAAAGAGAAAAGGATAATCTAGCCATTCCTGTACCCAATCCACTCATTATTCTAATGCTGTGTGAAACAGAAACCTTCCTAAGAAATAACTTGACAATATGGAACGAGAGCCTTCCTGGTAGACCCTCCAGTCCAGGAGTTCTTCCTCCAGGATTATTTTACGAACCACAGGAGGCAGAGTTTTCTGTACAGCGATGCTCGAGAGAGAAAGCCTTATTCACAATAGTGGAAAACTGGGAGCAGCTTCAATTCCCAGCAATAGGATGATGGTGGTAAATGTCAGCACTGAAAACCACACTGTAGAAGAATCTGAGTCACAGGACACACTCGGTGTAAAATTCACAAATTAGGTGTAAAAACTTAGACACACACACACAGTATGAGCTTAAGTTTTTAAATATTTGCATAGGGGTGATTTCTAGATACGTGTTTGTATTTTCACAAACTTCTACAGTAAGCATGATTCACTTTGATCATCTTCAAGGGAGTAGGTTTTGTTTTTAAGATTTTACTTACTGAGAGAGAACGAGCGAGCGTGAGCAAGAGGGGGAGGGAGAAGCAGGCTCCCGCTGAGCAGGGAGCCCGAGGCGGACCCGAGCCCGGACCCTGGGATCCGGACCTGAGCTAAAGGCAGACGCTCAATGACTGAACCACCCAGGAGCCCGAAAGGAGTAAGTTTTTGTTGCCTTCTTAAAACTTTTTCCCATAAAGTAAATAAGATAACGGCTTATTAACACATGTCCTTAGCAGACCTAGTCCTGGGAAACCAACTTACAGGATCTTCGGAGCTTCCCTCTCGCTCTAAGCTCAGCGGGACAGGAGCTTCGAAAACACAGTAGGTGACTTCCACGAGGGATTTTCAACGACTCTGAGGTGGATGCTACAACTGGCATTTTGCAGATGACGACACTACTGTTCGGGGAGGTTACGTAACCTCCCCAGGTTGTGCCGCGTGAGAGAAGGAAATACAATCAGGCCTGTCCGGTTCCAGATTTCACAACACTCCCCCCACAGGACGTGGCCAAGGAGCCGCCTGGCTGACACGCAGCCACGTGTCACGGTGTGCAACCTACCACGAGTTGGGGCTCCAACCAGCAACACTTGTTTCCGGGTCCCGTTCACCAGCACGTGGCCACTGGCCAGGGAGGCCCCCAGCTTCCCCATCGTCTGTGAAGTGCAATCCGTCAGTGCTGTGCGGCCCCGAACACTCTCCAGGGCGTCCAGTCTCCCGGGGAGGGAGCGGCAGCCCCACCTGGTCTCCAGAAATGGTAAACCGGCTCCGGCAATCGGGGGGCGAATAGCCATACACCCGTCCGAGGCTCTGTCTCTCATCGAGAGCGTGGGACTGCTGGCCCAGGCTGGAAGGAAGCACACGCAGGCGGAGGGGGCAGAGCGGCCAAGTAGGCAGGTCCCGGCGAAGACAAGCGCCCCCCGCGCCCCACTGAGAGCAGGTACAGGGAGGCCCCCGGCCACGGGCTCAACCGTGTCCCTACAAATCCACGTGGGGGCGTGCTAGCCCCACACCTCCCAACACGTGTGTTCGGAGCCGGGCTCTTGCAAGAGGCAGTCGCTTTATGCGGAGGCCCCTGGGGTGGGGCCCCAATCCAGTGGCACTGGTGTCCTCGGAAGAACAGGAAGACACCAAGGACGGGCACAGGGAGAAGGCGGCCGCCTGGAAGGCGAGGAGAGAGGCCTCCGAGATCCCCGCCACCCACACCTCGACCTCGGCTCCCTACTCTCCAGAACTGGGAGAAAATGCGTTCCTGCGGCTTCTGCCACCGAGTCACGGGAGCCCTTCCTTCCTCCGCAGAGCCGTGGCTGTTCCTCGCAGGGGAAGCACTCGGCCCCTCCGCCCCTCGCGCTCCGGGGTCCCCCCCGGGAGCACTCACCCACTGGTGCTCCTCCAGGTCGGGCTCCCCGCCAGCAGCACAGTTCTGTTGCTCACGCAGAGCCCGTGGAGGGCGTAGCCGAGCCAGGCGAAGTCCGCCTCGCCCCGCACCGTCCAGTCGGCCGCCTCCACGCCCAGCGTTTCTAGAGACAACCAGTGCCTTTCACCCTCCGTGGGAGGCGGCGTGGGTGGGAGGGGTCTTTGCAGAGCTCCTGGGGACCCCCCAGCTGCTCCCAGGGGCCCAGCGTCAGACATGGAGCCCACGGGCCCCAGAAGTACGTTCCACACGTCAGGAGGGCGGAGGATGTGGCATAAAGGGAGCCCCGCGGGCAGGTCGGGGCGTCCCGGGGACGCCCTCCCCGGAAAGCCTCTGCCAACAACCTGCTGGCCCCTTTGCTCCAGACCTGGACGTAGGACCCCTTTCTGTGTATCCAGTGACTCTATCACCTGGATGATAAAGTGAGCTACTCTCATATCTTAGCTGCAGGAGGAAAAGCTGCCAGAAAATTGAGATGAAACGAGAGTGGCAGGAGGAAGGACAGGAGCCCAGGCACAGGACAGACTGGAGCAGGGAGGTCCCCTTGTCCCCGTCCCCCCCTGCAAGCGCTACCTTTGTGGCTCCAGCTGGGGTCGGAATAAAAGGCAGCCACCATGCCCTTCTGTCTGCCTCCGCCCGGCGCGAAAGGGCAGCCCATCACCAGATCGGGCTCGCCGTCCCCGTTCAGGTCTGTGGCCACGAGCGTCCAGCCCAGGTTACAGTACGTGTCCTGCAGGGGAACCCGGAGAGCACGTCCCGCTCAGAGGGGGGCGGCCGGAGGCAGCAGGTCTGACCCGCCGGCCCGGGCCGCGGGGGGTCCCGTACCTGGCAGGAGATGGTGACGTTGGGGCCAGACGACACCCCTCGTGTGGAGCCGAAGTAGACGTACACCGCACCCTAGGCGAAGGTCAGAGGCGGGGCTGGTGACCCGGGGACCTCGGATCACCGGAGAGACGGGGTGACAAGGACCTAAATCCCCCGAGTCCCCACGACCAGGACTCAGCGACAGTCAGAACCCAGTCCTGCTTGTTTGCCACTGGGCTGAGATGGTTTTTTCGGCTGTCACTCGCCTCCAAGTATTAGAGCCTCCAGCGCTGAAATGGTCACTCCTGTCCTTGCCCACCCCGCACACTTGTTCAGTGCACCGGATGGACAACTGCTCACCTCCCCGCACCAGGCCGTCCCTGACCCGGCTCAGGACTCCTCAGAACACAACACACCGTGTGGCCAGTGTCCACGGTCCTGGGACGCGTGTGCGCCACCAGGCTGGGTCCCGCAAACCACGAGCCAGGGGCAGGGGCAGACCACACTCTGTCCTCCTGAGAAGCTGGCCCACAGGCAGTGACACCTCGGTGCGGAAGGCACTAGAGTAGGGGCGGAGACTGCGGCGTGGGGACAGAGAAGTGTGGCCAGACTAGGGCTGAGGACAGCGGGTGCCATGTCGCTCCTAAAGGGAAAAGGGGGGATGACCTTCCGGGTGGAGGGAGCCCTCTGAGACACGTCCTCGAGCGAGGGGGCCCGAGGGCCCAGAGAAAGAGATGGCTCAGTCTGGAAGCAGAATGAGGAGACGGGCACAGAGGTGAGCTCGTGGCAAGGACGGAGCGATGAAGGGCCTCTGACCTCCGGGGTCGCACAGGGCGCAGAAGCCGGCGCCCTGCCGTGTGTGGGGTACACACAGGTGAGAGAGCCGGCACTGTAGGACCCAGGACCTCGGCCAGGAAACAGGGACCAGGAGGTCTCCACTCTGCTGGGACGACGGGGGCTCTGGAGGGGCTGGACCCCCGTCCCCCTCACTACCATCCAGTATCTGGGAGGGGGTACAGTTCCCGGTGGAATCGGGAAACCCAGGAAGCCAGGAGAAGGCCAGGAAACCCAAGGTCACATCAAGGACCCACACCGGGGGGCCTGAGATCATCTCCCCACAAATGCGGGCCCGGCACTTGTGGGTGCCTGCTGTCCCTGGAGGCTCCAGCCGGCCCCGGACGCCCCCACTCCCCCTGCAGCGGCAGCCTTACCGTGTAGGTGAGCTTCTCGGAGCCCACCGACGGCGCTCCCACCGCCAGGTCTGGGACGCCGTCCTTGTTGAAGTCCAACACGGCCAAGGCGGAGCCAAACCGACCTGCGGGCTGAAGGGGCACCAGTGACCTCCAGGCAGCGCCACAACCTTCAGAACGCGACCCCTGGAGGTCCAGGGGCCCAGGCGACCCGGGCACCCGACCCGGAAGCTGAGGACCGAGGGACAGACCCGCCGCGACCAAAACACGTCAGCGGCCCACCGCTGGTGGCTCAGCGCCAACGAGGTTTCGGGCACGGCTGTCGGCTTGGAGAGAAAGACAAGGTGCCAGAAAGGAAAGGGTCCATTCTCACAAGTTCCAGGTTTTTTGAAAATGGTCCCGCACAAAGGGCCAGACTCCCTTTGGAACGTATCTAAAAGGAGCGCCCCTACACCAGCAACCGCGGCTGCCACGGGAGGAGCACTCGGAATGTTCTAGAGCCAGCCTGTGCAACGCGGGGGCCACCACCGAACATGGCGGCTGCGCTCACGTAAACCAACAGCGCAGCTCTTCGGTTGCACCGGATGCATCTCAGGCCCTCAAGCCCCTGCACCGCGCGGCCCTGCTTCGGGAGGACACGGTTCCGATCAGCGACAGAGCTCTGGGGACAGCGCCTGTGGACGCGCAGCACCTGGCCCGCGCGGGGGCAGGGCCGTTTATTGTCCCCACTTTCATGGCTTACAGGTGGAAAACCCAGCCGATCGGGGACCCTTTCTTTCCAAGGTGGATTTTCCGCACCTTCCACCTCCTGCTCTCTAGACTCGGCCTCGACCCAAAAGCCACTCACTCGGTTCTCCTGTTCTTTCCCAACAGAGAGAGCAACAAGAGTCTTGCACAAGCAGAGCTCAGCCCCGCCCGCACACACGCACGTCCCAGGACCCACATCCATTCCAGGGTGGCCAATCGTGCTGCTCCCGGGCCGCCCCTCCCTGCCAGGCGGGAACCTGATGACTAGAAAGGGCAGCTCCCCGCACGAAGCAGGGGCCAGCCTCGTTCTGTCACCGGCCGCACACCGAGCCCTCCCGGGGCTAACCCGCCACTCCCCGTCAGGCGCACGTCCTTCAGGCAGACCCACGCTTGGGGTCCCTGCTCCTCCGCCCCCTCCACCCTGCAGGCGGGGCACAGGCTAAGTGCAGGCCGCGGCCAAGGGCAGGGCGCCGATCCCCAGCCCACGCCTCCAGCTGGCCGCCGTCCATGTGCTCGGGGTCCCTGGGAGGGGCACGCAGGGCTGCCTCCTTCCTCGTCCCCGTTGTCGCCGTCTGAGGTGGCGGCAGCCTCCCTCTCCCCCTCTGCAGGAGCCCCGAGGATTAGGTTCTACCCGACAGTCTGACAGGGACATGGCTTCGTGAGGAAGTGAGAGGCAGGGCGCCTGGGGGGCTCAGTCGGTGACGCATCTGCCTTCAGCTCATGATCCCAGAGTCCTGGGATCGAGTCCCACATCCGGCTCCCAGCTCCGCGGGGAGTCTGCTTCTCCCTCTGACCTTCTCCCCTCTCATGCTCTCTCTCACTGTCTCTATCTCAAATAAATACAATCTTAAAAATATATATATATAAAAAAGAGGAAGACTTTAAAAAGTGGGGGGGGGGGGGAGGGTTGTAATACCAAGAAATCCAATCCTGCCCAGCGACTCAGAGCAGCTCTGAATGAGAGCAGTTTTCAGGGTTTCAGGCAGTATGGGACCCCACATTCTGCTGAGGACAGGTTGAGGCTTTTAAGAAGGACACGTGTTCAGCAGACGGAGGCCACCAGCCGTTGCTATGAGCTCCGAGGAGCCCGCCGCACGCGCATTCGGACACGAAGAGGGGAAATCGGCGTCAGCAGCCTCACCTGGAAACCCTCCAGGGTCACGTGGGCCTCGCTGTCGAGATCCAGGTCGATGGGGGGCAGCCCCAGCTCGTTGCCGTAGAGGAGGTACACGCGCCCCAGCTGGGGGTGGCCGGGCCGGCTGTAGCCCGGGGCGCCCACCACCAGGTCCCCGTACCCATCCTGGTTGAGGTCAGCCGAGGCCAGTGCCCTGAGGGGAGGGAGAGAGAACCCCACTCCAGTATCCACGGAGAGCCGGAGACAGTCGCCCGCTTCTCTCCTCTCTAGGACCAACCCGCGTTGAAGTTCCCACCCTGCGTGACCGTGGAGAATACCCACTCCGGAGGTTATCTCGCTTGTGGGATCCGGTCTTGCTCTCCAAGAAACACTAACAACAACACAACACTAGGCACATTAAGGCCTCTGGGCGTTTCTGAACCTCACGACCCGAGCAGGTGAAAGGCACCTTCACGGAGCAGCACGCTGTGTGTGCAAACCCAGGGCCGCTGCGCACGACCCCGGGCTCGCGGGGCCCAGACAGTGGTCTGCGCCCGGCCAACGGCACCGGCTGCTTTCTGACGGACCAGGACCAGGTAACGGACGCCAGAGAGGGAGCCCGAGACCACCGTGTGCTACGTGCCCTGTGTTATTGCTACCACGGCTCCTTAGGGTACCTTGTACTGTGAAGAAATTAAATGTTCAACGTATTTAGCGGATGTTTCTAAACGAGGGTCGGTGACCTACCGGTTAGAGAGCAAAGGTTCAAATGTCTTTGTTGCTGCTTAGGGTACCTTGTACTGTGAAGAAATTAAATGTTCAACGTATTTAGCGGATGTTTCTAAACGAGGGTCGGTGACCTACCGGTTAGAGAGCAAAGGTTCAAATGTCTTTGTTGGCTGCTTAGGGTACCTTGTACTGTGAAGAAATTAAATGTTCAACGTATTTAGCGGATGTTTCTAAACGAGGGTCGGTGACCTACCGGTTAGAGAGCAAGGTTCAAATGTCTTTGTTGGGGCAGCTCGAAGGACCAGAAGTCGCGTACTTATTCTAGTTCTTACGGCCACAGAAGGACTCAGTGGCAGCCCAGAAGGAACCAGAGAAAAAAGAGGAACGTGGTTTCTAAAGGGGTTGCCACCTGGTCAGAGGCACCAGACCGTTCCCTGGCTCCCCGGACAGCAAGCCCAGCTGGAGACCGCCTTCGGCTGTGTCAGGAAGGCGGCCAAGAAGAGCCACCACGCACAGGGGACCGGCCAATAAACACAGCATCCACCTCCCGTCGCCGGAGCTGGGGCTGAATGCGTCAGGGGCCCAAAAGAGATGGGCTGTCAGAAACTGCTCCAAGGGAAACAATGTCACTTGGACCTAAGAAGTGTGGCTGAAAAAAGAGGTTTCCCCAAAACCTCCATATACTTGGGCTCCGTTTGGGTTGATTATCAGACTCCGAGAACTCTCCAGTGTTCTACTTCTACAATTATTGGGGGACACTAGGCTTTTGTCACATGAAGCAAGGCTACCCCGATCACCCTAACAGCGGTTTATCCGCTTCTCGTGTCCTGAGATTCCCGAAAGTCTGTAACATTACGTCCTCAGAACATCGAAGCGTGGTGATGGTCCTGTGACACTTCCTCACGGTAATTATCCAGTGACAAGAAAGCTCCCTCACTTCAACCCATCCTGACCCACTTGAAGGACGGAGTTTCACCTTGACAGTAACCTGACCACTGCGCGGTTTGGGCTGGCAAGGAGTTGATTGGAGAGCCAGGGGCTAACGGGTGCCACCGAAACCGTGTGTCAGATGACTGAGTGAACTTCGTATCAACACCAGCTTTCGAGAGTGGGAGACCTCATACCTACCAACCGAGTCTTGTGTAGGGAAAAGACAGGAAGTAAGATGCCAGGGGGCTGGACACGTGTTTGTATGACTGCTGGGAGCTGCCTGTGAACATCGTCCGAATGTTCCTTTCCAAAGCCTGGTACATAAAAGTAAGGGAATCCTGGAAACACAAAATCATTACAGATAAAAGACACGAGCCGTCATCAATAAAACTATCAGTTCCTGCCAAAAGTATTAGGCTTTCTAAAGGAAATCTGTTTGGACAAGGGCTTAAAAAACAAAGCCTTGATTCCTAACAAGAAGTAAGATCCCGGGGCGCCTGGGGGGCTCGGTCAGTTAAGCCTCTGCCTTCGGCTCAGGTCATGATCTCAGGGTCCTGGGATCGAGCCCCACATCGGGCTCTCTGCTCGGCGGGGAGGTGCCTCTCCACCTCTCTCTCTCTGCCTACTTGTGGTCTCTCTGTCTCTGACAAAAAAAAAAAAAAAAAGAAGATCCCATGGGATGAGCAGTTAGGGAGGGAAGCAGGACCCCCTATGCAGGGAGGGCGGCCATTATGGCCCTCGCGGTCACACCAGTGCCGCAACGAAGAGCGAGCTGGGCCTTCAGTGGGGCCACGGTCAGGAGTCTATACGAACCCGCAGAACGTAACCAGGTCAATGTAATGGATTAAAATGGCTTAAACGTTCATTCGATCCAGAACTAGGACTCTATTTGGTGTGTCTCTCCCCCCCACACCACAGCCAAACGGAGGGGCTGCCGTATGTGCTTCCGGCAAGAGAGGTCATCTGCGAGGCGCCGGAAGCTTGACAAGGGGCCATCGAGCCCCTCAGCGTGGGATCTGAGTGTTCCGGCCGTGCTTGTGCCGCCTCAGTGGCCCCGTGCTGGACCCACGCACGTCCAGGGGCCACAACTCGGAATCCACCCAAAGGCGAAGACCACGCCAGAGCTCCGAGGAAGAGCGGGCAGAAGGGGGGGCTCTGCAGGACGGGGCTGTGCCTCCGGGTTCCGCACGCGAGCGCACCCCGCAGGCTGCCCCCAGACACTCGCCCTCCTGCCCCCTGCACTGGCTCGCTCGTCCAGGAAGCATTTATGCAGCTCCTACTGTGTGCCAGGCTCTCGGACAGGCCTTGGCCACGGAAAGGCCCTCTCCTGCAGGACTCCCCTTTCACGGAGGACACAGATCCAAGGAACTACAGGTCAACACGGCACGAGCTGTGCTAGGCCCAGGTCACGATGGGCGACAGAACTCGCAGAGCCCCTGGGGGTTAAAAGTCATTACGAATCTCTTCTAAACATTTATATACTTGAGAGCCAGACAGTGTGAGCAGGGAGGGGAGGGGCAGGGGGAAAGGGTCTGAAGCAGATTCTGCACGAGTTCAGAGCTCCACGCGGGGCTCAGTCCCTCGCCGGCGAGACCGCGACCGGCGCCCAAACCAAGTCAGATGCTCGACTGACTGAGCCCCCAGGTGCTAAGTTACTAAGGAGTTTAAGGCAGCAAGAGCGTCAACCCAAGTGCGGGGCCCTCTCAGGGCGACGACGACGGCCCCGAGTGACAGCGCACCCGCAGAGCAGGCCTGCGCCCAGAGGCCCCGGGGACACAGCGTCATACGCTCCTTCTCCAGGCGTTAAGAGCCCTTCATAGTCCTGCACCTGCTTCCCTTCCCAAACCTCTCCTACCTGGTGCCTCGTATCCCTGTCCCGTTTTCCAGGCAAACAAGTCTACTTGTATCCCCAAATATCCCCAAACTTCCCTAGGAGATGCATGCTCACTGATGAAATACTATCTACTATTCAGGGCCTGACGCAAAGGCCACCTCTGCTGTGAAGACCTCTCTGATTGACCACAAAGACAGAAGCTTTATCTTAGAGCCAAAGGATTCCCCACCCACGTGTTACTTGCATTCTATTTACATGTGATTATTTGCGTATGTATTACCCCAATTAGACAAATGTCCTGAAGGTCAGAGTCCGTTTCCCTTCATCTTAGACCCCCTCCCCGGGGTGAGGTCTGACACTTAAACGGCGATGGCAGGACGGATCTCACCGAGGCATCCCCCGCAGGGGCTCTGTATGGGCTGCCTACCACGTTGCTGACATGGTTTGTCTAAGGACAAAGCAGGACCGGCCCGGGGGCCCCGGGGCCATCTCGGGCCCCGCCGGACTCGCCCAAGGCCACGGAGGAGGTCCAGACCCACATCTCCGAACATCTCTGGAAAAAACCCAGATTTGGAGGCCAAGGATGTCTGTGGCCTGGCTCGGGCGCAGGCGACTCTCAGGGAACGAGGAAGAGCCCTGAGTCTACAGGACGAGATCCCGGGGGCAGCGCGTCCCTCCCCCCGCAAGCCCCGGAAGCAGGAAATTCTTACCGAGGTCCAGGAATCCACGCTAAAGAACACGCCTCTTTTGGTGTGGTTCATATTTTTCCTCACATCTTTGCTTAGGGATGCAGTCAAATTCCTATGGGAATCATTTTTCTGTACTCGTGAGCTGTTGAAAAGCGAGAACAAAACGGCTCAGACGGCGGAACGACAGGCTCCCCCGATAATGGGGTTGAAGAATCGCAAGTTAGAGACCGTAACATTCAACTATCTGGCAGTTGAAAGAGAAACACCTTCATAGGACATTCTGTGGAATTTTAGTGCACATGTTTCCAACGTTTAAAACCCTGTCCTTAATAATACTTCCCAGAGCCTCAAAGTTCTATGGCATAAAAGGTGTGGATTTCTTCTGGGTCACTACAAAAACAAAACAAAACAACACAAAACAAAAACAAAGGCATTTCAGTATTTCACACATGTGGTCAGGAAACAGTGTGTGGCTATTTCGGAAACTGGTGTGCGGGCGTACGGATTTGTGACATGCTAGAATGAATCCTGCGTTAAAAGTACATTTTCAAATTTGTGCGTTCCTGGAGGAGCCCGACAGGCTTCCCTAGTGACTGAGGTGAAGCCCCCACAACAGGAGTGAGCGAAGGGGTGCGTGTCAAACAGCCAGCGTGGGGGCCCCACAGTCCAGAGACTGCAAGCCCCGTCTAAAGGCATTCAGTCAGTCAGGAGGAAGGAAGGGAGGGAAAAAGGAGGGGAACAGAAGGGAAGTGGGGAGGGAAGGGGAGGGGAGGGGTGGGGAGGGGAGGGGAGGGGAGGGAAAGGGAGGGAAAGGAAAGGAAGACTGGCCTAATTCAAATCAGTCCAACCATAAAGGCTTAACTGAACCTTCTTTCCTGTCTTCTGTCCTCCTAAAGCTCTAGCTCGTTCTGACCTCAGGACCCTTCGCTGCTAGGTCCTGTCGGAGCGTCTAAGCCCTGCTCGCCCTGAAATACCTCTTGAAACACTGCTTCCTCTCGGAGAGCCCCCCGGGACCAGATGGGGCTGGGAGGCCCCGCCGTTGGTCCTTTTCCCTCCTCACAGCTGAGAGTAGCATGAGCACCTGCCGGGTCGCGGCCCTGCCTCACGGAAACACGGGAACGCGCTCTGTCCTGCGCACGAGCCCTCGGTGCCCGCACCGGCTCCCGGCAGCGGACGACATGCTCCTTTACCGGTGTTTATGGTATTAACCCAGTTTTTAAGCGTATGCGGCTGGCACGGCGCTCCGTGCCTCACAGACAGCCTCAAAATCTTCTCCTCATCCCATCTCACTGATCAGGACTTCCTCGGTGAAATCTGGGTCAAGGGTATGCGTCATCACAATACTGAGAGTAATAACACTATTAACTGCCATTTTTGTTGTTTAGCGAGCAACTTACTGATGTGCCCTTCACCTCCATTCTTGCACGCCATCCAGGCCGTGATTCTGGGAATACACACGTTGTTTTTCTTCTTCTCTTTTTAAAGATTTTATTTATTCCCTGAGCAGGGAGCCCGACGCGGAACTCGATCCCAGGACCCTGAGATCGTGACCTGAGCCCAGGGCAGATGCTTAACCAACAGAGCCCCCCGGGTGCCCTGAGATGTCCTTTTTCTAGAACGGTTTTGGGATCCACTCACCCCTGGCTGCTGGCTGGCTGGCCACCGCACGGCCCCCCTGCCGAGACGCACGTGATGAACAGAGGGTTCTCGGGCAGGCTGCAGTCACTGGGGAGAGAGACAACGAATCAGGCATTTTCTCACCTCCTTTGCAAGTGCTGAGTCTTACTGGGAATTCCCGTGCATGTCAAATCGCCTCCAGCCAGCTAGGGTGGGGCGGGGGCTCACTGTAGAGCCCCCCACGGCGGGTGAGGGCCAACTCGGGGTAGCAGGATGGTGACACCGAGCCCCAGGAGGCCGCCCCAGACTCCCGCCAGCCCGGACTCACAGCCGTGCCCTCCCCCACTCCACCTGCTGAGCGGCCCTGTGCTCCCAGGAACCAGCCAGGAGTTCAAGATGGACAGAAACGGATTCCCAACTGCGCCCCTCTCTGCCCAATCATGCCCATTTCTGCTCAAATATCTCCTTCCTCTCTCAATCTCCTTCCTTTAAAAACAAAGGTTTGTAAACAGACAAGGCCACTAACAGAACCTCAGAGGTGAACCTTCCCTCGCCTCCACAGAAAAGCACTGAGGGAGGGAGGGAGTACATTTGAAGAGTCCCTCTGGAGGAACTTGTGATGGGGGTCACAGAGGGAGGCTGGGGCAGCGTGGAGCCTGCCCCACGGGGCAAGGAGTTCAGAAAGTGAGGTGGGAAGAAGCTGAAGGCAAACTTCCACAAACATCTTTTCTTGGGACCAGCTTTAGGCTTAAGAAAAGATTCTTCCTCAAATTCCCACCAGGATTCGGATGGGAATTCCTCAAACTGTCACCAGGATCCGGACGGTGGCTTTCCCATCCATAAGTAAGAGCACTACAGTTACAAATAATGTTTGTTGGTTTTTTTTAAAGATTTTTTTTTTATAATCTGACAGCGAGCGAAAGAGCAGGAGCGCACAAGCAGGGGAGCTGTAGGCAGAGGGGGGAAGCAGACTCCCCGAACTCTGGGATAGTGACCTGAGCCAAAGGCAGGCGCTTAATGACTGAGCCACCCAGGTGTCCCTATGAATAGTCTCTGAACTATGTAGAGCTCTGGCTGGGAATGTAACCACCATTCTTTCACTGTTGCTTTAGGAAGAAACACTAGGAGTTTCAAGCAACAGATATGCTTTGGAAGATAATCATCAGTTAGCTAACAAATGCTTATAATATGAAAACATGTACATTGTTTCTTTCCCTGACGAATTTGTGTCCTCTTTCTTTGGAGCTTTCTCCAAAGTTCCCATAAAATTCCCAGAATGCTGAAGAATCTTCCTGTGTCTGTGTGTGTAAAGATGCCATCAATTCATGGAATTTTCCACCTTGACAAATTAGAACAGGGATCCAGAGAGAAATCTGTTTCTTCTCCAACAGCTCTCCTCATTAAAGAAGAGCGTCTAGCTGCCCGGAGCTATTGGGACAACGTAACCCAAACAAACACTAAAGCTGCTCTCTACTTGAGGATCGTGACATGTGGGCTTAAAAAAACAAATAAATACGAGCCATTCACACTCACGGGACAGACAGAAACCTCACTTCCTTCCGGCAGTGAGGATGATGATGATGATGATAGCCACCGTGTTTTAAGTGCCTCCTACGTGCTACACCACTTCCTGCGTGACCTCGCGTGCTCCCCCTGACGACCCCGTGACACAGAATCATTACTGCCCCCATTTCACAGAGGAGAATACAAAGCTTAAGGAGGTTTAGCTACTTGCTCGGAATGACTCCGCAGTGAGAGGCAGGTCTTGCAAATTCCAAAGCCCATCCCCTATCATCATGTGCACCTAAAAACCCGTAGCCACAGATGGAAAGCCTGGGGATTTCACAGGAGGCTTATTTCACTATTAAAAAATAGTATTTATATTGGATTGCTTACTGATTACCAACTGTTTAAAACAGGTTTAATATTGACAGCCTAATACCGAGTTTATCATGCAAAGGGATTTTGTTTCAAATCACAATATGTAATTACGGTTAACATCCTTGGAATACTAGCAAATGTTTTTAAGGGCAAAAGAACATCATCCAGCACATAACATCCCAGCACATAAGCTACCCGGATTCAGGTCCCTCCGATTTAGAACCCCAGCCCTGTGCTCCTCGGCTGGAAGATCCTCCTGGTGCACATGCAGCCCAACACCCTTTCCCACCCCACGGCTGCTGCTCCAGCTTCGCGCCCTGCCCTTTCCTGCAGGGGGTGCTGCCTCCACTGCTCCCTCTCCAGAGCCCCCCCCACGGCCTCACTCAGGGCCGCAGCCGCAGCCGGAGGGCCATGTACTCAGAGGACTGGTTGTAAACTGGATCAGAGAGGCGGCCGGGCTCTCTCACGCCGCAGGCAGACTCTGTGAGCCTCCAGGTCCCCTGCAGCTGGAAACGGGGCACCCGTCTACCCCGTGTCTACCCTGCTGGACACACCCAGGGCCGAGTCTCTGGCTAACGCCCCTGCGGGACGCGCAGGGCAAGAGCAGAAGAGGAGCTGGGCTCCCGACGCTGTCCCATGTGGGCTGAATGTCAGACTCCCCCGGAAGCTGTGATTTACAAATGCATCCATTTCTGATTTTACTTTGGAGAGGGAGTGGGGGGTGGTCAGTGAAGGGCTCTTTGAAAGGGTCTCACTGTCCCCCAAACAGGGAAGAGCAGACCGGAGCGCGTCTGAGTTCCGAGACGAGAGTTTCCATTCTTTTCCTCCTTGGTTAGGAGAGGCTGGCGCCTCGTGAGACCTTTTCATTTGCTCAAGTGGAAACCGAGAGCGGCACCAGGAGCCAGAGGGACGGGGCACGAGTGGGCGGCGGGAGAAGCGGGCAGTGTCTCACCTGGTCCCGTTCTCTAACATGAAGCTCGTCAGACGGTAAATCTTAGTGGACCAAAACGCCATGTCATCCAGTCCCCCCAGGAAATAGTCCTGGAATTGTTCCACCAAAAACGGAGACTTTCTGGAATACGTGGGATAAAGCTATGGCACACACGCAAAAAGAAAAAACTTATCAGTAAGTGCTTTTTCTGGTATCTTTATAATCTTTTAAGTGAATGTTTTGAAGAATGAAAGTCTTTACCTTGGAAATAGCCAACATCTCTCCATACCTGCAACATGAACAAAAATTTTGCCTATTGAGTTGTGGTTTGTACAAGGAAGTGAAGCAAATAAAAACCAAGCTCCATCCACAGGCATCTACTATCATGCAACCACCTTTGAAAAAAGCAAAAATCCAGAAATCCAAAAATCCAGCTCGGGAAACTAAAACGTCAAGACGTGCGCTAAGGAAGTGACACTAAAGCCAGCTACAAATTTTCCTCTGGGTCACACCTACATTTCCAGGAACTGAAGGTATGAACAGTCAACAATTGCATTTCTGGTAATGACTTCTCGGCCATAGAGTTTCTTATAAATTTCCAGTAGATCTTCGACGGGCACGTACCTGGCAAAAGCACGGGAATAAAATAAGACTCTGAAATTAAAGATAATATCGGCAGCAAAAGCAACGACCATTTACTCCATGATTATTACATGTCAGGCATTATGCAAAGGGCTTTCCACGAACTATTTATTTAATCCTACCTACAACCCCGGGTGCTTGGTACTACTACGTTCCCACCAGACGTAAGAGGACACTAAAGCACAAGAAAGTGAATTAATTTCCCCAAAGACACAGAGCGAACTTAAATACTTAATCTGGTATTTATGAAGGTACACACAAAGACTGGAAACTATAAATTATAAAAAGGATGTTTAGTCTTGTGAAGTCACAGTTCAAGGAACAATATATTTTATTCCTTGGAGGACTGAACTATCCTCAAAAGTTATTATTACTTTTTGGTAGAGCAGGAAAGGGAGGGGCGGGGGGGGGGGGAGAAAAGAATCTCAAGCAGGCTACGTGCCCAGCATGGAAGCCGACGCGGGGTTCGATCTCACATCCCTGAGATCAGGACCTGAGCTGAAATCAAGAGTCAGCTGCTTAACTGACTGAGCACAAGTACCCCCAAAGTTATTATCCTGAAACACTAAAAATGGCTCCTCACCCCCATCCTGGTTTCAGAGTACACAGTGTAAGATGGTAAAAAGCCCCCTAAGTCTGGCTGCCGGCTGACAGATACTCGTTATTTCGGTTGGAAAAAGAGAAGCAAACATGAGATTAATGCTGAATCAGCTTCCCGCTTCATTTCTGAAGCCTTAGTCTATACCGCGCAGAGATCACAACCCAACAAAACCCGGTTTTAGTATATTTATAAGAAAGAATCCATGGTGATGTCCACTTTTTAATTTACAAGAGCACCAGAGTGGTCCTCCCAACAAAAATAGCTTCAGGCTAGACAAAATAACAAAAATATTTGTTTAGATGAATCACCCCCCTAGTAAGAAAATGAAAATTTTCCAAAGGCCCAAAACAAATTGAAACTGGAAACCTGAAGAGGTAAGCAAGTGTGGAAGCCAGCCTGAGCCCGAGCCCTCGGAGGTCTTCCGACGGCTGTGCACGCGCCAGAGACGGGGCCCGGAGTGTAGGAACCTGCCAAAGCAGCCCATCTCACAAGAGCCCCCACAACAAAAGCTACGGCCTCTGCAGGAGCATCAGCGAGAACCAAACCCAGCCTACTAAAAAGGACAGCACAGAAATCGGTCTTCATCTGGACAACAGCTAGAGAAGGGGAAAAATAGATCTTCCCGAAAAACTGGTAACTACTACCAATCCCGCAAATGGTCTGTTCAGCATCCACGCCATTTCTGTAATCAGGAAAACCTCAAAGGCTGAATGTAACTCAACGTGGTCCTAGGTTTCCGTGCCTTGAGGCAGCCTGCAGAAGTCCAGACAAAGGCTCTGGAGAAACGCAACTCTACGTCCAGCCATGAGCCATTCGAGCAGCATGGGACATAACCCAGAGAACCAGCTTAACTCTAGTAGGATTGCTGAAGTAGACTCAAAGGCAGTAAGCATTCATTAGAGATGAGGAGGGTCACTACACCATGATGAAAAGGTTCAACTCGCCAGAAGACCTAAGATTTTTACACTTGAACGTACCCAACAACATTTCTTCAAAACATATATATATATATATATATATATATATATCGAGTTGAAAGAACCTCAGGGAGAAATGGAAAAAAAAAATCCACCATTGCTGGGGGAAATTTTTTAGCAAGTTTTTCCTCTCAGTAATTATTAGATCAACCTAATATAAAAAGGCTATTTTACTTATAATTTTAACAGTAAATTTAATAAGCTTCCACTAATAAGGATATATATAACACTAGGTCAAAAGTTGGAGAACTTTATTATGGACATTGGGGAGGGTATGTGCTATGGCAAATGCTGTGAAATGTGTAAGCCTGATGATTCACAGACATGTACCCTGAGGCAAAATAATACATTACATGTTAATAAAAATTTTTTAAAAAAGTTGGAGAACTTTCTTTTCAAGCACAGATGGGATATTACAGGAGTTGATTATATGCTAGACCTTAGATCAAGATTCCATGGGAGACTGCTGGCAAAGACCGCAGAGGAGGGCAGCCCCAGATGGATCTTGGCTCACAGACATAACTACACATCACTCACATCAGTGCAAACAACCCAGAAAACAACCCAAAGACCGCCAGAAGAGTGGCACCTGGCTGGCTCAGTCGCAAGAGGGAGGGACTCTTGATCTTAGGCTTGTGGGTTCAAGCCCCACATAAAGGACAGACATTACTAAAATAAATAATTCTCTCTCTCTCTCTCTCTCTCTCACACACACACACACACACACACACACACACACACACACACACCCCACATACCCCGGCAGAAGAAACTCCACAACTAAAGGCAGAGAAGAGGCCAGATGGAGGCGAGTGGCAAAGTCAGAGACATGGTGCGGGTGCTAAAGCCCACAGGACTGGCTACTAGAGGGAGGGAGCCATGGTTTGGGGGAGGGGTAAGAAGCAGATTATCACACTGGGGAGCCTGAAAGTGGGAGCTGCATCCCCAGAGCATTTAGCTTTGAAAAGGAGAGGGGCCAAATATTCTGAGTTCTAGCCAGTGGGACGGTGAGTCTCTGCCCTTAAAGAGACAGCATGACAGGGGGCCTGGGTGGCTCAGTGGGTTATGTGTCTGCCTTCAGCTCAGGTCATGATCCCAAGGTCCTGGAATGAAGTGCCACTGCCTGCCACTCCCCCTGCTTGTGTGCGTGTGCAAGAGAGGGATTCACAAAATAAAAGGATGTAAATTATGACACCATATCCCTAAAATGTGGGGGGAGGTGAAGAGTAAAGAACGGGTTCAAATTAAACAACCATCAGCTTAATATAGACTGTTATATGCAGAAGATGTTATATATAAACCTAATGGTAGCATAAATCAAAAACCACTAATAGATATGCAATAAATAGAGAGAAAGGAATCCAAGTTCATCACTACAGAAAGCCAACTAATCATGAGAAGAGAGACACCACAGAAAGACAAAAAATTGTAAGAGAATATTATGGAAACCTATATGCCAACAAGTTGGACTACCTAGAAGAAACGGATAAATTCCTAGGAACATATAAACTACCAAAACGGAAATAAGAAGAAATAGAAAATGTGAACGGACTGATTACTAGCAGTGAAATTAAATCAGTAATCAAAAACTCCCAACAAACAAAACTCCCGAACCAAATGGTTTCACAGGCAAATTCTACCAAATATTTAAAGAGTTAATATCTATTCTTCTCAAACTATTCCAAAAACAGAAGAGGAAGGAAAACCTCTAAGTTCATTCTCCGAGGCCAGCAGTACCCTGGTACCAAAACCAGAAAACCACAAAGAGAGAGGGAGCTATACCCAGCACATGTCATGAACACAGATGCAAAATTTCTCAATACCAGCGAACCAAATCCAATAATACATTAAAAAAAAATTTACCATTACCAAGTAGGATTTATTCCTAGATCGAAAGGTTGGTTCAATATTTTCAAATCAATCAACACAAATTACATCCATAAGAAGAATAAAAACTACATGATCATTTAAATAGATGCAGGAAAAGCATTTGACAAAGTACAACATCAGTCACGATTAAAAAAAGGGGGGGGGGGCGCCTGGGTGGCTCAGTGGGTTGAAGCCTCTGCCTTCAACTCAGGTCATGATCTCAGGGTCCTGGGATCGAGTCCTGCATCGGGCTCTCAGCTCAGCAGGGAGCCTGATTCCCCATCTCCCTCTGCCTGCCTCTCTGTTTACTTGTGATCTCCCTCTCTCTCTCTGTCAAATAAATAATCTTTAAAAAAAAAAAAAAGAACCTCGGGTGCCTGGGTGGCTCAGTTGATTGAGCAACTGCCTTTGGCTCAGGTCATGATCCTTGAGTTCTGGGATCGAGTCCCACATCGGGCTCCCAGCTCCACGGGGAGTCTGCTTCTTCCTCTAACCTTCTCTCCTCTCATGCTCTCTCTCACTTTCTCTGTCTCTCAAATAAATAAATAAAATCTTTAAAAACAAACAAAAAAACCTCCACAAAGTAGGTTTAGAGGGAACATGCCTCAACCTAACAAAGGCCAGGGGCGCCTGGGTGGCTCAGTGGGTTAAAGCCTCTGCCGTAAGCTCAGGTCATGATCTCAGGGTCCTGTGATCGAGCCCCACATCGGGCTCTCTGCTCAGCAGGGAGCCTGCTTCCCCCCCTCTCTCTCTGCCTGCCTCTCTGCCAATTTGTGAATGATCTCTTTCTGTCAAATAAATGAATAAAATCTTTAAAAAAAATACATAACAAAGGCCATATATGAAAAATCCACAGTGAATCTCATATTCAAGGGTGAGAAGCAGAGATCTTTTCCTCTAAGGTCAGGAATAAGGCAAGTATGTCCACTCTCACCACGGTTATTTAACGTAGTACTTAAAGTCCTAGCTACAACAATCAGACAACAAAAAGAAATAAAAGGTGGGGCGTCTGAGTGGCTCAGTCAGTTAAGCATCTACCTTCCGCTCAGGTCATGATCCCAGGGTCCTGGGATCGAGTTCTGCATCGGGCTCCTTGCTTGGCAGGGAGCCTGCTTCTCCCTCTGCCTGCTGCTCCCCCTGCTTGTGCTGACAAATAAATAAGTAAAATCTTAAAAGAAAAAGGAAATAAAAGGCATCTGAATTGATAAGGAAGAGGTAACACTTTTGCTATTTGCAGATGACACGACACTTTAAATAGAAAACCTAAAGACTCCACAAAAAACTGCTAGAGTTGGTAAACGAATTCATTAAGATCACAGGACGCAAATGTCAATGTATAAAATTCTGTTGTATTTTCATACACTAACACTGAAGTAGCAGAAAGAGAAATTAAGAAAACAATCCCATTTAGAACTGCACCAAAAACAATAAAATACCTAGAAATAAACTTAACCGAAGAAGTGAAAAACCTATACTCTGAAAACTATAAAACACTGATAAAAAAAAAAACAAAACTGAAGATAATACAAAGAAATGAAAAGACAGTCCAGGTTCATGGATTGGAAGAATATTGTTGACATGTGGATACTATTGAAGGCACTCTACACCCTTAATGCAATCCTAATCAGGACATCTGGGTGGCTCAGTTGGTTAAGTGATCAACTCTCGATCTCAGCTCAGGTCTTGATCTCAGAGTAATGAGGTAAAATCCCTTGTTAGGTTTCACACTGATAATGGAGCCTACTAAAAAAAAAAAAAAAAAGACAATCTCTATCAGAATACCAACAGCATCTTTTAAGAAGCAGAACAAAAGACCCCAAGTAGTCAAAGTAATCTTGAAAAAGAAAAGCAAAAGCAAAGCTAGAGGCATCACAATTCTAGATTTCAAGTTTTATCTCAAACCTTCAGTAATCAAAATAGTATGATACGGGCACAAAAACAGACAAATTAATCAACAGTATAGAATAGAAAACCCAGAAATGAACCCACAATTATATATTCAATTAATCTTCTACAAAGCAGGAAAGGATATCCAATGGGAAAAAGACAGTCTCTTCAACAAATAATGTTGGGAAAACTGGACAGCTACATACAAAAGAATGAAACTGGACCACTTTCTTACACCATATACAAAAATAAGTTCAAAATGGATTAAAGACCTAAATGTGAGATCTGACACTATCAAATCCTAGAAGGAAGCACAGGTAGTAATTTCTCGGAAATCAGCCATAACAACATTTTTCTAGGTATGTTTCTTGAGACAAGAGACATAAAAGCAAACACAAGCTATCAAGACTTCAAGACTTCACCAAGCTCGGAGGGGGGTAAGATGACGGAGAAGTAGGAGACCCTGTGGCAAACTGGCCCCTAAAGTGAGCTGGATTTCTACCAGAACACGCTGAACACCCATCAAATCAGCCTGAGGAGCAAGATTTTTCACTTCTGGATCTCTACAGGAGCAGTAGACAGCAGTGGAGAAGTAAAGCAAAGTGGGAATACTCGAACGGATATCGGAGGATAAACAAAAGGGGGAGGGAGCCACCAGAAGCAATCCAAGGACAGTAATACCCCAAAGGAAAGTGCCCAGTGGTTGGGGACCAGCATTAACTTAGAGTCCAGTTAAAAACACTTAAAAAGAGCAAAAGGTTCTGAGGAGCAACTAGTGGAAGGGGGTGGTCGCGGGCACAGTCCTGGGCCCATGTTCCCAGGAAGGACACCACTTCCCTCAAAGAGAGACCAGTGAAGAAAGCTGGGGTAGCGATTACAATATCAGATAAATTAGATTTTAAGCTAAAGAGTATAGTCAGAGATACAGAAGGACACTACATCATTCTTAAAGGGTCTATCCTCCAAGAAGATCTAACAATAGTAAACATTTATGCCCCCAATATAGGAGCAGCCAACTACATAAGCCAACTGTTAATCAAAATAGAATCATATCGATATGAATACATTAACAGCAGGAGATCTTAACACACCACTCTCAGTAACAGACAGATCATCTAAGCAGAAAATCAATAACAGACACATTGAACCAGATGGACCTCATAGATATATACAGAACATTCCACTCTGAAACAACGCAACACTCATTCTTCTCAAGCGCACATGGAACTTTCTCCAGAATAGACCACATACTGGGTCACAGATCAGGACTCAACCGATACCAAAAGACTGAGATGATTCCTGCATATTCTCAGACCACAATGCTTTGAAACTGGAACTCAACCACAAGAAAAAAGTTTGGAAGGAATTCAAACACTTGAAGGCTAAAGACCAACCTGTTCAAGAATGCTGGGATCAACCAGGAAATCAAAGATGAACTTAAACAATTCATGCAGACCAATGAGAATGAAGACACATCGATCCAAAACCTATGGGACATGGCAAAGGCAGTCCTAAGGGGGAAATACATAGCCATCCAAGCCTCACTCAAAAAAATTAAAAAATCTCGAATACACCAGCTCTCTTTACACCTTAAAGAACTGGAAAATCAACAACAAATTAAGCCAACCCCACGCACAACAAGGGAAATAATTAAAATTAGAGCAGAGAAAAATGAGTTAGAAACTAGAGAAACAGTATAATGCATCAATGAATCCAGAAGTTGGTTTTCTGAAAGAATAAGATTGATAAGCCACTGGCCAAACTCATCCAAAAGAAAAGAGAGAGGACCCTAATTAACAGAGTTATGAATGAAAGGGGAGAGATCACGACTAATCCAAGGGAAATAGAAACAATCATCAAAACTTATTATCAACAGCTATATGCCAATAAGTTAGACAACCTAGAAGAAATGGAGGCATTCTTGGAAACCCATAATCGTCCAAGACTGAAACAGGAAGAAATGGACAACCTTAATAGACCAGTATCTAGTAATGAGATTGAAGCCATAATCAAAAACCTCCCAAAAAACGAGAGTCCAGGGCCTGATGGATTCCCTGGGGAATTCTACCATTCAAGGAAGAAATAATTCTTCCTATTCTCCTGAAACTGTTTCAAAACACAGAAACAGAAGGAAAACTTCCAGACTCTTTCTATGAAGCCAGCACTACCCTGATCTCCAAACCAAGCAAAGACCCCAACAAAAAAGAAAATTTCATACCATATTGCTGATGAATATGGATGCCAAGATTCTCAACAAGATCCTAGCTGGGAGGATCCAATAGCACATTAAAAAGATTATTCATCATGACCAGGTAGGATTTATCTCTGGGATGCAAGGATGGCTCAACATTCGCAAATCAATCAATGGGACAGAACAAATCCATAAGAGAAGACAGAAGAACTATATGGTCCTCTCAATTGATGCCAAAAAAGCAGTTGACAAAATTCAGCACCCATTCCTGATTCTAACACTTCAAAGGATAGGTCTAGAAGGAACACTCCTCAACTTCATTAAATCTGTGTATGGAAAGCCCACAGCAGATATTCTCAATGGGGAAAAGCTGACACCCTTCCCACTGAGATCAGGAACACGACAAGGATACCCTCACTCTCACCACTCTTGTTCAACATAGTACTGGAAGTCCCAGCGACAGTCCCAGCGACAAAAAGTAGTAAAAGGTATTCATATTGGCAATGAAGAAGTCAAACTCTCTCTCTTCGCAGATGACATACTTTATATATATGGAAAACCCAAAAGACTCCACCCCCAAACTACTAGAACTCACACAGCAATTCAGTAATGCAGCAGGATACAAAATCAATGCACAGAAATCAGTTGCTTTCCTATACACTAACAATGAAAATATGGAAAGAGAAATTAGGGAATCGATTCCATTTACTGTAGCACCAAGAACCCTAAGATACCTGGGAATAAACCTAACCAAAGAAGTAAAGGATCTGTACTCTAGGAAATTGAAGAAGACACAAAAAGGAGGAAAACCCTTCCATGCTCATGGATTGGAAGAATAAACATTGTTAAAATGTCTATACTGCCCAGCAATCTATACTTTCAATGCTATCCCGATCAAAATTCCACCGCTTTTTTTTTTTTTTCCAAAGGGCTGGAACAAACAATCCTAAAATTTGTATGGAATGAGAAAAGAGCCCAAATTGCTAAGGAAATGTTGAAAAAGAAAAACAAAGCTGGGGGCATCACATTGCCTCATTTCAAGCTTTACTACAAAGCTGTGATCACTAAGACAGCATGGTACTGGCACAAAAACGGACACACAGACCAGAGGAACAGAATAGAGAGCCCAGAGATGGACCCACAACTCTATGGTCAAATAATCTTCAACAAAGCAGGAAAAAATATCCAGTGGAACAAAGACAGTCTCTTCAATAAATGGTGCTGGGAAAATTGGACACCCATATGTAGAAGAATGAAACTTGACCATTCTCTTACACCATACACGAAGATCAACTCGAAATGGATAAAAGACCTCAATGTGAGGCAGGGATCTATCAAAACCCTAGAGGAGAACATAGGCAGTAACCTCTATGACATCAGCCACAGCAACTTCTTTCAGGACATGTCTCCAAAGGCAAAGGAAACAAAAGTGAAAATGAACTTTTGGGACTTCATCAAGATAAAAAGCTTCTGCACAGCAAAGGAAACAGTCCACAAAACAGGCAACCCACAGAATGGGAGAAGATATTCGCAAATGACACTACAAAGGGCTGATATCTAAGATCTAGCAAGAACTCCTCAAACTCAACACTCACAAAACAGATAATCACATCGAAAAATGGGCAGAAGACATGAGCAGACACTTCTCCAAAGACGACGTACAAATGGCTAACAGATACGTGAAAAAATGTTCATCCTCTTTTGCCATCAGGGAGATTCAAATCAAAACCACACTGAGATACCACCTTATATCCATGAGAATGGCCAAAATCAACAAGACAGAAAACAAATGCTGGAGAGGATGTGGAGAAAGGGGAACCCTCCTCCACTATTGATAGGAATGCAAGTTAGTGCAGCCGCTTTGGAAAACAGTGTAGAGATTCCTCAAGAAATTAAAAATAGAGCTACCCTATGACCCCACAATTGCTCTACTGGGTATTTACTCCAACTATACAGATGCAGTACAAAGAAGGGCCACATGTACCCCAATGTTCATAGCAGCAATGGCCACAATCGCCAAACTGTGGAAAGAACCAAAATGCCCTTCAACAGATGAGTGGATAAGGAAGATGTGGTCCATCTATACAATGGAATATTATGCCTCCATCAGAAAGGATGAATATCCAACTTTTGTATCAACATGGACAGGACTAGAAGAGATTATGCGGAGTGAAATAAGTCAAGCGGAGAGAGTCAATT
>CM052802.1:126836351-126906262 GCA_028533885.1 Nasua narica
AGGCAATTATCTTATGGTCTCACTTACGTGTGGAGTATAAAGAAAATCATGGAGGGCATCGTGAGAAGGAAGGGAAGGGCGAATGGGGGGAAATCGGAGGGGGTGTTGAACCAGGAGAGACTGTGGACTCTGAGCAACAAACTGAGGGAGGGGGTGGGGGGGGGTAAGCCTGGTGGTGGTTATCGAGAGGGGCACGTACTGCATGGAGCACTGGGTGTGGTGCATGAACAATCAATCTTGTAACACTGAAAAATTAAAATACATTTGGGGAGAAAAAAAATACCACATTGTTTATTTTTATAGGAAGTAAGTTATATATATACATATAAATATATATAATATATAAATTATATATATATATAAATATATATAATATATAAATTATATATATATATATATAATGAATCTGGTCATCACAGAATGAAACTAGAAATCAATAAGAAAAAAAAACCCAAGGGGGAAAAAAAACACATCGACGCTAAACAAGATGCTAGTGAAAACGAATGGGTCAATAAATAAATCAAAGAGAAAATAAAACAATACATGAAGACAAACAAAAATGGAAACACAATGACTGAAAATCTTTGTGGGGGCACCTGGCTGGCTTGGTTGGTAGAGCACGTGACTCTTAGATCTCAGGATCATGAGTTTAAGCCCCATTTTGGGCATGGAAACTACTTAAAAAAATTTAAAAATCTTTGGGATATAGAAAAAACAGTTCTAGGAATGAAGTTTATAGAAGTACAGGCCTATTACAAGAAACAAGATAAGTCTCAAGAAAGCAATCAAATCTTATACCCAAAGGAACTAGAGAAAGAATAACAAAGCCCAAAGTTAGTAGAAGGAAGGAGATAATAAAGATTAGACTGGAAATAAATGGAAAAAAAAAATATCAGTGAAACCGAGAGTTAGTTCTTTGACAAGATAAACACAATGGATAAACATTTAGCCAGATTCCTCAAGAAAGAGCAAGTACTCAAAATCAGAAATGAAGGCGAAATAACAACACCACAGAAATCCAAAGAATTATAGAAGAATACTATGAAACATTATATAACAAATTGGAGAACCTAGAAGAGATGGATAAATTTCTAGAAACATACAGTCAAAACTAAATCAAGAATAGGAAACTTGAACATACCAATCATAAGTAACAAAATTGAATATGTAAAGAAAAAACTCCCCAACAAAAGTCCAGGACCAGGTTTCACAGGTGAACTCTATCAAACGTTAAAAGAAGGATTCATACCTATTCTCAAACTATTCCAAAAAATAGAAGTAGGAAACTTCCAAATCCAGTCTAGAAGGCCAGCTTTACCCTCATTCCAAAACCAAAGACATCACTTAAAAAAAAAAAAAAAAAAAAGGCGGAAGGGGACAAGATGGCGGAGAAGTAGGAGATCCTGTTGCAACCTGTCCCCAAAAGTGAGCTGGATATCTACCAGAACACACTGAACACCCGTGAAATCAGCCTGAGGAGCAAGTTTTTTCACTTCTGGATCTCTACGGGAGCAGTAGACAGCAGTGGAGAGGTAAAGCAAAGTGGGAACACTCGAACGGATATCGGAGGATAAACAAAATGGGAGGGAGCCACCAGAAGCGATCCAAGGACAGTAATACCCCAAAGGAAAGTACCCGGTGGTTGGGGACCAGCATTAACTTGGAGTCCGGTTAAAAAACAGTTAAAAAGAGCAAAAGGTTCTGAGGAGCAATTAGTGGAAGGGGGTGGTCGCGGGGACAGTCCTGGGCCCACGCTCCCAGGAAGGACACCACTCCCCTCAAACAGAGACTGGGGAGGGGGGGTCCAGTCCAAGGTTCAAGAACCTGCAGCTTTCCGCTCCTTGCATCATTTTGTGGGCAGGGCACGCGTGCTCCTGCAAGCGCCTTAGAGAGCCTGGGGTGGTCCAGGAGCCTGTAGCTTTTCTCTGTGTCCCACTCTCTGGACTGTGCGCCCCCGACCACAAGATATTCGCAGCCTGTGGCAGGGTCTGGGCGCTCCCGGCCGGTCCCAGAGAGAACGGGGGCGGGCGGCCGAATCTCGGGCAGGAATGTGAGCACACCCTGCGCGGGCCTGGAACCCTGAGAGCACTCGCGGGGCCACTGAACGGTGGCGGGGTGTGCGCACCACCTCTGACAGGCTGCGCCGTGAGCAGGATTTTGGGGAGGGGATGTGTGTTCTGGACCACCCAGAGGGGAGCACACTGACGCTTTTCTGTGATGCGGAGGTCTGGTACGGGCGGATTCCTTGCTCAGACTCTCCGAAAGCATGAAAAAGCTACAAAAGGCCTAAAACGTTCAGAGAATGAAAGACTGAGAAATCAGTTTCCACAGAGCTCAGCCCCTTGATTGGGGGGCAGGGTGACTCAACCCAAGCAAGACTGACTGGAAAACAACACAGCAGGCCCCTCCCCCAGAAGACAAGTCAAAAAACAAGATGATAACCACAGGATCCTCATAAAATTTTAAATCCCCAACATCAGGGGAAATCAATATATTAAGCGCCTGATAATACCCTCAAACCTGTGTATTTCACAGATACAAGTATTTTTCTTTCTTATTTTCTTTCTTTTTATTCACTCGTTTTCACATTTCTTGGTTTTTTAAAATTTTTTTTAAAACTACTTAACATTACAACTAGAGGCTTAATACAACAATAAACCCAGGAAGACCTGAAATAACCTTCCTAGCCCATGAGGAGTTATAACCACCCTCCCATCTTATCCTTCTGTCTGTGTTTCTATGTATTTGCTTTTGTTCTGGTATTATATAAATCTTATTCTTGGGGTTCATTCTGACTAGGTTCTTTTATTTCTTGTCATTTACTTTTGTCGGTGTATATGTTTGTTCAGGTTTGTTTACATACTTTATACATCTTATTTTTGGGGCCCACTCTGGCTGGGATTTCCTCTTTTTCTCTTTCTATCTTTATCCTTATTCTTTCTTTTTGGTGGTGAATCCCTATTGCTCCAAAACCCTCCAGGGTGCATCCTGCCTGGATTGTGAGCAATATATTTGGCTATACATCCTCTCATCCACTTCTCATCAAAATGACTAGGAGGAGGAACACCCAACAGAGAAAAAACCCAGAGACTGCACCCTCTCCATCAGAACTACTGGACATGGACATAAATAGTATGACGTAAAAAGAGAATTCAGGGTGACAATTATCCAGGCAAGGGCTAGGATGGAGAAAAACATTAATGATGACATAGAATCTCTAAAGGCAGAAATGAGAACCAGTATAGCAAATGTAAAAAACGCTATCAGTGAGATCCAATCTAATCTAAATAGTCTAACAGCTAGAATTACGGACACAGAGGACAGAATTACTGATCTAGAGGATAAGATGGTTGAGAAAAAATGTCAGGAGGAGAGGTGGAGCAAACTGCTCAGGAATCGTGACAAGAGACTTAGGGAAATAAACGATGCCATGAAATGTTCCAACGTCAGAATTACTGGAATCCCAGAGGGGGTAGAGAAAGACAGAAGACTAGAAGACATAGCTGACCAAATTCTGAATGAAAATTTCCCCATTCTGGTGAATGAAACAAGTGTTCGTGTCCTAGAGGTGGAAAGGACACGTGCCAAGATCAATGAGTCTAGAAAGACACCCAGACACATAATTATAAAATTTTCAAATTTAATTTTAGACAAGAGATCCTAAGGGCAGCTAGGGGAAAGAGATGCCTTACATCCGGAGGTAGACCCATTAGAATAACATCAGACTTGTCCACAGAAACCTGGCAAGCCAGAAAGGGCTGACATGATATATTCAGGGCACTAAATGAGAAGAACATGCAGCCAAGAATACTTTATCCTGCAAGGCTGACATTCAAAATGGATGGAGTGATAAAGAGCTTCCAAGACCGGCAAGGATTAAAAGAGTATGTGACCGGGCGCCTGGGTGGCTCAGTTGCTTAAGCAACTGCCTTCGGCTCGGGTCATGATCCCGGAGTCCCGGGATCGAGTCCCATATCGGACTCCCGGCTCTGCGGGAAGTCTGCTTCTCCCTCTGACCTTCTCCCCTCTCATTCTCAGTCTCTCGCTAAGAAATAAATAAATAAAATCTTTAAAAAAAAAAAGTATGTGACCACCAAGCGGACACACTGAGAAATATTAAAGGTGGTTCTGTAAAAGTGGAAAGAACCCATGAGTGACAAAGAACAGAAATTGGCAACCTATAGAAACAAGGACTACACAGGCAACATGATGTCAATAAACACTTATCTTTCAATAATCGCTCTCAACACGAACGGCCTAAATGCTCCAATAAAACGGCACGGGGTTGCAGACTGGATAAAACGACAGGACCCGTCCATATGCTGTCTAGACACATTTGGAACCTAAATATACATCCAGACTGAAAGTAAAAGGATGGAGAACCATCTTTCATGCCAACAGGCCTCAAAAGAAAGGTGGGGTAGCGATTCTCATATCAGTTAAATGAGATTTTAAGCTAAAGACTGTAGTCACAGATACAGAAGGACACTACATCATTCTTAAAGGGTCTATCCTCCAAGAAGATCTAACAATTGTAAGCATTTATGCCCCCAATATAGGAGCAGCCAACTACATAAGCCAACTGTTAATCAAAATAGTCATATTGATATGAATACATTAATAGCAAGAGATCTTAACACGCCACTCTTAGTAACAGATCATCTAAACAGAAAATCAATAAAGAAACAAGAGCTTTGAGTGACACACTGGACCAGATGGACCTCATAGATATATACAGAACATTCCACCCTAAAACAACAGAATACTCATTTTTCTTGAGCGCACATGGAACTTTCTCCAAAATAGACCACATACTGGGTCACAAATCAGGACTCAACCGATACCAAAAGACTGAGATGATTGCCTGCATATTCTCAGACCACAATGTTTTGAAACTGGAACTCAACCACAAGAAAAAGTTTGGAAGGAATTCAAACATTTGGAGGCTAAAGACCAACCTGTTCAAGAATGCTGGGATCAACCAGGAAATCAAAGATGAACTTAAACAATTCATGCAGACCAATGAGAATGAAGACACATCGATCCAAAACCTATGGGACATGGCAAAGGCAGTCCTAAGGGGGTAATACATAGCCATCCAAGCCTCACTCAACAAAATTGAAAAATCTCGAATACACCAGCTCTCTTTACACCTTAAAGAACTGGAAAATCAACAACAAATTAAGTCAACCCCACACACAAGAAGGGAAATAATCAAGGTTAGAGCAGAGAATAACAAGTTAGAAACTAAAGAAACAGTAGAACGCATCAATGAATCCAGAAGTTGGTTTTTTGAAAGAATCAAGAAGATCGATAGGCCACTTGGCCAAACTCATCGAAAGAAAACAGAGAGGACCCTAATTAACAAAGTTACGAATGAAAGGGGAGAGAGATCACGACTAATCCAAAGGAAATAGAAACAATCATCAAAAATTATTATCAACAGCTATATGCTAATAAGTTAGACAATCTAGAAGAAATGGAAGCATTCCTGGAAACCTATAATCATCCAAGACTGAAACAGGAAGAAACTGACAACCTGAATAGACCAATATCTAGTAATGAGATTGAAGCAGTGATCAAAAACCTCCCAAAAAACAAGAGTCCAGGACCTGAGGGATTCCCTGGGGAATTCTACCAAACATTCAAGGAAGAAATCATTCTTCCTATTTTCCTGAAACTGTTTCAAAAAACAGAAACAGAAGGAAAACTTCCAGACTCTTTCTGTGAAGCCAGCATTACCCCGATTCCCAAACCAGGCAAAGACCCCATCCAAAAGGAGAATTTTAGACCAATATCCCTGATGAATATGGATGCCAAGATTGTCAAGATCCTAGCTGGTAGGATCCAACAGCACATTAAAAAGATTATTCATCATGACCAGGTGGGATTTATCCCTGGGATGCAAGGGTGGCTCAACATTCGCAAATCAATCAATGGGACAGAACAAATCCATAAGAGAAGAGACAAGAACCACATGGTCCTCTCAATTGATGCAGAAAAACCATCTGACAAATTTCAGCATCCGTTCCTGATTAAAACTCTTCAAAGGATAGGGCTAGAAGGAACATTCCTCAACATCATAAAGTCTATCTATGAAAAGCCCACAGCAAATATCATTCTCAATGGGGAAAAGCTGGCAGACTTCCCTCTGAGATCAGGAACATGACAAGGATGCCCACTCTCACCACTCTTGTTCAACACAGTACTAGAAGTCCCAGCGACAGCAATCAGACAACAAAAAGAAGTAAAAGGTATTCAAGTTGGCAGTGAAGAAGTCAAACTCTCTCTTCGCAGGTGACATGATACTTTATATATATGGAAAACCCAAAAAGACTCCACCCCCAAACTACTGGAACTCACACAGCAATTCAGTAATGGGGCAGGATACAAAATCAATGCACAGAAATCAGTTGCTTTCCTATACACTAACAATGAAAATATGGAAAGGGAAATTAGAGAATCGATTCCATTTACTGTAGCACCAAGAACCCTAAGACACCTGGGAATAAACCTAACCAAAGAAGTAAAGGATCTGTACTCGAGGAACTACAGAACACTCATGAAAGAAATTGAAGAAGACACAAAAAGGAGGAAAACCCTTCCATGCTCATGGATCAGAAGAATAAATATTTTTAAAATGTCTATACTGCCCAGCAATCTATACTTTCAATGCCATCCTGATCAAAATTCCACTGTTTTTAAAAGGGCTGGAACAAACAATCCTAAAATTTGTATGGAACCAGGAAAGACCCCAATTGCTCAGGAAACGTTGAAAAAGAAAAACAAAGCTGGGGGCATCGCGTTGCCTCATTTCAAGCTTTACTACAAAGCTGTGATCACTAAGACAGCATGGTACTGGCACAAAAACAGACACATAGACCAGTGCAACAGAATGAAGAGCCCAGATACGGACCCACAACTCTATGGTCAAATCATCTTTGACAAAACAGGAAAAAAAAATATCCAGTGGAAGACAGTCTCTTCAATAAATGGTGCTGGGAAAACTGGACAGCTCTATGTAGAAGAATGAAACTTGACCATTCTCTTACACCATACACGAAGATAAACTCGAAATGGATAAGAGACCTCAACATGAGGCAGGGATCTATCAAAATCCTACAGAAGAACATAGGCAGTAACCTCTATGACATCAGCCACAGCAGCTTCTTTCAGGACATGTCTCCAAAGACAAAGGAAACAAAAGTGAAAATGAACTTTTCGGACTTCATCAAGATAAAAGGCTTCTGCACAGCGATGGAAACCATCAACGAAACAAACAGGCAACCCACAGAATGGGAGAAGATATTCACAAATGACACTACAGACAAAGGGCTGATATCTAAGATCTAGCAAGAACTCCTCAAACTCAACACTCACAAAACAGATAATCACATCGAAAAATGGGCAGAAGACATGAGCAGACACTTCTCCAAAGACGATGTACAAATGGCTAACAGATACGTGAAAAAATGTTCATCCTCTTTTGCCATCAGGGAGATTCAAATCAAAATCACATTGAGATACCACCTGACACCCGTTAGAATGGCCAAAATCAATAAGACAGAAAACAACAAATGTTGGAGAGGATGTGGTGAAAAGGGAACCCTCTTCCACTGTTGGTGGGAATGCAGTTGGTGCAGGATTTTGGAAAAAAGTGTGGAGATTCCTCAAGAAATTAAAAATAGAGCTACCCTATGACCCTGCAATTGCAATACTGGGTATTTACCCCAAAGAAGCAGATGCAGTACAAAAAAGGGCCACAGGTACCCCAATGTTCATAGCAGTAATGGCCACAATCACCAAACTGTGGAAAGAACCAAAATGCCCTTCAACAGATGAATGGATAAGGAAGATGTGGTCCATCCATACAATGGAATATTATGCCTCCACCAGAAAAGATGAATACCCAACTTTTTTATCAACATGGACGGGACTGGATGAGATTACACGGAGTGAAATAAGTCAAGTGGAGAGAGTCAATTATCTTACGGTCTCATGTGTGGAGCATAAGGAAAAACATGGAGGGCATTGTGAGAAGGTAGGGAAGGGTGGGGGGTAATCAAAAGGGGGAGCAACAAATTAAGGGTTTTAGAGGGGAGGGGGGTTGGGCGAGCCTGGTGGTGGGTATTGAGGAGGGGACATAATGCATGGAGCACTGGGTGTTGTGCATGAACAATTAATCTTATAACACTGAAAAAAATACAATAAACATATTTGAGAAAAAATAAAAGTAAAAAAAATAAATAAAAAACGAACTACAGGCCAATATCCGTGATGAATACAGATGCAAAAATCCTCAACACGTTTACCAACCAAATTCAACAGTATGTAAAAGGACCATTCACCATGATCAAGTGAGATTTATTCCTTAAATTTAAGAGTGGTTCAATACTCTCAAATAAAGTGATGTATCCCACTAACAAGAAGGATAAAAACCATATGATCATCTCAAGAGATCTAGAAAAAGGAACTGATACATTTGCTCGTGATAAAAACTCAGTAAAGTGGATTTAGAGGAACCATACCACAACATGATAAAGGCCTTGTATGAAGAACCCACAGCTAACATCCTTCTCAATGGGGAAAAACTCAGAGCTTTTCCCTCTAAGGTCAGAAACAAGACAAGGATGTCCACTTCTACCACTTTTATTCAACAGAGTACTGGAAGTCCTAGCTGCAGCTATCAGACAAGAAAAAAAAAAAAAGCATCCCAACCGGTAAGAAAGAAGTAAAACGGTCACTCTTTGCAAAGGACATGATACTATATATATAGAAAACCCTAAAGAATATAAGAAAAAACTACTAGAAGAAATTATTTCAGTAAAGTTGCAGGATACAAAATTACTATGTAGAAATCTGTGACATTTCTATATGCTCATAATGACATAGCGAAAAGAAAAATTAGGAGAACAATGTCGTTTAAAATTGCACTAAAAAGTATAAAGTATCTAGGAATAAATTTAACCAAGGATGTGAAAGACCCATACTCTGCAAACTGAAACTGAATGCAACACAAAGAAAGCTATTCTGTGCTCATGGATTGGGAGGATTGATATTGTGAAAATGCCCATATTACCCCAAGCAATCTACAGATTAATGCAATCCCTATCAAAATATCAACAGCACTTTTCACAGAACTAGAATAAATAATCCTACAATTTCTATGGAATTACAAAAACCCAAAATAGCCAAAAATATTGAGAAAGGAGGACAAAACTGACGATATCAAAATCACAGATTTCAAGATATACTCCAATCTGTAGTTATTGAAACATATGGTACTGTCACAAAAATACACACATAGATCAATGGAACGGAATAGAGAGCCCAGAGATAAACCCTCACTTCGTCAATTAATCTATGACAAAAGGGTCATAATACGCAATGAGAAAAAGACAGTGTCTTTAAGAAATAATGATGGGAAACTGGACAGCAACATGCAGAAGAATGAAACTGGGCCATTTTCTTAAACCAAACACAAAAATAGAGACCTAAATGTGAGACCTGGAACCATAAAAATTCTAGAAGAAAATATACATAGTCAACTCTTCGACATTGGCCTTAGCAATTTTTATTTTATGGCTATGTCTCCTAAGGCAAAGGAAACGAGAAAAAACAAACTACCAGAACTATACCAAAACAGTAAGATTTTGCACAGAAAAAAAAAAAAGACAAAAGAACTCAACAAAGTAACTTACTGAACAGAAGAAAATATTTTCACATCATACATCCAATAAAAGTTTAATATCCAAACTATATAAAGAACTACAACTGAAGACACACATACACATACACCCACACACAACCCCTGAACAATCCCATTAAAAAATAGGTGACTTGAGGACATTTTTCCAAAGAAGACCTACAGATGGCCAATACACATATGAAAAAACGTTCAACATTACTAATCAGTGAAGAAATGCAAATTTAAATCACAATGACACCTGTCAGAATGGCTAGTATCAAAAAGATAAGAAATAAGTGTTGATGAGGATGTGGAGGAAAAGGAATCCTCATACATTGCTGATGGACATGTAAATTGATGCAGGCACTGCAGGAAACAGTATGGAGGTTCCTCAAAATATTAAAAATAAAAAAAAATAAAAATAGAAGTGCCATATGATCCAGTAATTCCACTGCTGGGTATTTACCCAAGAAAACAAGAACACTAATTAAAAATATATATGCACCCGATGTTTACTGCAGCATTATTTACAATAACCAAACTATAGCAACAATTTAGGTGTCCATAGATATGTGAACGGATTAAGGAAATGTGATTACACACACACACACACACACACACACACACACACACACACACGACGATTACTAAGGTATAAAAAGGAATAAAATCTTTCCATTTGTGACAACATGGAAGGACCTAGAGGGTGTTAGGCTAAATAAAATAAGTCAGAGAAAGACAAATACCATATGATTTCACTTATATTTGAAGTCTAAGAAATACAGGAACAAACAGATTTTTAAATACAGAGAAGAAACTGGTGGTTACCAGAGGAAAGGTGGAGGATAGGGAGGGGCTCAGCAAAATCGGTGAAGGAATTTAAAGGTCCAAGGTTCCAGTCATAAGTCATGGCAATAAGCAGTACAGCATGGGAGACAGAGTGAACAACATTGTGGTAACCCATGGGAATGGGTGGTGACCACACTTTCTGTGGTGAGCACGGGTAATGTGCAAAACTGTTGAATCACTATGTTGTTCACATGTAATGTAGCAATATCCATCAACCACACTTTAAGAATAAATAAAAAAACAATAGGAAAAAAGTATCAGGGAAATAACGACCACCAATATGAGGTCAGCTTGCTTCTGACAGTTCTTACAACACATTGATTTTCTCAGCTTTATGCATTATTCTTTTTGTGTAAGCCAAAGGCTTCAAAGAACAGTCACCTCTGGATATATTGACAAAAGATAATCCCAGAACCAACAAAACTCAGACCCCAGTGAGTCCAGAAGTCCTGGAAGAACAAGCATGAATAGGGAGAAAGAGACACTACAACAAGTCCCACATACAGAGATACAAACTACATCATGAAAAGGGGTTGGATAGTATCATAAAAGGTGAGGTAGTCCCGACCCTCATAAATTGAAGGTGGAGTGTAAGCATTCAGGGCACTTAGTCATTTCCAGTGATGACATCAGTATCTGCATTAGGACCAATGCTTAGCGGAAGGATCCGTGTCCAGTTCACACATTTCAAATTAAGGTAATGATACAAGCATGAGTATCTCTACTAGAAAAATCACTCAGGATTGATTTTTCCCATGATGAATTAGGCAGGTTCTTACTTCTCCTCTTCCCTGCCTACCTTCCAACAGGGTCAAGGAAGATACTCAAACACTGTTCAACTGCCAAGTAAGAAAGTTTAAACAAATGTCTAAAAGCAGTTTGAGAATATGACAGATTTCAGTTATCTTGCCATCCTGCTTTCCATACTGGATTACAGAGACTTACTGGTAATAATTTGATTCAATTCTGATGTCACCAGGGAGTATTAATCTCTTATCAAATGGAAATTTTAAGAATCATCTTTGCACAAAGCATTTTTCAGCCTAGAACCAGAAATAGTGTGTAAAGCCAGAATGGAACCAATTCGAGGATAAGTATAGGAAAGCCATAGGATAGTCTCACCAAGAATACAGTAGGGGGAGACATCAGACCAGCATCTCAAAGCTGACTTCTGAATAAGCATTTCCTGTTCCTTGTGCTGATGCAATTTTTTCATGACACAGTCAAGAGGTGAAAAATAATTTATCTCTTTGTAAAAACAAAAAGATGTACCATTTTTAAAAAGTTCTTTCTCAATTTTTCAAGTTTTGATTCATCATTAAAATATTCCAGTGATACTGTTTAAATGATATAATTATATATTATGTATACTCTATACATAAAAATATATGATAGTATCATTGAAATATTTTAATGATTATTTAACATATATATGTTTGAGTATAAGTTAAATATATAAGCTTATATAGAATATATAGAACATATACTCAAGTATGTATTATATATATATATTCTAGTACAGGAAGGGACATACACCATTTATAACCCCAAATATTAATGTTTTATGAAGACAAAAATGACTCCTAAAATTATTGCCTAAATATCTGTTAGGACCTTTATTATGGCACCAATAGAAGAGTGTTAATGCACAAGGAATAAAAGAATTAAACTTTATACCTCTTTGTAGTTAACTCTCCCATCCTGAAGGTGGAGAAATTCCAGAGCTCTGTGTCCTAAGAGAAATACATAAATTCAACTGTAGATGAAACAGAACTTACTCAAGATATTTTAAAAGAAAATGAGGGCATATGGGTGGCACAGTCAGTTGGGTGTTAGACTCTTGGTTTTGTTTCAGGTTGTGATCTCAGGGTCATGGGATCGAGCCCTGAGTCAGGCTACATGCTCAGCATGAAATCTGCTTAAGACTCTCCCTTTGCCCCTCCTCTCTCTCTCTCTCAAATAAATAATTTTTAACACCCCCCTTTTTTTTTAAGATTTTATTTGTTTGAGACAGAGAGAGAGAAGCAGAGGGAGAAGCAGGCTCCCCTGCTGAGCAGGGAGCCCGATGTGGGGCTCAATCCCAGGATCATGACCTGAGCTGAAGGCAGACGCTTAACCAACTAAGCCACCCCAGGCGCCCCACAAATCTTTTAAAAAAATAAAATAAGGGCTGCCCGGGTGGCTCAGTTAAGCATCTGCCTTCGGCTCAGGTCATGATCCTGGGATCCTGGGGTCCTGGGATCCTGGGGTCCTGGGGTCGAGCTCTACTTTGGGTTCCCTGCTCAGCAGCAAGTTCCCTTCTCCCTCTGCCTCTCCCTTTCCCCTCATTGTGCTCAAATAAAAATCTTTTTTAGGGGCGCCTGGGTGGCTCAGTTGGTTAAGCGACTGCCTTCGGCTCAGGTCATGATCCTGGGGTCCTGGGATCGAGCCCCGCATCGGGCTCCCTGCTCAGCAGGGAATCTGCTTCTCCCTCTGACCCTCCCCTCCTCATACTCTCTCTCCCGTTCTCTGTCTCCCTCTCTCAAATAAATAAATAAAATCTTTAAAAAAAAATCTTTTTTAAAAAATGAAGTAAAAGGAAAATGTAGTTTTGTCATTTTAACTGTCAAGGAAGAGAGAAACAAAAATTAAGTGTGTACTCACTAGTCATTTTCATTAGGCATAAGATTCATAGGCTATCTATATTGCTAAAGTACAAATCAAATTTGCATGATGATTTGATGCTTCTGCTTATCTGGCACCAAGGCCCTGCTAAGCTAGGGCTCAGTTCCCTCCCGGGTAAAATTAAGTAAATAATTCCCACCTTCCAGGTGTGTTGAGAGAGTCACACAAAATACACGTGATGTGATAAGCACAGTGGCTGATACAGGTAGGAGCTCGGTAAACAGAAGGTGCCATCATTTTATTTTTGCCTCGACAACCCACTGAGATAAACGACCCTCAGCAGGAAATAGGATACACGGCCCAAACCACGGACTGAATCAATTACTCTGGAATGTTTTATCATCAGTTAGGCCACATGAGAGGGACAAAAAAAAAAAAAAAAAAAAAAAAAAAATCCCAAGTCACCTCCCCCACCTACACACAGACACCCCCCCCACACCTGGCATCCTCCTAGAATCTCTCAGACGAACATGCCTTGTGAAGTCACATTCAAAGGGGGTGCCTTACTTCTGTTGTGAATCGCACCCAGTTTCGTAAGTCATACAAAAACAGCCACTCCTCTAAGCATAACACTAGAAGCTGCAGGCTCCCAGACCACAGGAACCTGGACACAGGACTGCAGGGACGTCCCGCTCCAAACCACCGAGCGAGGTCCATTCTAACCAACTCACGGAACTGTCCGCCTTCCGACAGGCTTTACAGAAGAAGTAAAAACATGAACCAAGAAATTTACAAAATCCTCTAAATAACTGGCAGATGTTTGAGCTTTGTCTTTCACATGAGACTCCTCAAAATCTGTGCAGGTTAGGAGTGGTCTTCAAGTATGTACCCATAAACAAAGTTTTATATTAATTTACTTAATATATTGATAAAGTATTAATATTTATATATTCATATAGCATATAGATTAATTCATATGTGTATTTAATATATCTTATAGTTAAATTTTTATTTTAATAAATATTAATGTTTATATATCAGAATATATTATTTATTAATAGATAATATATATGAAACATACATCCAGTATAATCTGTTAGGATCTTTGGTACCTACTGCAAAAAAGGCAAGCAGGTATCTGATCTTATTGAGATTTCATATTTTGTCTGTGTTTAAGTTCTAAAGATTAGAAACTTACCATTTACACTTATTCTTGAATATTTTCATTTACACTTGTTCTCAGCCCCCTTATAGTTTTAGCAATTTCAATTTCAAAGAACTCGCACTTGGACAAGGCTTTCCAATTCTCTGAAATGTTTGGCTTCTTTACAGAAGAGGAACAGAGAAAATGAACTGTTCTGAGTCACGTACTTAGTTTAAAGCAGAGCTGCTATTAGAAGCTGGGCTTAATTCCTTTTTCTATTGTTTCCTGACTACCTCTTAGCAATAAATGTGTTTGGAAAGAACACTGGACTGGCTCTCAGGACCTGCAATCCTAGGCCAGCCCTCTAACGAGCTAGCTGTGGGATTCTCCAGATCGATTTCCTTGTATGTGAAATACAGGGACCGGGCTCAGCGACCTCTAGTGCCCTTTCAGAAGGCAAAATTCTGGGATCATAGGTTCTTGTCCGTCACTACTCAATAAATATCTCGGTTTATCTGGCACTGAGAAGTTTACACACCTGATTTGTAATCTTGTTCTGACTGGTACTCCCTGGCCAGGGGGCCCAACTATAAAATATTCCTTGTTTTTAATTGAAAAGAAAACCCAGACATCAGGTGTATTTGAAATTAATCTGAAAACTGTTATACAACATAAACCTTCCTAATGACATTACAAATTGGCTTACATTTTCCAGGAGTTAAAAATACTCCAAATAGGGGCGCCTGGGTGGCTCAGTCAGCGAAGTGGCTGCCTTCGGTTCAGGTCATGACCCCAGGGTCCTGGGATTGAGCTCCACATCGGGCTCTCCACTCAGTGGGAAGCATGCTTTTCCTTCTCCCACTCCCCCTGCTTGTGTTCCCTCTCTCTGTGTGTGTCTATCAAATAAATAAAATCTTTAGTATGCGTGTACACACACACACACACACACTACAAATACACTTCATCCAAGAACCGAGTGCGCCGTGCGCCTGCATCTGCTCCTCCACCTTCGGCCCCGAGCCTGTCCTCCCAGCTCCTATCACCATCCCGGGCCACTCTAATGCCAGTGGCCAGACGCCCTCACCTCCTCGCCCTCCCTGGAGCCAACCACTCGACTCCGGGGACCCACTCCCCTGGCCACGAGAGGCCCCCTACACGAACTTGGAGACCTACAACAACACCGCACTCCTCAGCCCTACGGAGTCCCCGTCCTCCTCCTCTCTCGTCCTCGCAGTCCTGCCTCACGGCAGCCTGGAGCCTTCCAGCTCCTCCTTGCTCTGCCCTCCCGGAGAAACAGCCTGGGGCCGGGCCATCCCGCAAGCACCCCTCCCCGGCCTGCTGCCCGCCCTGCCCAGGGAACCCACCCGCCTCCAGGCCCTGCTCACTGCACCCGGGAGACTCGTCACCGGTACGTGGGCCCGACTTCACATTGCTTCCTGAGCGTCCTTTGCCAGACTTAGCATCCCCCATCCCGCGGCCGGGTGCAGGCACTCACCGATCTCGATGTGCGTGGAGATGCCGCAGGGCGAGCCTCCCGGGCAGAGGGAGCCCAGCACGAAGAGCACGCCAGGCCAGAACCTGCGAGAGGACATGACTTTGTTACTGGATGCTCCTCGGTGACACGAAGTGCTCAGGGCTGTGGCAGCTGCCTGAAACCCTGGCCCAGACCCACTGCCTTCCCTCTACGCAGGTCACTGACACGAGACACCAAGCCTCGTTTCAAAATAACAACACTTTCCAGTCAACTATTTAACTGCTGTTTGACTTCACCAGAACAGCAAACAAGCTCCACCTGGGGGGGCCATCAACTGAAATCTGAACATCCTGAGCGGGGAGCATGGCCACTTTCTGACCCGGGTGTCCTCCAGATTTCTTGTCAACACGGAATGTGTATGGTCACCCTAGCAAAGTTGTCTCCAAGTGTTCTTTGCTTTCTGAGAGAGGGAGAGAGAGAGATAGAAAGGGGGAGACTGACTCTCACCTGTCCAGATGGAGGGTCCACATGCTGGACCGCCTCCGCTCACAAGGGCAGATCCCCGGGCATCCTTCGCACACCTGTATCAGGGGCCCTGTGTCCCCGGCCTGCGAAGCCACAAGTGCTGGGAGAGCCTTTATGACGATGAGCTGGCACTGGCTTCTCTTTCAGGATTTGGCAACAGATACCAACACCTGCACGGAATTACACAAGAGCAAGCACTCTGGTCTCTCTGCTTCTGGCTGTTCTGATGGGCCTTATCTCAAGCCCGCTGCACCCCATGCAAAGACGCGGATTCCACGGCGGGGCGGGAGACATGGGACAGACTGAAGACCAAGAAGCAAGGATTCCAAAAACGCCAGGCTCAGAGTATACCTGTCAAGAAGTACCTGGTCTGTAGCACTTAATCCAGGGGGGAAATTCAGTGAAGCTCATTCATGAAATGATGGTGATCTCGCAGCTCTAACTGTGCACGTTCTATGTGAGAAGCCAGAAAGGAGATCCTGCAAGAGTGGGAGGAAACTGTACTCACGCTCAGGTGAGCAAATGGAAGAGAACAGGAGATGGGATGCTCCGAGACCCTCCGGTGTCTGCCGAGTTTGTTCTGTAACCTCAGCCTGGCCACCGGCGGCCCCCAAGAGAACAAGCCCGCGGCTCTCCCCCAGTCCTGCGGGCCCCCAAGAGAACAAGCCCGCGGCTCTCCCCCAGTCCTGCGGGCCCCGGACCCAGCTACTCCTCACTGCTTTCAGGCCAGAGGCCACGAACTTTGGCTAACAGGGTGTTTTATATACAGAGGTCTAATCTCCCCCTTAGAGCAACTGGGGGAAGCCCATGGAGAAGTGTGGTAGTAGAGGGGGAGGTGCCCAGAACAGGGGAAGAAGAAAGGTCCCAGGTGCCGACGGTCTTGTCCTCATAGGCCCCACAGAGCCGTCCCACCCAGCCAGGCTTTGGGAGGCCTCGGAGCCTAGCGCCAGACAGGAACCGGAAGGGGAGTGTTCCCACTCAGACAGGGGGCTTGCGGGGAGCACAAGACTGTCGGAGAGAAGAGGAGATCAACATCATGACTTTCCTAGGCCTTCCTTTTGCTTTTGTGGGTCCCTCCCTTCAAGGCAGACTTTACATCTGTTGACCTAAAAGTTCTTTTTCCTGACTTTCAAAAGAAACTAAGCAGTTATGTGTGCCCCTAAAAGTACTATGGACACTAGGCAGTGTGCCTTTTGGAGAAGTCTTGGAAAAGGGAGTGGACAGTGTTCCAAACAGAACTTTAAGATAAGCGGACTGATTTTGGATCTAAAGAGGCAGGAACAGTTGTCCCAGTGATAGGGCTCCCTCTGCAGGCAGCAGGTCGAAAGACGCCAGATCCCCCGTACCCAGCGATACCCACCAGGCAGCATTCTTCCCTCCAGGAGCTCCTCTCTCCCCCTAGTTCCTTCACTAAAATAGAGAAGGAAATAGCCAACACACACACACACACGCAAATTAAATCTGCTGTTCCCACTCCTGCAAAATATGGGACCAAGTGACACCAACTCAGCAAAAAACCCCCAAGTCATAATTTAAAGTTTCTGCCTCTGCATTTTGCAAATAGGAACCCAACGTCCCAGAGAAAGTGAAAGAGCCCACAGGCTCCGGAAAAGACAGCCAGGGACTCAACTCAGCAGGAATGAAAAGCAGAGATATGCTGAGACTAGTGATCCTAAATCAATGCACATAAATGGGCTTGACTGGAACCTACAGATGCAGAAGACAGCCCTGCTAAATATAGATTTATATTCTTGAAGTTGAGGCTTCCTTCCTGCTTCCAGATTCTTAAGCTCCTGTCTACTTGTAATTATACCTCGTTTGATTCAATTCTGACAAGTGGTCCCACTGGTTGGAGGCCTAACTTAACTAGGGGCTTTTTTCTAGGGCAGCTACAAGAACTTTGAACGTTGTGCATTTAATGTAGCAACTCTACTAAGCAGTTAATTATAGGTTACCTCACAACAAACGAGAGAACCTTCTACAAGGAAAGAACTGAGGTTAAGTAATTTGTCAAAGGTCACACACAGCTTGTCGACAACAGATTCTGAGTTTGGGGCCAAGTCGGGCCCTCTCCGGAAGCTCTGTGGCACATCAGAGGAACCCCTGCTCCCAACAGACGGAGAGAATACACACACACACACACCCAGAAAAACATGCAGGCAGCAGAACACTGAGCCGCACTTGCCCAGGGCAGAGAATCCTGAGCCCAGATCCCAAGTGCGCAGGAGCTGCGGCGAGGAAGAGCGGAGATCATGCCCTTAGCTTCTGGGGCAGACGCCACCAGGGCACACGGACCCAGGGCAAATTCCAGCAGCGGAGCATGCAGGTTTGGGGGGGGGGGGGGTAGGGTCGTAGGGGAGGAAGTGGTTGTCTTGCAGCAGGTAGGGGGCTAAGGAATAATTACAAATGAGCACTCAAGGCTGGTAGGATGAGGCCCGCAGGTGCATCTCCCGGCGAGCCTTCCGAGGTCTGGCGGAGAGCGAGACGCCACCCACTGAGGACCAGGTGCGGCGTCAAGGGCGCGGAAGAGGGCGCTGCTCAGCGTCGCCGCCGCCGCCTCCAGTCCGCGGCTCCGCGGCCCCGGCGCGTCCCCGCCGCCGCCTCGCTCCTCCCGCCGCCCCGACCCTTGCACTCGGGCGCGCGCTCGCTTGCCTGCTTCCTGCCGCCGCCTCCGGGGCCATGGCGACCTGGCTGCGGCTGTGGAGCTGCCGGACCCCGCGCCTCCCTCCGGCGCCTGCGGGCCTCGGTCTGCGCCCCCGCTGCTCGGTGCCCGCCGCGCCCGCGCTCGCCTCGGCGCAGCCCTGCCGCTCCGCCGGGGGCCTGGCGGGCCTGTCCGCGGCGCTGCTGCGCACCGACGGCTTCGTAGGCGGCCGCTGGCTCCCGGCCGCCGCCGCCTTCCCCGTGCACGACCCGGCCAGCGGCGCCGAGCTGGGCTTGGTGGCCGACTGCGGGGTGCCCGAGACCCGCGCCGCGGTGCGCGCCGCCTACGAGGCCTTCTGCAGCTGGAGGGGCGTCTCGGCCAAGGTGAGCGCGCTCCGGGGCCCTGGGTTGCCCCATGGGGAAACCAGCTGCGTCGCCTCCCCCTCCCGATCCACCAGGATTCACCGGGCAGAAAGTCGTAGAAACATGGACAGAGGTGATCCGCAAATAAGTTTGGAGCGTCGGTTTTGTCCCAAGCGCTGTGCCAGGGGCCAGGACAGGCGCCGTCCTCCAGCCTCTGAAATCGTCCAGTAGGAGAGGCAGAAGCTGTAGGCTTAACATGAAATTACTATCGAGCCCAGGGTCCGGTGAGCAGGTAAAGGGGCCTGGCTGAGGAGGAAGCTGGGCGCACAGGTGGCTCTCCCAGGCTGCTAGTCCAACACAGGAAGGCTAGTCAGGAAATCGGGCTTTGTGCGGACCAACGATCACTCTCCAGGTCTCAGCCTGAATAGAGAGAGGGCTATGAACTAACATCTCCTTGGCTTGTAGATGGCCGTCTGGGCACGACCTTTTCTATGCATCTTCCGGTGTTCTAACCTCTTCTCCTAAAGACACCAGGCATACTGGATTAAGACCCACATCTATGACCACACTGAACCGTAAGAACCTCTTTCAAGACCCTGTTTAGAGGTTAGGACTTCAACCTGTGAATGGTGGGTGCCCTCCCATCAGGGTAGCCTCATTGAGGATGGGAGCTGCAGAGATTAAAGCTTTGAGGGGAGGGAATTTGCCTGAGTCAGGAGCACACCTGACCCATGTGTAGAAGAGCAAGGAGGGCAGGGCAGCTCTGAAGGACGTAGCAACAGGGGAGGCAGGGTTGGGTCCAATGGGGTGTGTAGCCGTCCTAAGGACTGAGGTCTGGGGCACCATTCCAGTGTTGCAAGCAGAGCTGGGGTCAGGTTTGCGTTTGGAAAGGGTACTCTGGGCCCCATCATGGAGAGCAGGCTCAGGGAGGGGCGTGGCGGGGGCAGATGCCCGGTAGGAGGGCTGTTGGCAGTGACCAAGGCGAGAGGAGAGGGCGGCTTGAACCAGGGTGCTCTGCTGTGACCCGAGAGCCAGCTGGAGCCCCTGCTGGTGTTGGGGTGCGATAAGAGGGGTCACCCAGGACCCCAGGGCTTTGAGCCAGAGCAATGGGAGGGAAGGAGGAACCACCGGCTGAGATGGGGGAGGGGAGGAGCCCCTGGTGGGGGGACAGGTGTCTGGCTTCAGCGGTTGTTTGGAGCCCCAGGGTTGGTGCCGGGGCCGCTCACGGACACTGGCCGCTTGTGGTCACGTCACCCACCTGACACCCCTGCCCCTGGAACGTGGATGTGGCATCGGCTTGTCCTTCGGGAGCTGGCGTCTTCTCAGAGAACCTTCCTTCTGGGAAGGACCACGCAGCGTCTTGCTGAGGAGGTGGGAGGGGGCTCCACGTCTGCTGCGGGAGAGGTGGGCTCTCAGGCCGCTCCTTTATAAGGCAGCCCGGACCCTCCCCTCTCGCCCCCAGGCCTGCCCCTCCGCCCGGCCCACAGCTGTTTCCCCTCCCTTCCCTAGGCTGGTTCACGGCCAGCCCTCTCCTCCGGCCCCCTTCCAGGTCTAGCTCACCTGTTGCTTCTGCCCTTGGGCGGGTCAGGGCACGCAGCTCACCACCTTCCGCTGTCCCCCCTTCCCTGACCTGCAGCATGGGTCCGTGCGCCGTGGTGTGCCCTTCCCGGTGACACTGCTTGCACTGCCTCACGTCTTTCTTCTCACGTGTTTTAGGACCTCCTGTTCCCCACCTTGTGAACTCCTAGAGGATCTCAGAGGAAAACGGCTGCCGGATACTTACCACTCTGCGAGCTAAGGCATTCATTAGGGATGGCCGCTGTAACAAATTAACACCAATTTAGTGACTTCCGACAACACAGATTTAGTCTCGTACTGTTCTGGTGGTCGGAAGTCCCAAATGTGTCCGCAGGGCTGTGTATCCTCTGGAACCACTAGGGGCTTCCTTTCCTTCCCAGGGTCTCACTCTGTCCAGCCTCTGCTTCTGGTAGCACACTGCCTTGTCTGACTCGGACCCTCCGCCCTCTCTCTTAAGTGAGCCTTGGGATTCCACTGGGCCCACCTGGATGATTCAGGAAGCCCTCCTCACCTCAAGATCCTTTACGTGACTACATCTGCAGAAACCCCTCTGCCCTGTGAGGGAGCGGATTCGCAGGTTTCAGGGATTAGGACCAGTGCCCGCTGCAGCTGAGTCCTGTTCTCCACGCTTTCGGGGTGCTTTGTCTAGTACTTTCAGGGGCTCTTGGAGGCAGGGACTTGAGGCAGGGTACAGATGCAGAGCGCGGCTGAGAGGGGCTCCAGACACCTCCCTGTCGGAGGCCTGCACACTCTCACAGAGATCGTAGTAGTTTTCCTGGGTATCATCACAAAATACCCCAAACCTGATGGGTTAAACCACAGAAACGTACCGTCTCAGCTCTGCGGGCTCGAGATCCGAAGTCGAGGGCTGGTTCCCTCGGAGGGCTCTGGGGGCTGCATCTGCCCCAGACCTCTGTCCTTGACGTGGAGGTGGCTGTCTTTTCCCTGTGTCCCCCATATCATCTTCCCTCTGTGCATTCCTGTTTCTGTGTCCCAAAGTCCCCCTTTTTACAAGGACCCCCCTTTTATATGTTGGAGTAGGGCACACCCTAATTTTAGATTCACAAAACTTTAAAAAAGCTTTAACTTTAAATTTATTAAAAATTGAATGTCACTGTACCTTGCTTGCCTCGGTCACATCTGTAAAGACCGTGTCTGTCACCGTCGGCGGTCCTGAGGGCTGAACTGCAGCAGGTCTGTTTGGGACAGACACCGTTGACCCACGACACGGGCCGGGCGCCCTGAGGGTGGCCTGCTGCCTCCCCCTTTGGGTGTTCGGCCCATACACCCCTTTAGATGCAACACAAAAAGGAATCTTCCTTATCGCTTCGCAAAGAAAGGTCTGCACGCCTGAAACTAACGTCACATTGTAGACACGGCCCTTCTGCCTCGATTTAAAAAAGCAGAAGGCAGGTCAGTGTGTGTCTCCCTGAGTCTGAGGACACACAAGGTTATTTCGTAGTTCTATTGCTCTTTTTCTTTCCTTCCCAGGAGAGGAGTTCTTTACTTCGGAAATGGTACGACTTAATGATACAAAATAAGGATGACCTTGCCAAGATAATTACAGCTGAAAGCGTAAGTTCAGGGCCCGAACTTGCTCCCCTAGGAAACTGTCCCAGGAGGCTCAGGCTTGAGCCTGCGCAAGCCCACAGCTAAAGAAAATGGGAATTCATTGCCTAATGATCTGATATCAACTAACTATTGTGCTAGAAGAGTTTGGATGTTCTGCCCTTGAATCATGCATGAGAAACATGCACGGAGCTGGAGCCTATTATACTCCGTGAAATAAGTCATTCTGAGGAAGACAGACACCGTGGGATCCCACTCATAGGTGGGATTTAAGAAACAAAGGAAAAAAGACAAAGAGACAGGCTCTGACAGAGAACAGACTGGTGGTTGCCAGAGGGGAGGTGGGAATGGTAATAATCCTAATACTTAGAACTAGATTTCGAGTGGAGCTGTGTGAATAATGCTTTCCCACCATTCCAGGTTTTTTTCTCTGTGATTGGTGCAGTTGACTTTTCTCACACCGTGTCTGTCCGTGTAAGAACATGCCAGAAGTTTCTCCACAGCTGTCATGGTGCCTTTACGGCAGGATCCCGACACTGAGAAGATGTCAGACGAGAAACGAGTGGGATGTCGGGGATGCAGACAGCTTGTGGTCTGGCTTTCCGCCTCCACATGTCCTTCTGCTTTCCCGGGCTCCCGCTGGGGGCACACATTTCTCCACAGCCCCAGGCTTTTGTACGGGGAGTGCGGCCGCTGGGTGTGCGCAGCCCAGCACAGTCCTGCCGCGGTGGTGAGAAGGCAGCCAACGTGTCCTTCTCTGATTCAGGGGAAGCCCCTGAAGGAGGCGCAGGGGGAAGTGGTCTACTCCGCCCTTTTCCTGGAGTGGTTTTCAGAGGAAGCCCGCCGCACCTACGGAGACGTCATCTACACCCCCGCGAGAGACAGGCGGGCCCTGGTCCTCAAGCAGCCCCTCGGGGTGGCCGCAGTCATCACCCCGGTACGAGGAGGGCTGGAGGGACGGGGTTCCAGGGTAGGAGAGGGAGCGGGGCTGGGACGACAGCGCCTTCTTCCCTGTTGGCTGGTCCTCTGTGATCCCCAGCGCTGGGACAGTAAAGGCTGCTTCTAGGCTGCGCCGGGTACGTCAGAAAAGGTCTTTCTTTTTCTTTAAGACTGAAGCTTTGGCACATTTAAACAGGCCATTTTAAGCGCGATCGATGATTATCATCAACAGCAGAGCATCGACGTGCAGGCGCTGGCCCGGGTGCTGGGGGTGGAGAGGCTTCCAGATATAGCACCATGTGTCCCAGCTGGAACTGCGGCACGGGGCGAGGGGGCGGGTGGGGGGACACGCAGCTCTCTCCTGGTGGCGGCGGTCCACGACGTCCCACGTCCGCTCTCCTCGGGTGCCGGCAGGTCTCAGGGCTGCCGTCCTGGCTCAGCGGAGCTGCAGACGGACGCCCCTGAGCCTCGCCTGACTCGGTGTGGCTGAGGGACCCCCCCACCCCACCCCATGCAGGAGCTGCAGGAGCTGGGACAAGGGACGTGGCGGCTCTCAGTTCCCCCAAAGTAACATCCTCATTATTCCTCAGCGGGTTGGGATGAGGGTTTCATTAATTATGATTTAAAAAGGGCTTCCTAGCCCAGCAGGAGCACTAGACAAGGATTGGTCAAAATTTTAAAAAATGCTGTTAATCTGATAATTGATATGGGGATATCTACAAATATCTATCCAGAAATAGAAGGAAGTCCTAAATCCTCTGCCGTTTTCAAAATTACCTTGGCTCATATTTTTTCCCAAAGAGTCAGTGAACTACGGCTCTCAGGCCTAATCCAGCCTGCTGCCTATGTTGTAAATAAAGTTTTATTGGGACGCAGCCACGCCCATTCCCATACTTACTATGGCTGCCTCCACACTGGAACCACAGAGTCGTTGGGGCAGAAACCGTACATCCCAGAGTCTAAATATTTACCATCTGGCCTTTTACCGAGAAAGCTCACCAACTCCCGGTTTGGATGGTCTTGCACTGTTTCAGATTCTGGGGAGGTCTCCTGTCTTTATGAGCCTTTGCCTCCAGAGCCCCTTGAGTTGACAGGTATCAGGTGTTCTGAGCACGAGCAGGAGCACTGCTTTGAGAGTCCGTTTGTGCAATGGAATTTGTTGACTGACTTCCTGACCTGCCTCGTTTTGAACTGCAGGGCAGTCCACTCTGTCTCATACTTTCTCTGTTCTTCTGACCCTAGTGGAATTTCCCCAGTGCCATGATCACCCGGAAGGTGGGGGCGGCCCTGGCAGCTGGCTGCACGGTGGTGGTGAAACCCGCCGAGCACACGCCCTTCTCCGCCCTGGCGCTGGCCGAGGTGAGCCTGTCCCCCGGGTTTGCGCACAGCCGACAAAGTCCGCGTGGGGGTTATTTATCCAGGCCAGAAAGAAGCTGATCCGAAGCCTGCTTCTTGGGTTGCATCTCATGCTTGGTGCGTCGTGTGCTTTAATTTACTAGCAATTATTTTAAGTCAGACGTTTTATTTTTTTAAGTAGGCTCCACACCCAGTGCAGAGCCCAGTGCAGGGCTTGAACTCACGACCGTAAGATCAACCAACTGAGCCCCCTAGGTGCCCCTAAGTCAGATGTTTTAGAAAAAAACAATGGATGGGGGATTTCCTGACATACTGACGATGTATATTTTAGGCTGTCCTAAAAATATCTATCCATCACTTTTATTAGGAAGATGACTAAAATGTAGCCATTTCTCACATTTAGGGAACCTCTTGTTTTCTCTCCCTCCTCTAGTTCAATCAACATTCAGTCAGGTCTCGCCATTCTGCTGTTTAAACCCTTCGATGGCTTCCCACGCCCCCAGACTTCCTACTGTGGCCTCTGAGGGCCCTATAAGATTCCCCAAGCCCCAGACCCCTCTGTCCTTACCCTACCTGTCACTCCAAAACCCCGTACGCTTCAGCTCCAGCCACTCGGGCCCCTGCCGCTCCTCAGACCACACCAGGCTCTCCCTGACTCAGCGAGAGTGCCTTTTCTTCTTCCGGAAAGTTCTTCCCCAAATGCCACCTTTCCAGGGAGGCTCTGCTGGCCACCTGTTGGAGAATCACAGCCTCGGACTCTTGTGCTCCCGATCCCTTCTCTGCTTTGTGCTTCTTCCCGCAGCGCTCCGTGCCACCTGACTTGCCTGCTGTCTCACTTACACTAGCACGGACACCCCACGGAGGCTTGTATCTGTTTGGTTCAGTGCTGAATGCCAGAGCCTCTACGGTGTCGGGGCCCAGCAGGCCCCCAGGAAATGTTCGCGGCAGGGAGAGCTCTGCCGGGCTTCCGGGCTGTGAGAGCCACACTGAGTGTGGGGGTCAGTTTCTGGCCTCATCACCTCTATCCTTCCTGGGCCGGGACCTCCTCCTCCTTTGGGTCCTTGCGCCCCCGTCTTTGGCCCTGTGGTCAGCTGGAGAAGCTTCCAGAAGCCAGAAGCATTTGCTGCGTTTGCTGTTCTGGGCCCTCAGGGGCCGGCTGCAGCTCCAGACCCAGTGACTAGAAGCTCCTGTACTTCAGGGCACTTTCCTCAAGGGCACCTTATTTCAGAGGCAAGTTGAACATTTTAGTCCTATGGAAACGTTAACTGCACGGAAGGCTTCTTTTAGATGCACAGTTACAGTTTTCCTTGAAATAATCCTTAAGTCTGTATGCTGTGTGTAAATGAACTTATTATTAGACTCCTCAGGCGTACTTAGAGTTAGCAATGTGCTTCCTATAAATTATAGTGTTCAGAGTGGGTCTATGACCAGCAGACCCCTCTACTTATTTGGAAACATACATCTGTGTTGATCTGAAAGGCGCAGGACCATGTTTTTAAAAACCTCCAAGTCTCATCCAGACTTCGTCGGACTTCGGTTCAGTTTCTTTGTGTCTTTTTATTAGGAGGCACGTATGGCCACTTGTCCCTGTTTTCATGTCGTTGGCAGGGCTGCTGGTCCACGCTGCTCATTTTTTTTTTTTTTAAGGATTTTATTTTTAAGTAATCTTTATACCCAACGGGGGTGGGGGGGGCTCAAACTCACAACCCTGAGATCCAGAATCACACGCTCCTCTGTCTGAGCCACCCAGGCACCCCTGCTTGTCACTTCTAAAATTAGTTTTTCCTTGTATTTCTAATTCTCTCCTGGGTTCCCTTAACCTCATTTCCAGAATTTCTCTCATTCTGATTCATGTTGTTCTTTTGTATCTTGATGCATTTTTTTTCCCTTCATAGTGAGTTACCACTTTGATCTGTTTTACGAGCATGTCTTCCTGGAATGCTTTTGTCCCCAAGGATGCTGTCTGCTCTTTCTTCTCTTATTTTCCTCTATTAATTATGTTGTATGGGATTTGATTTGGGTATTTTTCTGGGCATTTACTTCATTTTTATACTTAGTTTTTCAAAGCTTTTAGCAGGAGGCCAATTCCCTACCTTCACTGTATGTCTTTTGTTTCCTTGCTCTGAGATCTCCTGGCTGCACTCCCTTCCCGGGTTGAACCCAGCTTGCCCCTCCTCTATCACACGGTTCTCCGTGCTCCTCCCCGCCGAGTCCCCGCTCCTCCTCCATCACACAGTTCCCAGCGCTGTTCCTCCATGCTCCCACCATCCTCCCCGCTGAGTCCCAGGTCCTCCTCTATCACACGGTTCCCAGCGCTGTTCCTCCACGCTCCCGCCCTCCTCCCCGCCAAGTCCCCGCTCCTCCTCTAACACGCGGTTCTCCGTGCTCCTCCTCCGCACCCAGCGCTCCTCCCCATCGAGTCCCCGCCCCTCCTCTATCACGTGATTCCCCGTGCTCCTCCTCTGCGCGCACTCTCCTCTCCGCCGAGTACCCGCTCCTCCATCACGCGGTTCCCTGTGCTCCTCCTCCGCGCTCCCGCCCTCCTCCCCGCCGAGTCCCCGCTCCTCCACTATCAAGCGGTTCCCAGTGCTCCTCCTCCACGCCCCCATGCTCCTCCCTGCGGAGTCCCCGCTCCTCCTCTATCATGCGGTTCCCCGTGCTCCTCCTCCATGCCGCCGCCCTCCTCCCCACCGAGTCCCTGCCCCTCCCTTAACACGCGGTTCCCCGTACTCCTCCTCCACACCCCGCGCTCCTCCCCGCCGAGTCCCTGCCCTTCCTCTATCACGGTTCCCCGTGCTTCTCCTCCGCACTCCCGTCCTCCTCCCCGCGGAGTATCCGCTCCTCCTCTATCAAGCGGTTCCCCGTGCCCCTCTTCCATGCCTGCCCTCCTCCCTGCCGAGTCCCTGCTCCTCTATCACATGATTTCCCGTTCTCCTCCTCCGCGCCCCCACGCTCCTCCCCGCAGAGTCCCCGCTCCTCCTCTAACACACGGCTCCCCGTGCTGCTCCTCCACGCCCCCGCGCTCCTCCCCGAGTCCCCGCCCCTCCTCTATCACGCGGTTCCCCATGCTCCTCCTCCGCACCCCCGCGCTCCTCCCTGCCAAGTCCCCGCTCCTCTAACACACAGCTCCTCTTGCTCCTCCGCGCCCCCACGCTCCCCTCGGCTGAGTCCCCACTCCTCTATCACGCGATTCTCCGTGCTCCTCCTCTGCGCCCCCGCCCTCCTCCCCGCCGAGTCCCTGCTCCTTCTCTATCACGCAGTTCCTCGTGCTCCTCCGCGCCCCCGTGCTCCTCCCCGCCGAGTCCCCGCCCCTCCTCTATCATGCGGTTCCCTGTGCTCCTCCGCACCCCCACGCTCCTCCCCGCCGAGTCCCCACTCCTCTATCACACGATTCTCTGTGCTCCTCCTCTGCGCCCCCGCCCTCCTCCCCGCCGAGTCCCTGCTCCTTCTCTATCACGCAGTTCCTCGTGCTCCTCCGCGCCCCCGTGCTCCTCCCCGCCGAGTCCCTGCTCCTTCTCTATCATGCGGTTCCCCGTGCTCCTCCTCCGCGCCCCCGCGCTCCTCCCCGCCGAATCCCTGCCACACCTGCTCTTGGGCTGCGCAGTCCTGAGGCTGTTCCAGGCCGGCCTGCCCCGGTTCCAGGAGCACCTGAGATCTGTTCTCCAGAGTCCATCAGTCAGCTTCCTTCTGCGGCTTCTCCTGCAGGGGCTGATGCTCCCTGCTGTCACTGGCATGTGCGCACCCCCTGGTCAGGCAAAAAAAACCAGTTGCCAAACCCTCCGTTTTCCGAAGCTGCAGAGGGAGGGCTGCCTGGCTCCTTGTCTCAGTGCTGGGGCGGCCGAGTGTGAGCCACACAGCCGTCTTTGAAGTGGATGCCCGGGTGGTCGGACTTAAGTGAGCCCTGCACTGCAGTAAGACACAAGGGCCTTGGGCTCCCACCACATCCTGTCTCGGAAACGTCTGATGCTTGGTTTGGCCCTGTAATTGCCCTGTTTTCACGAGGGATTCAGAGAGTCCCAACACTCTGTTGTTCCCGCCGTCTTCCCAGAATCCCCCGCTTTGCGCGGTGCTCATTGTTAACGGGATTCAGAAGTTATCGTAATTCCGATATGCCCCATCCAAAGAGGACCACTGTGGAAAGAGCGCAGGTTTCCGGCCCAGGCGGCGGGGGGCCCACATGCTGGCTCTGTTCCTCCCTGGCCCGCGGCATGAGCGTGATCCCCCCACGAGGCCTCCCGGTCCTCACCACTGCCCCGGCAGTTCCCGAGGGACAGCCTGCTCGTTGCTCCCCACCCAGGAGGTGCTCCGGGAGTCCTCCCCCATGCCCCCTCCCTTTGGTCCTTCTACAGGTGAACCCAAAATTTCTGGAACTCTCCCCAGACTTTCTCAGGAAAGAAAGCCAAGGGTTTTTTTTTTATTATTATTATTTTGTTTTGTTTTTACCAAAGTGGTATTAAAAATTTAATAAAAGAACTTCTAAAAAACATGCCATTAAAACTCATGCTATAAAATATTTAAATATGTAACAACACATTTAATATCACTTTAGCATGAATAAGGATCTTCTTTCCGTTCCAAATATATCCTTATTCTGTCCCCAAAGTCAGCTTCGTTTTTGTTTTTTTTTTTCCCCCCTTACGTTTTGGATTAAAACATCTATTTCTCTTTTTCTGTTTTTCCAGTTTGATCATTTGCTGCCCCCCTGTTTGCTGTTTCTCTTTATAGCTTGCAAGCCAGGCTGGAATTCCCCCAGGTGTGTACAATGTTATTCCCTGCTCTAGAGAGAAGGCCAAGGAAGTAGGGGAAGCACTTTGTACTGATCCTCTAGTGTCCAAAATATCCTTTACTGGCTCGACAGCAACTGGAAAGGTATGTGACTTAAGTCAGACTTCAGTGACTTAAAACAGACGTCATTCTAATATTTTCTCTCTTATAGAGTATGAAAATACTCGTTCATCTTTATCACCCTTTGTGGGGAAATTTGCAGTGGAGAGTTAAGAGGTCTGTCTGATCACCGTCCGGAGATATTTTGGATGGTGCCCCTTACCGTGACGTGACAGACGTTCCTCTCTGACAATCCTGAGGCGTGGGGCGGCCAGAGTTCCCATTATTTGTTGCATGTGAAGTGGCTGAAATCTCTCCCTTGTATCTCCTCAGTTCTGAAAGGCATGTTTCTTTCATGATCTAGAATTAAAGGTTCCATAAACACACAACTTTTGTTGAAATGGACATCTTAGAACTGAACCAAAATTGTGTTTAGCATAAAGGTACTTACAGAAACAGGTGTTTTTGTTTTAGCTTTATAATTTAGCTAGCAATTCTGTTTCTATAAATTTATACTAATAACTGCAGTGTTATTTTGAATAGCAAAGAATTGGAAACCTAAATTTCCCAAAGATGGGAGCTGAATAAATAAATGTATGGAACAGCCATGCAGCGGCATTTTATGCAGGCATCTAAAGGAATGTTCTAGAAACACGTGTGCTACCATGAGCGTTACCCTGAAGGAAGAAGGTTAAAGTATTATGACTATGTTAAGATGTTCCCGATATGTGGTTAATTGGGAAGATAAAGCAGGTTACAAAACTGTATAAATCTACCATTCTGTTTTCTTTAAAAAATATATATATATACATCTATATAATCTGTGTGTGTGGCCAACTTCTGGATCGATATACTTTAAAATTTTATCAGCGGTAAGCTAAGGGTTTAGGATTCTTGGTGATTTTATTATCTTCCCTACATTACGATTCTATAATTTTTAATAGGTAATGTGCTTCCATGGTTCAAGAATCAAGATGGTATAAACATGAGAAGGCTCACCCCTGCCCGACTCCCTCCCTTCTGTCGATAACTACTCTTAATTTCTTGTAACCTTCCTACTGTGTCTCTGTCATATACAAATACATGCTTTTATTTCCTCCTGTTCGTATGCAAGCTAAATCATCCCATAGACCCTGCTGAGCACCTGGCTCTTTCCCTGCTGCGTCAGTGTTTGAAACAAAGGCTTACCCTGGCGACCAGGATCCGGCTCCGGCTCCTGATCCGCACTCACACAGTCTGTGGTCTGCCCACAGGTACTGCTGCACCACGCCGCAGGCTCCGTGAAGAGGGTCTCCATGGAGCTGGGTGGCCACGCCCCATTCATCGTCTTTGACAGCGCCAACGTGGACCAGGCTGTAGCAGGGGCAATGGCGTCCAAATTTAGGAACTCTGGACAGGTGAGTCCTGCAGCGTTCTTCACGGTGTATTTCACAAAGATCTTACCGCCTAACTCACCTCCTGGAAGGAAACTTGTAGGTTCCTTCCATCATTCTTTCTTTACTCACTTTCAGCAAATATTTAGTAAAGGCCCTCTCTGCTAGCCATGTCCTAAGCTCAGAGGGTCCAAAGAGAAATAAGGCGTAAATAAATTCCTCCCTGGCTTCGAGGAATTTCCTGAACAGCAAATTTTTTTTTTAAATCAAATTGTTCTCTTCATCTTCCTACTCTTTGAATCTGGTTATTTTCTTAGTTTAACCTCTTTGGGCTTTTCTCTATCGAGAAACACAAAACAGCCCAAACAGCTAGGGCCCGAGGCCCACAGTCTTAAGGAAAAGAAGGTAGAAAATGTTGAGATTGTTCTTGAAAAACTCAGAACGCTCTTGCCTGGGTCTCCCTGTCCCTGAGACGGAGGTGGCCTGATAGGCACATGGTACAGTCCAGGTTGTCACTGAGGGTGGTGGCTCAAGTTCACACCTCTAGGAAGTCCTGCAGGGCACAGCTGGCATGACCTTCAAAGTAGCCGAAACAGACCCCGCATTTTACAGATGAGGAAACGGGACTCTGGAGAGACCGGTCAACTTGAAGTCCTAGACCCTTGGGTTACAGTCACAGCTCCACGGACTGAGGGTCCCATCTCCCGGTTTCTCTTCAGGCTGTTGTCCGGAGTCTGGGTTCTTACAAAATGTTCTTAAGGACTTTCTCTCAGCGTACCGTCAACATGTAGTTTTAAATGCATTCTAGAAACAGAATAAAAACTCCTGAAAGGTTATGTTGTGAAAAAAATGGTGAAATGTTGTATAATAATCTATACCAAGTAGTTTTCATCCTTCTATTGACCTTCAGTAATTAATTTTTCCCCTTTCATATAACCTAAATAAGCTTGATTGTTCAGGAATACCTGTATTTCCTTTTAGAAACATAAAATGCTAATGGGTGTAACTTCAGAGTCACTCATAAAGCTCCAACTTTGAGGTATGTTGCTTTAGGCCAATAAAAATGCATAGGACACAAAATTATATCTATATATAGCTATCTATTTACCTATAGTTTCTACTAGAAAAATACATGATTAAGAAAAAAGACAAGAGGGCGCCTGGGTGGCTCGGCTGGTTGAGCAACTGCCTTCGGCTCAGGTCATGATCCTCGAGTTCCGGGATTGAGTCCCACATCGGGCTCCCAGCTCCATGGGAAGTCTGCTTCTTCCTCTAAGCTTCTCTCCTCTGATGCTCTCTCTCAAATAAATAAATAAAATCTTTAAAAAAAGAAAAAAGACAAGAAAAAATCTATCAGTGATAACTGCATTTCCTATAATATGGTTATATTTTATAATTTAAAAATACGAGGTCTAGGAGTGCCTGGGTGGCTCATTTGGTTGAGTGGCCAGGTCCTGATTTTGGCTCCGGTCATGATCTCAGGGTCCTGGAATGGAGCCCTGTGTCAGACTCTGTACTCAGCAGGGGGTCTGCTTGAGAATTTTCTCTCTCCCTCCCCTCCCCCTGCTGACACATGCTCTCTCTAACATAAACACATCTTTAATACATATATATTTATAATGTATATATATTAGGCTTAATTAGAAAGAAAATAAGCAAGAGTCTTTTCAATAATTTAGGCTGACATGGAAGAATGGTCTTGTGTCCATTTTCAAAATGTCTGATTCAGCCAAACTCTGAAGAATTTAATAAGCTAATGGCTATAAGTCAGCCTTTGACCACCTTCCATCCTGCTCCGCTCCATCACTGCAGCCTCCCTGTCTCTCATGGAGTTACAGGTTTTTTATGCTCCTTTTTTCCTTTCCCTTTTTGTTTCATAGTGGCTTACCTAAGCCATTGGGAAAAACTTGGGTCAGGTATTTCTCTTTTTTGCACAGATATTTGTACTTGCTTACTGCCACAAGGTGTGGCAGATATGGAGACGGCTGGAGAAGAATGCGCCCTTACTGCGTTTATCTTCAGGGCCGCACCCACGTGGGGAGGGACGTGGCGGGTTGGACACAGGACGAGACCCACCCGGGGAAAGGTTCTCATACTCAGAGAGGTAGCAGCGGTCACGCGTTTATTGGTGGGGTCAACAGCTTCTGACAAACTGTCCTGTGAATTTGGGTTTTTCTATTTTTTTTTTCCCTCATGTCTAGACTTGTGTTTGCTCAAACCGCTTCTTGGTGCAAAGGGGTATCCACGATTCCTTTGTGAAGAAATTTGCTGAGGCAATCAAAACAAACCTGCGTGTGGGCAATGGATTTGAGGAGAGAACTACTCAAGGCCCATTAATTGATGAAAAGGCAGTAGAAAAGGTAAGCTCGTTTGATTTTTTTGTTTAAGTCACTCTCACGGTCTCGATATCAAAGGCTTAGCTGGCAGAGAACACTTTGGTAAGGTCCCCGGCAATGCTGTTTTGGCAACAATGGAGAAATCAGGAAAAAGTGAATTTCTGCCCATAAGTATACATCAAATGGCTTCATCTGCCCGTAAGCTTTTCTGGCTCTGGCTTTATACCGAGTGCCCATGAGACCTGTCCCTTTAGATCTTCTACTGCCCTCCCTAAATGTTCTGTGCTCATGGTGGTAATTTTATCCCTAGTTGCCCGAGGAATTAGGATCTTGAAAAACAAAGTTCTTTAATTTTTTGAACACCCAAAAGGAAAGGAAGACTGGTTTTGTTTTTGAAATCATGTATGTTTCAGCTGAAATGCTGGCTTCCATTGACAAAAAAATTACCCTTCCCGAAGAGTCCTTGACAAAAGCATCCTTTTAGGGAGATATGGAATAGCAGAAGCCATGCCCAGGATTTACAGATGGCAGGAAAGGGAAATTGCTTTTAGACCTCTTTGTTCATAGAAAGTCATAGTCCAGATAGACCACTAGCTAAGTGAGACTTTTGTTCTTGTGATCTTAAAACATAATCCTTTTTAATAAAGAAGATGTGGTATCTATATACAATGGAAGATTGCTCAGCCATAAAAAGGATAAAATCTTGCAGTGGCAATAATATGGATGGATCTAGTATAATGTGAAGTACGTCAGTCAGGGAAAAACAAATACTATATGATTTCACTCATATGTGGAATTTAAGAAACAAAAAAAAGACACAAACAAAAAAATGAGACTCTTAACCACAGAGAACTAACTGGTGGTCTGCAGAGGGGAGGAGCATGAGGAGATGGGAGAAAGAGCTGAATGAGCACTGGGTCATGCACAGAATTGCTGAATCACCATCTTGTACACCTGAAACTAACACAGCACCGTGTGTTAACTATACCCGAATTGAATAAAGGGGGGGAAATAACATCATCCTTTTTACAGTTGCTTATAAGGAACTTTCTTATAATATGAACATCCAAAACAAAACAAAAAATACAAACATCCGGTATGTTCCTTAGAGACGTCTCTACTCGTGGAAAGGATTTTAGTGGAATCATTACAGCAGACAGAAGCTGGAGGCTGGACTGCATGTGAGGAAAGACGGGTGACACAGCCAGCCTTCTGGGTGTCACCTGAAGCACCAAAATTAAAGAGCCAGGTCAGCCCCCAGCTGGGATGCAGAGCCTGCCTGCTGTTCGTCAGCCGCCTGAGGACCAAGACCCCAGGGCTGCCTGGCCTCAGTGGGCAGCAGGTCGGCTGAACCCGTGTGTTGCCTCGGCCAGCGGGAGCCGAGGGGAGCATCGAGGTTGGACAGAGAGAGCCCTGTCCAACCTTGGGATTGCCCTGATGGAGAACATGCATTAAAGTGTCCCTGGGTACCAACAGCACTGCTGAGGGGACTTTGGACCCTGTGACTCAATTGGTCAGTGCTGACCATTTGGGTCTGTACTAGCTGTAGTTCAAAGGCCCAAAGGGCTGGTTCTCAACCCACTCTGTGCCTTTTGCAGCTCCAGATGCTGGGTCCTACCTGAGGAGACTGGGTGTGGGTAAGACCTCGGCACTGGTATTATTTTTTAATGTGACTTTTTAAAAATTTTATTATTATTATTATAATTTTTTAAAGTGCCCCAGGTCTTGCTAATTTGCCTGCCTGGGAAACCACTGTCCTCAATCAAGATTGTTATTCTTGCTGAAGGGAAGGTGCAGACATTTCCCTCTAGGGGGCGCTGTTTCCTAGCCCTTCAAGCAAGGACAGTGAAGGGATTTCCTTTTTTGGAGGGTTTCTCGAAAACACCTCCTCTGAAAAAAAAATCGACCATGTTGGCTTTAGTATACAGTCACAGGGTAAACTCCAAGGGGAAAAAAAGTGCACATGACATTTAATATGACCAGAAAAGGGCAGAGCATATATTCTATTTGGGAGCATAATGGGCCTTGTTAAATATATTTATATTTAGAGCTATAAATCATAGGAAGTAAGCCACTGTGGCTAATGGGGATTAGCTGCAAACTTTGGACTCGGTGCATGGTAGGGACAAGGGTTCAAAGAGGGTGGGTCTGGGGGGTAGAATGTGCCCAAGCCTGTATTTCCCTTTCCTGAAGTGCCGTAGACCACTCCGCTGAGAATGAGAGAGAGGGGGACGACTCAGTGGCCAGAGATCGTGGAGATCTGAAGGCAGAAGAGAAGGTGTTAAGAGAAAAGTCCGCGCAGACAAGGCATGCCCCAGGGGAAGGTTGCAGGGGAAGTGGGTGCCATTTTTTAGGGTGCGCCTATCTAGAGGTGGCTCAGGTCATGAGTAGGCAGGGGAGTAGGGGAGCCATGGCGCCAACTGGCTGGAGTTCTGCACAGTTTCCGGGGTTGTTCCTGCACCGCTCGTCCTCGTAAGCACCACCAGTATGCACAGGGCAGCAGACACGTTTGCTCTGGGCAGGAAATTCGGCAGCCTGCCTAGCTGGGCCCCAGCTTCAAGAGTGGGGGTGAGGGTGCCAGAGCCGGGCTGCCTGCCCCTTGGGGAAGGGGGCTGTCCCTGAAGTGAAGCCTCCCAAGTCCGAATAAACCTGAGCTCGCCGTCGCCCCTCTTGTTCGGGGAGAGACGGGAAACCGCAGGGGCCACCCATGTAACCCGCTTAAGTTAACCAACCCAGTCCTTCCTGAGGAAGGTGAACAGTCAGGAATCATGACACCTTCACGGCAAACCCTCAGCACGTCAGGGGAACCGCTGACCCTCAAGGAAGAGGATGCGTCTGGGAACAGAAAGGATTTTCTTAGAACCGAATAGCGTTCTCTGTGTGGTCTGAGCAGAGTGAGCATCTATAAAACAAAAGCAGGTTCTGTGAAGATGAGGCAATGAGAACGAGAATGTTTTTAGAAATTAAACACATGATGATGGTCAAATCTTTTTTAAAAAATCAGTAGATGAAGATGGAAGACAAAGTCAAGAAGAGCTCTTAGAATTTAAAGCAAAAGACAAAGAGATGAAAAATATGATAGAAATTTGCAAAGAAACTAATTAATCTGTGGTGAGGGGGATATCCATTTTAGCAGTTGGCACTCCAGACCGAACTGAGAGGGAAGAAGTGGCATTAGCAAATAAAGAACATGAAAACCCAGAGCCAGGGGAAATGACTCTTCAGAGGGAAAGACTTTCCCAACCACCTAGTGGAATGAAAGGAAAACACCCCAGATACATTCTGCTACAACACTGGAATGTCAGGAACATAGAAGAAGATCCTAAATGCTTCGGGGGGGTGGGGGGGAACAGCTGCTCGCCAAGGAGTAAGAACTATCTTTGAACATGACTTTCATCAACAACGCTAGAGATAGAGGCGTGTGCTCAGAGTTCTGAAGCGAGATGATTTCGGATCACCATTCTGTCACCAACCAACACAAGGTAAGACATCAGACGTGGCTGGTCGGGAAACTCAGGAAGTATACCTTTCTCAAAACAGCCACTTGAGGAGAACGTATTAGAAGAGAACAAAAGACGAGAGGACAGCATGGTGCCCGGGAACCCGAAGCTAACCCAACAGTGTGAAGAACAAATCCCAGGAAAACCAGAGTGTCAGGCTCAGAAGGACATCAGGCCATACCAGGCCCTTCAACAAATTATAGGACCAGACAGCAGAAAATGCAAGGGCAGGGGAAGGTGGCACGGCACACGCCATGTGCCCTCTTCCTGCCTCCATGTCCCTGCATATTTGGTTCTTTCTCCCTGGAAGAAACCAGGGAACCGCGTTCTCAACGAATTTTTTAAGAAAAAGAAAGAAAACCGTTTTCTGCAGATTTAACACTCCCCAGAGACTGTATCATCCCCACGGTATCTTCATGTCAGCTTTCCCAGGCTTCTCTTTTTCTCTTCACACAGGTAGAGAAACACGTGAGGGACGCGGTTTCCAAAGGGGCCACCGTTGTGACCGGCGGGAAGCGACACCAACTTGGAAAAAACTTCTTTGAGCCCACCCTGCTCAGCAACGTCACCAGGGATATGCTGTGCTCCCATGAAGAGACGTTTGGGCCTCTGGCGCCGGTTATCAAGTAAGATCACCCCGCCGCGGGGGAACCGGCAGAGGGTTCAGGCGGAAGGGCCCCGGGACAGGAACGCAGTTGGAGCGCCGTCACGAGGCCCCGGGGTGGGAGGTTGAGCTCGGTTGTGTCAGCTCAAGAACCAAGAACAATTCCTGGCTCTAAAAAAAAAAAAAAAAAAAAAGCACTCTTATCATTACCTATGTAGATCCCTAAGTGCACCAGATTCTTTCCTTTGCCTTCCGACTTGTTGCTTTCGGCTAAGTCCGTTTTCTTCTCAGTGGAGCACATCCTCAAAGAGTTCTTTCAAGGGAGTCACTGGGAAGTGGCACTGCTGTGTTCCCAGGGGAACACACTTTGGAAGGTCAGTAATCATTCACCTGGTAAAACTCCGGGTGCAGCACTGTGAAGGTATCACTCATTACCTACTTATTTCCGGGGTTTTACCGAGAAAGCTGGTGTCTGGCTCTTGTTCCTTTTTCTCTTAGAGGCTGTTGGGATTTCTCACGGTCTCTGACATCACGAGCGTCTCCGGGCTGTGGTCCTAAGAACTTCCTCTGATATCCGAGGGGTGTGTCTAGTCCTGGGAAATGCTTGCTCTTTGTTTCTCCAGATACTTCTCTCCCCTCCATTCATTCTTCAGTGACTTTCTCGGAGGTCTGTGACGGTGACACGTCTGTGTCACCCCCCACATCTGTCTGTCCATTGCACGCTGCTACGAGCCCGCCCACCATGCCCCCTCAGCTGCGCTGCCATCCCTCACCTCTCCGGTTCGTTCCTCCCCATCATGGGCTCTTCCCGCCTCATTATTCTCCCTTATGTTGCTGTGGATGCTTCCGTGTTTCTTACACTTCATTCTATGCTGTTTCCACCTCCTCCGGTGTAGCTCGTTCTGTAGGTCACCCTTCTCCTTCTCAGAGTGCCTCAGGTCTTGTCGTTTCCTCTGGGACCTCGTCTGAAGCTCCTTGAACTCTTAGCAACCTTGACTGGTGGTGTCTGCCTTGGAGTTGTGGTAAAAAGCTTAGACTTTGGGGCTCAGTCGTTAGATGTCTGCCTTTGGTTCAGGTCAGGATCCCAGGGTCCTGGGATCGAGCCCCTGTGTCGGGCTCCCCGCTCAGCAGGAAGCCTGCTTCTCCCTCTCCCACTCCCCCTGCTTGTGTTCCCTCTCTCGCTGTGTCTCTCTCGGTTAAATGAATAATCTTAAAAAAAAAAAAAAAAAAGCTTAGACCTTAGTCTGAGCTGCTCCTGATACGTTTGAGCCTCAGGAAGGAAGCTTCTAGTGTGAAAATCCAGCCTCAACATGACTGCCGTGCCCCAGGTATTTCTGGCTTCCTGGCATATTTTCTGGTTCCCTCTAGAGTAACGAGAGGGGTGAGAGGGAAGAGGCCTCTGGTTCGTGCTGTTGTCTGCACTCTGGCTGACTCAGCAAGCCAGCTGGGCTCGAGCTCTGCCTGGGCCCCACCACCCCAAGCTGGTCCTGCTGCTTTTCTGCCCATGGCCATGTACCGTTGGTCTAGGGACCCAGGTCTGGAGGCAGCAGCACCCGAATTTGCAGGTGCAGTGGGGGAGGTGCGGCCCCTCCCCCCGCCCCGTCCCACCCCTGCATGGGTGGCCCCTTTCTCTCTCCCACGTGAGGCCATCATTCCCTCAGGATTCCACCACCTTCTCAGCCTCCAGAAGCAGCTTGTGTTTTTGGAATTAGCTGATGGAGGGTTTTTGAGCAAAGATTCTCTTTCTCTGTCCTCCAGCATCTCCAGCATCCGGCTCCCAGGGAGAGCTGGCCCCTGGCACTCCCCATGCCATCTTGTCTGGGACAGAAGTCTCTCTTATATAATTTCCCGGCTTTGTTACCATCTTGCCAATGAATTTACATATTAATCCACCACTGGGGAGATGGAGCGCTGGAACAACTTTTGTCTTTGTCTTAATAAAAATGGTTTTACCTAGCACGTGAGCCGGGCATTTTCAAGGATCCTAGAGGATGCAGTCAGTGGTGAGGGGTCTCACCAGGCTTTGGAGTTGAACTGGGTGTAGATTCAGGCTTTGCTGAGTCCTGAGCCCTTGCACAGGTTAACTTCTCGGAGCCCCAGGGTCTTCTCCTGGGAAAGGAGCAGAACTCGTGCTTGCTTTGCACAACACTGACACAGTCTCGAGTACATGGCGTGCATAAAGCACTAAGGCCAGTGCCTGCTAGCATTATGGTGGTTGTTACGTCATTAAAGAGTACGGTCGGAGAGGGGGACGGGTTGTAACTAGAGGGCTCTGGTCCTACCACCACCCCTCTTCTCTGGGCACAGGGCGGCGGGCGCACAACCCCAGTGCTGGCAGGACGGTGAAAATCCTCAGGGATGCCGTAGGCAGTGACGTGATGACCATGGGATGAAGGGAGCGTGGAAACACCGGCTGTGACTTACTCTTCTGTTCTCCGGCGGGCAGAACGGCTTGCTGTCTGTCTGCAAGTCGGCAAGCCTAGGAGATACGGCTGCCCCACTTCGAGACAAGTGATTCTCCTGAGTGCCCCTCCTTGATCTCCCCCTGGAGCCCTCTTCTCTCCCACCCTTCTTCCTCTTGTGTAGATGGGGGCCCAAGGTGACCTTGCTGCCTCTGCCCGGGGCCTTCAGAGAGATGGCTATGCCCACGGCCAGCAGAATGGGGGGCGGAGAGCCCTGTGCCCAGGAGAGTGCTTCTCGGATCCTGTTCCAGAAATAAAGTGATAAAGCTGGAAGGGACCGTGTGGGGCTCTGGAACGACCACTCCTTGTTTCAGGCAGGGCAGGCCCCCAGGGCTGTGCGCACAGAACCCCAGGCCCCTCTGGATGCCTTTCTGCTGCACTCCGCCTGCTTCTCCGGTGGCTGCTGATTGCCCTGCGTCTCCGAGGGTAGCAGAGTGGTCATCCTTTCGGAAGGCACGGGGCCGGACGTTCCGGATATGCTGCGTTCCTCTGGCCTGCTTGCCGCTTGTTCTCATGAAAGAGAGGAGCCAATATGCGGAGCCGTGGGGCTGCTTTCCTCTGTCCCCTGCCTTGGGGTCTCTGTGCAGAACTGCCATTTACCTGTGGCCACCATTTGGGAAATCAATCAGAAGAGAAGACGGCTGGTTTTCCTTACTCTCCCCGACAGATTCTGCTGACCACGCGTTTCCCTTTGGCAGGTTCGACACGGAGGACGAGGCCGTGGCGATCGCTAACGCTGCCGACGTGGGGCTGGCAGGTAGGGGTCCTCCTCGCGCTGTGCGAGCCTCGCCGTTTCTCCAGCTGGTGCCGGGCTTGCCTTTGAAACATCACCCTGGGTTTTGAGAAGGAGACGCCCTTGGGTGTATGTTTTGTTACTCTCCGGGGCACAAGGGGGTTTGTGCAAGTTCACGGTGTGCCACTTGGTCCTTCTGCATTTGGGAGCTCCCTGGTGAGAGCCGGGGGGGCTCGAGAGAAGAGTGGGGCAGCTCGTGGGGCAGCCCACACCCCGCAAGTCCCATGTCCTCCTGGGCTTGATGCCTGCAAGTTCCAAGCCTTTTTCTTCCCTTCCACCTCGCTCCGGGCCGCCTGACCCAGACTGAGGGCAGCCGCAGAGGGTTGGGGACGGTGGAAGAGGCAACGGGCATGTGTGCAAATAGAGCCTGAGCGGCCGCCGCCGTCCTTTTAGTTTGGAGAAGGTCAGGGCGGCTGCAGCACGCACTCCATTCTCCTGACATCACTAGATGCGCACACATTCCCCCGAAAAATCGACGTCCCGTGTCTGCGGTTAGGGAGATACTAAGGCAGAGGGATAGGGCTAGAGCTCCACAGAAGCTGCCCCTCCAGGCGCAAGAGAAGTATTTATAACACGAGCAAGGACGCGTACCCTGTGGGGGCCCTTCCCCACACCACCCACAGAGTCGTCGTAGGGCTCGGGCGAGAGGTGGGCAGGAGAGCCTCTGGGACGCTGGGCTCCGGGCTCCCTCCCTTCATGACGGGACGAGGGGAACTGCGCCTGCATGAGGTCCTCAGTGATGGGCAGAGATGGGAGGAGAGAGATTCCGGGCACAGAGGTCCGTGGGAGTTAAGAAGGAACGAGGAAAGGACTAGGACAGTTTGGTCGCAGAGTTCAGAGAAGATGGTTGGCGATGGGCGTGATCAAAGGGAATACTGAAAATGTTGCCCGAGTTCGCACTGGAGAGGGTTCGAGTACCCAGAAGAATTTAACCTTATTTTGTAAACAGTGAGGAGTCACCGGAGGGGGCGGGGCAAACACAGGACGGTCCCACCAGGGTGTCAGCGTGCGGGGAGCCTGGGCCGCAGACGGCAGCATCTGGGGAGTTGACGGCTGCAGCCCTGGTAGGTGGTGAAGCGAGTCCTCGTGAGAGTGGGACAGGAGCAGAACGGGGGTGTCCCCGGGTCTGAGATGAAGATGTGAACAGGACCAGCCTGGGGCCCTATGGGAACAGGGGGATTCCAGGCCCGATGAGACACACGGTCGCCAGTGGCATCCTTGGCGTTAGACCGGATGTCTGACGGCTGTCCTGTGTATGTCCCCTATCCCCGTGACAGGTTATTTCTACTCTCAAGACCCGGCCCAGATCTGGAGGGTAGCAGAGCAGCTGGAAGTCGGCATGGTTGGCGTCAACGAGGGGCTGATCTCGTCCGTGGAGTGCCCCTTTGGGGGCGTGAAGCAGTCTGGCCTCGGGCGAGAGGGCTCCAAGTACGGCATTGATGAGTACCTGGAACTCAAATACGTGTGTTTCGGAGGCTTGTAGGATTCGTTAGTTCCTTCAAAAATAAAAAAGGAAGCTCGCCTACACACATGGGAACGCGCCATCCGTTATTTTAGGTTAACTTGTAGATGACCGGAATTAGGAATGTTTAAAGACTCGTCCAGTGCTCATCATCTCAAGCAGAGGTGAGTCCCACCCCGCCCGACCTGACTCGGGACCCCCAGATACCCCGTGCCTGTGGCGGCTGTCTCCCCAGGAACCAGCACGGCCCCGGGGTCCCGTCACAAAGGCTCCACCACGGCCTGGGTGCCTGGGGCTCCGTGCTCTGATCAGAGGTCTGCAGGGAAGAGCCTGAGCACGACGGGCAGGCCGGCCAGGGTGGACACAGCACCCCGGCCATCCCGCGGCTCGGCACTGCAGGCCCTGCTGCGTGTTCAGACGTGTGGCCACACGGGCTGAATTAATCGGTTTCTAAGACCTCTGAAATAGCCCAGAATTGCATGTGTTTCTGTGAGGAATAGAAGGAGCACCTTTCCCTTTTCCCGGAACTTTTTTCTTAAGTTTGTTTATTTTTTAGTAGTCTCTGCACCCAACGTGGGGCTCGAACTCATGATGCTGAGATCAAGAGTCGCAGGCTCCACCGACTGAGCCAGCCAGGAGCCCCTGGACCGTTTTTTAAGTTGAAGGCTTCATTGTCCTAAATTTACTACTTAAAAGATTATGTTTTCATTTCCGTCCTGCATTCCATTTCAGTTTTGTTTCCTTAGGAAACGAGCCTGAGTGTAAAGCAGAGCCCCTCCTCGTACCTGCCAGCCCCCTTCAGCTGGGGGAAGGGAAGGCCTGCACACCTGAATGCCTGGCCCGGAGGCTCCTCCCCCTTCCCCCCCCCCCCCCAGTAGCTTTGTTCCCGCAGACCTGCCATTCAGCACCCCCACTCCTCCCGTAGACTGGAGGTTCCACAGATGCCTTATGAAGCTTGGCGGGCAGAGAGCGAAATATTTGCAAAAACAAGATCAGTGTAAGTACAAGGACCATTGATATCAGTAGCAGCATAGCTCCCCCCTTGGGGATCCAGCTGTGCCTTTGCCAAGATGAGGGAGGCTGGTGCCCACCTGCGCTCCTACCTGACACGAAGCGGTTGTCACCTGGGGCCTGTTCTTCCCGTCCTCACGGGCTGCTGCTCCTTCGCCTTCCGAGCAAACAGTCTCCCCACAGCGATCCCGAGAGGAAAACGGATCAATGTAACTGCCGATCCACCTAGCGGGAGGGGTGTGAGACTTTGAATGTCAGGCACCCTTTAGCCAATAAGAGTTTTTACAGTAATAACAAAAATGACCGCTGTTTCCTGTCACTTTGAAAGAGGAAGTCTGATTCAGAAAATTCTAGGCTTTTCTGGACACGTCTCCCATCCATACTCAGACCCTGAGGAAAAGGGATCGTGGCTGTTCGTGGCTAATCGGCAGCGATGAAGCGCTTTCCTTCCCCACTGTGTGCGTGTAGAATCCGCTGACATTCCCTGGATATTCTGGGTAGTGGAAGGAGAGCCTGAGGGCAGGTCTGCTGGGGGGGGGGGGGGCCTCCCGCTGCCCTGCCCCCTGGTACTTAGCATCCTTCCCTGCACCCCGGGGGAGCCGAGGGTAAGTCAGTAACTGTCTAGAATGCCCATGGGCCCAGGGGAACTCACCGGTGCTCCTGGAGCTCCTTTCTGTCGGCCTGCAGCGCGCCAGTGGTATCCCGATTCCCACAGAAGGGTGAGCGGACCTCCACCTCCCGGTGACATCTCAGCCACACCCTGTCTGGAATCACACACACAGCATGTGGACACTTTCTTTCTTTTTGTTTTTATAGTTTTAGGTGGTTTTCTATAACATTCTAATCACTTCAGGTTTGGATGTGTCCATCCGGTTTAACAATAAAGACGCTGTAACGTTGTTACAAGTGTGGAACACGGATACTGGAAGGGGTTAGGAGAACACGTGCACAGACGTGGGTAACATCGTAAGCCAGCGGATCCCTTGTCTGGGTGGCAGATAGGAGTTTTCTACTATATTGGGCTCACTGGGTCCATAAACTGAGGTCCAGAGACTCCTGCAAGGTCTTTGTGTATTTAAAATGATTTGAGAAGGAAACAGGTTCCTGTTTAGTAAAACTGTCCTGGGCTGTGGGAAGAAAGCAAAGTGTCTCTAATTGACTATTTCGGGGGGGTGGGTATTTTTCCATAAGGTAACCCGGTGTGGTGAAGTCAGGCAGTGGTTGGCGAACTATGGCTCACGAGCTAAATCCGGCCCACAGCCTGTTTCGGTGTAGCCCAGGGCTAAGAGTGGGTTTGCAATTCCAAATGATTGGGAGGGAAATCAAGTGGATAATATTTCATAACACAAAATCACAGGAAATTCAGATTTCAGATTCCATCCATAAAACTTTACTGAAACACAGCCATGCCCCTTCATTTCACTTTGGGTCCACGGCTATTTCTTGGCAGAGTTGAGTGCTGGCAACTCAGACCAACAGCGGGGCCTGCAGGGCCCGCTGTATCGACTCCGACCCCTTACTGAAAAGGTTTGCCGACCCCCGATCGGGTAGAGCTACTGAGGCCGAGGGAGATACTGACCCTCCTGCATCTATCAGGCATTCTTTTATTTCACTGAACACCTGTGCAAAAATTATTTTCTGGGCATTGCTCCAACGAGTTCTCACCAAGAACTTGCCAGCAGCGATCATATAATCAGATGAAATTACCTGGATAACAGGAGTCTATTGGCCTAGGGAAAAAGACTCCATTTACTTTCCCCAGCCAGGCAGGGATTCGCCGTGAATCAGTTTATCTACATCTATTATATTTATCTCTTTGAGTGGCTTTCAAACAGGATTTTATGTCAAGTGTTGTTTTCTTTTCTCCTTTATTCTTAGGGAAAGACTGTGAAAATAAACATCGGAAGCACAATGCAAATAAATCGGGTTTTACTGTTATACTGTTAATTTTAGATTGTGCCACAGGCCTGCCTTCTCCGAAGGCCGGGGCCCAGGGTTTTAATTATTCATGTGCAGCTATGTTAGACAGCATTTGACTTAAATAATATTGATGCTGTGATTTTGTGTGTGTGTGCTGTATTTTGTAGGACAAAACTTGGGAATAAATGTAGTGGGAAGTATGGAAACATTTTGCTTTTTAAATGTGCCTAGAACTCAGTTTTCCAGTTTTTGATAATTATGTATGTGCATCAGTCTCGTCAGCAGAGTTGTGCGTGTGTATGTATCACTAATAAATGTTGCATTAACAGAATTTCCTGTTTCTGTGTTAAGGTTTCTGGTCGTGGTTTCCTCCTTAAAAAGCCAGAGTTTTAAGTCGCCTCTCTTGAATTCTTCATTCTTCCCTGGGCATCTCCCACGTATACGTGAGGGATACACGTTAATAAGCTCCTGTTTTCTTCCTCTAGCTTTTAATACAGACGTCTCAGCCAAGAACGCAGAAGGGTAGAGGGAAAATTATTTTTCTTCTCCTGCAGGTGTAAAGAGTGCTCCCTCCCCAGAGAGCTGCTAGTCAGGGAATGCCGCGGGCCAGGAGCCTGCATGTGAAATCCTTTACCCTAGCTTCTTCACAAAGATCTGTCCCATGGTTTGTGCTCATTTAATGTTTGCTGAACCAGACTGAAAATTTACATGGTTTACCAGTGTGGCTGTGTGAGAAAGGAGTATACTCCAGCTTTCTCCAATTTGCTGGTCTCTTGTACTCACTCCACTGTTACCCATTATGTACTTTTCCTCAAGTTTGAATTTTTCTGATAAAGAAAAGTATAAGGAAGAAATTCCCTGAAATTCTACTATTTGGATGTAATCACTGTTAATTATCTTAACAACGTACCTTCTATTTTCACCCAGTGGTCATTATTTTTTTCAAGAAATTTCATGTGGCCAGGACACCTGGATGGCTCGGTCAGTTAAGCCACTGCCTTCAGCTCAGGTCATGATCTCAGGGTCCTGGGATCGAGTCCCATATCGGGCTCCTTGCTCAGCGGGGAGCCTGCTTCTCCCTCTGCCTCTGCCTGCCACTCCCTCTGCTAGTTCCCCCACCCTGACAAATAAATAAATAAAATCTTAAAAAAAAATTTCATGTGGCCTCTTTGAATCTGACATTGAACAAAAGCAAGGTTCTCACTGGAAGAAAGAACTGTGCCACTGGATAAGTGTCTCCCTCTGTCATTCCACTGAGTTCGTGCATTTCTTTTCCCCTGCTTTGGTTTTTTTAAAAAAAATGAACCTATGGTAAGTATTTTATTTAGCTCGTTAAAAAGGAAGCTCATAAGGGTATTATTATTATTATTATTTTGGTAAGGCTATTATAACCAGTTGAAAGGAAAAGCCAAAAATTCCCACAAATTTATATGGATGAGGGACCTTGCAATGAATGTGCGGATGAAAGTACACTAGCTCCTTCCACGCGTGGGAGGGAGTCAGTCAGACTCCCAAAATGCCAGAATTTGCTTTTCACACTGCTCTTCTCTACAGTGGGAGAGAGTCAGAACATGCCTCAAGGACACTGAATGCGAGAATCCAAGAACCCAGGAAGGCCTGCTCTATGTAGGCGATGCCTACTGTTCCACTGAACCTGTTATTTTTTAAATTACTTTATTACCAGGAGGAAATATCCACTTACCTCTCAATTGGGGGGTACTTTACACGCTTGGCCTAGGCCTCTGCTTTAAAGCAAGTGTTGTTTTCGTATTCCTCCTAGGTCTTCCACGCTCTACCAGTCAATGTAAATGCTACAGCTTCGTTCTCTCTTAGTTTAGCCTGCAACAAATTAAAAACCAAATTAGCGTGGTTTTCATTGATGAAGTCTGAGAAACCTCTGGAAAAATAGCAGGGCCTGCTTCATCGAAGAGCTGAAAGGCTACCAGCATGTTCTATTTCCATGTGCTACTTATTAATGAATGGTAATGGGTTTGGAAATTGGCAGTCTGAAGATTTAGTTATCATTTTATTAGCTAACTAGGAAGGACCGCCACAGTGCTGGCCACAGACGATCCCATCCCGGTGATTCGGGGACACGGATGTTTTCACAGGTGTAGTGTCAGATTCGGTAAGACTGTGCTTTCTTCCCCTTGTGCTAAGACCTCAGGCCTGCAACTCTGGGCTCATCCCTTTCGGAACAGAGGTGATAATACTGAGTAGGCTTCAAATACAAGAAATTTGGCCATCCCTTAAGCTCATCTCAAAAAGAGAAACTGCTCCGTTGGAGAAATCCTGGTCGTGGTGGTGGTTGTTGCTGACTTTAATGGAAGAACTTTTAGTATGTCACTGTTAATCACGAATCTGGCTGTTTCCCCTCAACATCGTTCAACTTTTTATTTTGAAATAATTATAAACTCATGGGAGGTTGCAAAAGTAGTAGATTTCTCTGTACCTTCCACCCATTTCCTCCCGATGGTTACCATCTTACATAACTCCTACTGGGCCACTGACATTAGTATCATACTGTTCATCCAGGCCTTCTTCCTATTTCCCCAGTTCCTTGTACACTCCTTTATGTGAATGTGTGTGTTATCCAACTTAATCCCATCAGGAGGAAGGTTTGTGTAATCACTGCCACAATCAAGATACAGAACTGCCCCACCGCCGCCAAGAAATCCCTCGAGCTCTCCCTTTATACTTAGTTGGTTCTGAAAGTAAAATCACTTGGCAAGGTTTCTTATTCTTAGGTGATGGGCATGAAGGAGGATATGTGCTGTAACGAGCACTGGGTATGATACGCAACTGATCAATTCCTAAATTCTACCCCTGCAACGAATAATATATGTTAACTAAATTGAATTTAAGTTAAAAAAATTTTTTTAATTCCATTCAATGTAACATGCATGCCACAAAGAGCACCTAAGAAAGTGAACAACTTACTGAATCTTTACAAGCTGAGCACACCCCGTGACCAGCACCCAGAGCAAGAAACAGAGCACTGCCAGCACCCCTTGTGCCTGTTGCAACGACTCGCGTTGTTTTGTTGTTAAAGATGTATCTATTCTGGAAAGAGAGCGAGAGAGCCCAGGCATACAAGGGGGAGGGGCAGAGAGAGACCCCCAAGCCGACTCCCAGCTGAGCGCACTGAGGAAGGTGGAAAGTGCCCAGCACATGATTCTGCGAAGGGCCAGGTAGTGGGTATTTGGGGTTGGGACGGCCCTAGAGCCTGCTCCTCTGACGTCCGCAGAAGCAGGAGTGAGGGGTGCCATCAAGGCTTTCTTTGCGCACACAGAAATCCGAGCTGCACTCAAGTCTCACAACAGCCTTAGGGTTTCCCCAACTATATGGAAACACGAGAACCGCCGTGGGCACACAGGGTCGCAGGTTGCCGGCTCCCACCCGAGGGAAGCCCCTCAAGCGAGGCATGAAGTCCCCCCCAGCTCCGAGGCGATGTTACAGAAATACACCCTTATTTAGACCGGCAACATCTCAAACATGCTGTCTGCCAGTAAGACCTGATCAGACCTGGGAAATCACGTCCAGCGCAGGGCAACCTGGACCGTCCAGGACCCTTGGTCCCCCAGCTGGAGTGCCTCCTGTGCTGCGTACCTCGCGGTGCATTCTTCCCTCTCAAACACGGCTGGCCTCTTAGTAGCGAGTCACATCCTCTTGCACTGACTGGAAGAGTCTCGTGGGCAGGCTTCTCCTTCTGAGCTGCTGGAGAACCTGCCCTCCACTGGCCCGGGGGTGTGCCCCGGGAGGGCGGGCCGCCTCCTGCTGCCCTGAGATCTGGGTGCACCTGTGGGGGAAGGGCGACCAGGGGAGACGGAAGCAGCACTCCGCAACCCAGAGCCCTGGCGCAGAGCGTGATCCCGCAGGAGGGACGAGGGAGGCTTCTCTGTGTCCTGTGTTCTCTCCACCGTCCGAAGGAAGTCCTCTGGGTCCCAGACACAAATGGTCCAAAAGGCCTGCCAGAACTTGCTGTCCGCCACCTGAAAGTGGGAGGTCTTTGTGTAGTCAGAGAGGAGGGGGAAAGCACCAGCTTGACAGCTTAAAAAATCTGCATTCAGTTCCCAGATCCAGCACTCTCTGGCTGGGACCTTGCACAAGTTGCTTGACCTCTCTGGGACTCCAGGTCGTTCCCTGCAACAGGAGAATAATCACATCTACTTCCCAAGGTGGACTATGAGGACCAGCTGGGTAACCCCGATACACATATTATGCACAGAAAACACTTAACGCACGTTCGCTCCCTTCTTCATCATTGCGCTCCATCCACCTCCTATTCTGCAGTCCTCCACGCCAGAAAGTTCTGGTTCTATGCAAAACAAAGTAACTCTCCTCACGAGGTACGCCGGATATTAAGTTTATGGAGATAAATACTGCTGTAAAAAACATCACACATCCCAGACAGGAGACGGAACTGACTCGCAACACAGAAAGAGGAAACCTAAGCAAAGATATTATTTTTTAAATAAAACAGTCTTATATGCTTTCTAGTTCTGCCATTCCCCAGAAAGTACAGAAACCGAAAACAAGGTGATCTCGTGAGGATAAACATGACCAGAGAGAACAAAAGCATTTGCAAGCTGAATTTTGTTCAGGAACCCATAGGAACTAGTTTCTCACTTGTTCCCACCCTGATGGTCTAACCCTGGTCGTTTAATCCTCTTGCTTTTCCACCTGATAGTGCTAAAGCCACCCTCATCTCACAGAAACTTGCGCACCAGGAAGCTGTTCAAGTGTGTTCCCACCTGAGGCCCCAACACCGCGCTCCATCTCTGATGGGCCGCACCTCTAATCTCCCCAAAGAATGCCAGTGGGCGCCTCCCCGGCCGCCAGCCTTGGGCCAAGGATGGGGAGAGAACCACCATGAGCCAGCCCCTCCTCAGGCTACAGCTGACTCCGGGTCACTGCTTTGTGGTGCTCTGGGGCCGGGGATTCCCCCCCCCCCCATATTTAAAATAAGATTTGGTTTAAAAAGAATGTGTTTATTTTTTCAAACACATGAAGTGAATGTCTACGTCAATTGTCTGTCAATTTATCATGGAAAGTATCTGTAGGCCAATTATGAGCATACCATCCTAATTTTGACAGACTGTGTTTCTGAGTTTGAGACTGCCTACAAAGTTGCTGATTATTATTCCTGTCTGATTATTCCTATCTATGGCAATCCAAGCACACGGCCTGCTCAATAAACGGGCCATCGGTTAATAATCACTTTTATCGTGTCCAATGTACAATGGACTAGGAAAGGGTTCAGGGTAGTTTTTTTGTCTAGGAGAAAGAAAAGGCAAAGAATGTTGCCATGCGACCTTCAGCTTTCAACCTACAGGTCATTAAGCCTCCTTGTCCCTTTCTATGCCTCTGGTCCTCATCATAGCATTCCTACTCAGCTCTCGGATTCTCAGGAGCTGCTGTCCACAGAGGGCGCAGAAGCAGTGGTTGGCCATAGCCAGGACTAAAGGTACCGGGGGCCTTGCTCTGTCTGGGCGTCTCGGTCGGCACAGAACACTTGCTACACAGGAGACGACCCACACCTCCAACAGGCTGCTGGAACACACAGCAGCCACAGGACTGTGGGGATCCGACCAGAGAAACCATGTCTGGAAAATCGTCCTCAAGGGCAATTACAGTCCTAAGAGTAATCAGCCCGCTTTAAATGTGTGTTTAACTTACGGAAAGGTCTGCAGACACACACAAGTGTTCGTCTTTATTTTCACAAAGGTTATGTAAATACCGTGCCGGCTACAAAGCACAAAACTCTTTTAAGTACGTACCTCGTATCTCACCCAAACTTTATCCCTATCAGCAAGCCTCTCTGTTAAAAGAGCAATGTTTCTGTTTTGTTTCGTATCTCAAACGCTCCAGGACAACAGATCTTTTAAATATAGGGACACACATCCAGCCCAGTGTGAAAGGACTGTAATGCACTATTCCAACGGGAGTTAGTTCTCTGTCTTAACTCCCATTCACTGGCCCTGGGCTCAGCGAGTCCTGTGGGTAGCCTTCGAGGTAGAAAGCTGCTCCATCACCCGTCCTTTGAGCACTAGCCGGAGGGAGCTCCATTTCTGAGGGAACCACTCACAGAAACTGTGGGCTTCCCTCCCTCCCTCCCCTCTCGGCTGAAGAGTGTGCCCTCAACACTGTCGACCTCCGACTCGGACACCATCAGGCTGGAGCTGAGCTCCGTGCTCCGTAATACCTGGGGAGAAGCAGACGGACGCGTCTCCGGGGGGAACGGCCTCTCCACTCCCAGGGGCTCTTCTGGTTCTAGGCCCTGCGCACCCAGGTGTGCCCTCTGGACCTTCAAAGCAACACCCACCGCACAGCAGGGGATGCGGCCCTGGTGAGCAGCCACAGGGGCTCTGGAGTCAGCCCGGAGCTCGAGCCCAAGCTTTGACACTGACCAGCGAGCTGTGTGATGCCAGACAAGATGCCTAGCCTCCCTGGGCTTTCAGTCTCCAGAACCATTAACGCTGGGAGACGGCAGGGCACGTACTCCACGGGTTTAGGGTGAGGGCTCCAGGAAACAGTGCAAGTGAAGCTGAGGCCCGGCAGCTGGCACTCAGGAAGCACTCACTGAGTGAAAGCCATTATGGTTCTACTATTCGGTTCAATCAAAATATTTTGGGTAGAAAATGGGATTGCCCGTGGCCCAGCTAAGAGACAGAAGTGGTATAAGATGTGACCTCTGCTCTCAGAGAATTTATAGTATATCTAGCTAAGGGTTTAAGACAAAAACTCATGAGAAGACGGTTCAAAACAGGCAAGAAACGTTGGAGAATCAACCTCACGGGAATCAAGAACGGGTAAGCACACACCGACTGGCTAGCATTGCTTCCGTGATATTTCACGGACCAGGTTGGACAGGAGGAACAGGGAGGGCCCTGAGTGTGTCGAGGGGCACCAGAAATATAGGTGGCCAAGCCTGCCCACCACGGGCCCTCGCCGGCTCTCACTCCAGCAAGTGCTAAGCTTTCCTATGTCTCAGTTTCCTCTTCTGTGAAATGGGGATCATCACAGTACATGTCGCACAGAGCTGCTGGCCACCCTGGGAGTAAACGGGTGATGTGCTTGGAGCAGCAGGCAGGACGTCGGAAACACAGTTACTGTCGGTGCCCTGAGATTCCGAGGGACTGAAGGGGTCACGACAGTGTTGGGGAAAGGGGACGAGAGACTAGGCGAGAGGCTAGTAAAGTGGGAACAAAACACCAAAACAGGTTTAGAGCCCGGCAGGAAGGAGAATGGGGGTTGGGACATCAGAAGGATGAGGGCACTCTAGGAGGAAGGCGCTGAGCTCTTAGGTCTAAAACCACTTTGTAAAGCCTGTATCACATGACGAGATGAGCGGCGAGCCCTCATACGCTGATTAGCTGTGCCCTCCTCTCCGTCTCCTGACTTCTGAGAAGCCCTCCTGGCCAAAGCCCCTAGCTGCACTCCCCGGACGTGAGCCACGCGGGCCTCTGCGCTCGGCCAGTCGGTCCGTCCAGGCTGCTCGGAGGTCACCTTCTCTGGCCCGGGGCCTCGCTCGGCCCAGCACAGAGGGCAGGCACCAGGCATTTACTATGGACAACATTGTGCATCTCGCAGCTTGGAAAGTGACTATGTTCCTCTGTGAGAATGTAGTTATACATTCAGAATTACAAAGAATCCACACAAGTGAGTGCTAAGCAGCCCGCGAGGGCCAGGGAAGGCTTAGTAATGAGGGAGAGCCAGCGAGTTCGCTGGGATGGGCGGGAGGTAGTTCGAAGCATCGGGATCTGTGCACTTTGTGAAGACAGTGTTGTGGGAAAGCTGTGTGTTCACCCGTGGTGGCCAGTCAGCTAAGGGCAAGGCTCGATGCTGGAGTCCCTGTTATTTGGCCGCATTTCTCGGGGAGCAGGCCTGCAGGGCACAGTGTTCAGGGCTGAGCTGGTGTGGAACGCTGTCACACGTCCCACAACCCAACCACAACGAGAGAAAAACCTGCTTGAAAAGCAGTCTTTGCCTGCTGGCATTCGCTGGGGGCTCAACGGACACGAGGCCTCACATATCCCTTACGCGGTAAGGCCTCCAAGCGCGTCACCAAAATTTCATGAAATTTAGATACAACTCTGCCTCCACATCGCCTATCCTCGGGCTAGCTGTAGGTTTTTCCTCCCAGAAGCTCAGACTCGCTCTTCCTTCCCCATTAAATTGCTGGCTCCAGCCTGTTGTTACCCCTCCCTACAAGGTACCGCTGGGGCGGACGTCGCCTCCAGTCCTCTCAAGGCCGCGGGGAAGCTTCCTGCAGACCACCTTACCGTACTTGGGCCTCAGCTCCATTCTCTCCTGGCCGTCCATGTTATTCAGGATGGTATACTTGGTTTTCGTTCTTTAGTCCTTTTTCGTCTGAAAGGAACAATGAAAAGCTCAACTCAGATTCTTAGAACAGGAACTGGGAGCTAGGCATTAAAACACTAGAGGAAACGCTTGGCCTCAGAACGCAAGGCTTGGCACTGGCATGAATGCCGTGCACACACGGCCAGGTCTGGGTTCGGTGGGACTGAGGCACGGCAGGCGTCCCGAACACACACGGGAGCAGGACGGCCACGCCCCCAGTGCCCACCTACCTGCAGGCTCCCGCTAAGAGCCGTCCTCCCAGTACCCGTGTGCTGGCACAGAGAGCCTTCCCGTGAGTCATTCTTCACTGGGAAGAACCTGGACGCACACATTTTCCCCCTGAACCTAAACTGGCCTAGAAGGTCCAAAGATGCAAAGATGACGTAAAGCAGCAACCAGAGGGTAAAAAAAAAAAAAACCAACCAGAAATATAGCAGATTCCCCAAATTAAGTGGCAACAACCCAGGATTTAATTTTTCACAACTGGGCTGGTCCTTTGTGCGCCATCTTGAGCTTCAGAGGCTTATGTGAAAGCATGCCTCAAAGCCACGGGAAGCTTATGCTGAGGACGGTTGTCGACAGCTGGGTGACTAAGAGCATGGGCCCTAATCCTTGACTGAGTGCCTCCTAGCTGGGTGGCTCTGAGATCAGTTTTTGATACCCCTGTGACTCCATATGGTTGTAGGGAGGACTGAATAGTATATATAAAGCACGCAGCTAACACAGAATGGCAGATACTTAATATTACTTATTAATACTTAAAATGGTCACAGTCAACCACTTTCTTCCTCATTGCAGTCTTCTGCTCGATACATATGCCACAGAACTGCAGAATGTGTAGTCTTTTTAATTTTTCATTTATTTTTACTTTTTGCAGAACTTTTTTTTTTAATATTTTCTTTATTTGACAGAGAGAGAGATCACAAGTAGGCAGAGGGACAGGCAGAGAGAGAGGGGGAAGCAGGCTCCCTGCCGAGCAGAGAGCCCGACGTGGGGCTCAATCCTAGGACTCCGAGACCATGACCCGAGCTGAAGGCAGAGGCCTCAACCCACTGAGCCACCCAGGCGCTCCTTGCAGAACTTTTAAAGTGAAGCACAGCAGGGTGCCCGTGGTCCCAAATGGCTCCAGGAAAGCTTCCTGGGATTTAGGCCTCTGAGTGCCTGTGCTCCCCTTCCCTAGCCTTCTGCCATTCACTACTGGGATTACTATTGGGAAATCAATCACAAATAAAACCAAGAAGATAATGTGAGTGGTTTTGAAAAAAATAATGATTAATTACGGTTGCATTATTTTTTTTTAAATCGTATCTTCTTTGGAGAGCATTTAGTGTTTTGTGTAGGATGGTGGGCCACCAATACTGTCTTCCAGGGACTTGAGAAGTCACTGTCCCTACAAATCTCCTCACAGAGGGCTGGGCACAGGGTTCTGAAAGATTCAGACAAGGCGGCAGCTCAGGGGCTTCTCTGAGGTCAGCTCCACCGAAAAAGGAAGAAGGAAACACTTAAAGCAAAACTCCTCTTCGGTGATCCCACGGCTTGGATTAAAGTTTTGCATTTATTCAGTAGGACTGAGGTAGATTCCACTGTTGCGTCACACAATCAAAATCTAAATTTGCATCATTGTGCTTCTAGAACTCCTCCCTCTCCTGAGAGCTGATCAGTCAGGCCACTCCAGGAGTGTGTCAGTGAAGGAAAGGTGACACTGAGAGAAAATAACATTAGATTTGAAACAGAATCCCTGAGCCTTGTAGGGAAGAGGAAAGCTGCAATAAGAAAAAGCTGCCTCGGGTGTTACTCCATTTATCTGCCCCACACTGAACGCGGGTCTTGAACTCACGACCCGGGATCAAGAGTCGCATGCTCCACCAACTGAGTCCTCCAGGCGCCCCATGTAGAGGACTCTGATAGTCTAGTTGGTCTTCACATAAAAGTGATTGTCAAATGATTCGGTAGCTTAACAAACCCAAGCAAACGCTCCTGGAGCTGTTGCGTCCCATTTCCTGGTGCGTCTTACCCCAGGGCCATGAGTAAAGGAGCGGGCCGCGCACCTCTCGCAGCAGCAGAGGCAAAGCCAGGGCGGCCCCCGGTCAGCTGGAGCACAGAGAGACCCAGCGCCGACCCAGAGAATACTCCACTCTGGAAAACAAGAGAGCCTGGCCGGACACGGTTACATGCCCTTCGCAGAACAACTTTATCTCCATGCTTCACAGTGAATATTTCTGAGTCCTTAGGAGCAAAGGCCATCTGTGGCCTCATTGGGTTGGCCACAGAGCATCAACAAGGTACAATATGAATAAATCAAGAACAACTTAAAAGTACTCTTTTTGTCCAACTGGGTCAGGGACCTCCTGGGGTATATTTCATGCTGACGTTAGGACAGAATTATAAAGAAAAAATTAATTAAGAAGTAATGCTGTGAACACCCATGTAGGACACATCGAAATACGAATTCCATAATCACAAGAAACACAGCTCTTCCTGCCAAAACAGTTCGGGCTCGGTTTTTAATCAGGCAAATAAGATAAATTAAGATAAGATAAAATAAGATAAAATAAAATAAAATAAAAATCTGTCTGGCTGCCTAGGACACGAAGACACTTTTCAGAGCCAGACAGTAATTCAGAAACTACCTGATCTGTATTCCTTCCACATCCTTGCACAAATCCAGTGTCAAAAGCTTTGTAACAGCAATTCTGGACAGAGAAACCATGGGCCCAAAGACACAGGGCTGGCTCTATTAAATACATGCTCCTTCGAATATGGATCCAAGGGCTCGCATTTTCAAATTTCTCGGCCAAATACATCCACCTGGATCCCCAAGGCAACAAAATGACTCTGGGAAACAGACTGGCGTTCAAATAGATTCCTCCCCGGAGGAGACGTCAGGGCACCGGCGGGGCCGGCTGAGGAGGCCCCCACTGCTGGTGCAGCCCAGGCCACAGCTAGGAGGAGTGGGCCAGACTCTCCTGTTTATCTGCGTCCAGCAGGCCCACACCAGGAAATACTGGGCCAACTAAGCCCCAGCCAAGGCGGGCACCCGGACAACCGCCCCAGGGACGCAGAGCAACTCTCTCAGCAATGCCGTAGACGGTTAGCCAATTCTGCTCTGCCCAAGGGGGTTTCCTTATCAGGGGTTTATGGAAAAGCCTCGGCAGGCCCACAGGGAGTAGGTGGTGGAGACATCTCCACTCACTCCTTGGCTTCAGGCGAGGAGAGGGTGATGTTTACAGCAGCAGAGTGCGGCAGGTATTTCTGGTGTTGCAAAACGGTGTGTCTCCACGCTCCTGGGCCACGGCCGCACCCCCCCACCCCCCCACCCCCGCTCACCGCAGTTGCTCTCCCCATCCTGGAGGTAACGCTGTATCAGGTTCTCCATCCACAGCTGGGGGCACACACAGAGTTTCGTGATGGGGTCGCAGTGACCGTGGCCAGAGCACCGCAGAAGGCAGCCTGCAAAGAGGGGGGCGCGGTTGAGGTCAGCATGGCAGCCGGCAGAAGTTGGGGGCGCCTGGCTTCCGCCCGCGTGGCTCTGCATTAGTTCAGCCCCGACGGATGACAGATGCACCTTGCTGAGTCAAGAGCTTCTTATGGCCTGGAGGGGCCCCGGAGGCCTCTCTCATCAGGAAGCAAAGGGCAGAAAAAAACCAACTCACACCAAGTAACAGAAGCCTTAAAAATGTAGCCAGCACATAGTTCCCTCTGGCCTAAGAAAGATAGGTGCTAAGAATGTATACATTCTAAGAAAATCATTGGGGACGTGCACAAAGACTTGTCTACAGCCACAGCATTATTTAAAATCAACCTCAAGTCCCCGAGTGGAGGACTGGTTGAACATATCCAGGGTGGAGGGCTCTGCAGCTTGTAAATACCCTACTGAGGGAGAAATCGTAAAAGATTTGAAGAAAAAATGACCATAATATGATTTGAAGTTTAAAAAACAGATTAAAAATGTTTATCCAGTTATCCTGATTGTATCGCATGTTTCCAGAGATGGAGAAACCGGAAGGAAAAGCGTCAGAATATTAACGAAGGTTAAGTTTGGAGGGCGGGGATTCTAGGCTCAAGAAGCTAGAGCACTGTTTAAGTTTTTCTGCCTCTCTGGATATTCCAAATTTCCTATAATAAATAAGACACTACTTTTGTAGCTAGGAAAAGGGGATTATTTTTAAAATTACATTAGCTCATGTTAGCTTTGGGGACGTCAATTGTGGACAGACATCTCTCTGACACAAGCTAAACCCTTCTACCCAGCGCTGTCCTGTCTCTCGGGACGCTCACGCTTCAACATCACGAGGGATTCAGGTTCCTCGTAAGGTCGTGACAGAGAACTTGGACAAAGACCACATTCCAACGACACCATGAGTCACTTTGGTGCCGGGATGGGTGAGCAAGCAAGGGGCTCAGCCAGGGGGACAATGGAAGGCCCTCGGAAGTCACCCTGCATTTCCGGTGCTCTGGGAAACACCAGTGTCACACCACTAGGAGGTCCAAGGACAAAATAACATGAACGCAGCTTTTCCAGCCCCTAACACTTGTCTTTAACACTGTCCTGACCGCTCAAATACGAAATTTCTGACAACGACCATTATCTGGAGTACAGTTTTAACAACCGACCCGTGACTGCTGTTGCTCCTGCTTCCCTCGGAGATAAGGGGCAGTTGGCAAATGGGTTCCAGGAAGCCCACTGTAGAAATAAACGCGCAACAAGTCTCTGACGCTAACGTGAAAATGGTCACATCTCACTCCACCTTCCACCCAGTCAGTCCAAAACGCCTATGTGACCGCACGTCTGCCCCGCCGGACTGCAAACATATCTCAGATCGCCTCTCCTGAGAAATCTGCCACTTCAACCTCAATGGGCATTTAGGTTTCTGTAAGCTTCTCGATGCATTTAATTTGATGGGATGTTTTGCTCAGTGCCACCCCATTCTGAATAGACAGCAACTATTTCTATTACTTGGTCCCTAAAAGAACATTCCCATACGCGACGTACCTGCTGTGTTGACCCTCACGCCTTTGAAAAGCAAGAAATCAGCCTATTCTTTTGGACCACGTCAGCAGCTCGGAGAACCCTGAGAGGTGGCCCGCTCCGGACATAAAACACCATGACGGTGCCGCAGAAGACAAGGGGAGGGGACAGCACGGTCAGGCGGTGACCGACAGGATACGTCCGCACTGGCCATCTGACCGGCGAGGGTCTGGGCTTGTCCCCAAGGCAAGGACACAGAGCCGTTTCTCATGGGCCACGGAGTGGATCCACGTCTACTCACAAATCCAGACTCTTCAGTCCCAGAGCTATCTGGTCACCTGACGGCGGGCAGGCCTCTAGAGTAACGGGCAATACGCCTGTGTTCAAGCGACTCGGCCGGGCCTGGCAGCGTCTGCTTCTATCTTTGACTGAGATACGGCTTACTTAACACCGGCCTTCGCCCTTCTCAATGGTGTCACTCAGCGCCTTTCAGTACATTCACTGCACCGGGCAGCCATGGCCGCCATCCGACTCTAGAACATTGTCCCCCCGGGACGCAACCCCGCGCCCACAAAGGAGTGACCTTCCACGCCGTCCTCTCTCCGGACCCCGGCAACAGCTAACCCCCTTTCCGTCTCTCCTGTGTGTTTGCTATGAAGGAAACATACACGAGGCACTCTGTGTCCTGTGGCCTGAGCTGTTCGAAGTTTACCCACGTTGTACCGTCTACCACGACTTCCTTCCCTTCTACTGCCAGACATCATGCGGACATTCCTCATTGAATTTACCCATTCACCCATGGTAACGTTTACACTGTCTCCACTTTTTGGCTGTATGGATTTGGCTGAACGTATCCATGTCTGTGTGCAAGTTTCTGTGTGGACGCACGTCGATCGTTTCTCTTGGGTTTGTATCTAGGAGTGGAAGCGCCGGCTCGTATGGTGACTATGTTCAGCACCGTTTTCCACACCAGCTGCCCCGCTGTACCTTCCCACCAGCAGTGCAGAGGGTTCCGATTTTTCCACATACTCACCAGCGCTTGTTATGGCCCACCTTCTGGACTGTAGCCATCCTAGTGGGTGTGAGGTGGTATCTCAAAGGGATTTTGCTTTGCATTTCCCAATAGCTAATGATGTTGAGCACCTTTCCATGTGCTTTTTAGCCATTCATGGGTCTTCCTTGGAGACCTTTCTATTCAAATCCACATTCGTTTTCAAGGTTGCCATTATAAGTATCATGAACTGGGTAGCTTATAACAACAGCAGTTTATTCGCTCACAGTCCTGGCAGCTAGAAACTCAAAATCAAGGTGTTGTCAGGGCCATCCGTTTCTGAAGGTGCCAGAGGAGAACCTGTCCCATGCCCTTCTTGTGGCTCTCGGCAGTGGGCGTTCTGGGCTTGTGCATGCATCCACCCAATCTCTGCCTCAGCTGGCACGTGGGGATCTCCCTGTGCGTCCTTTCTGAGTCTCTTCTGATAAGGACACAGTCACACTGGATGAAGGGCCCACCCTACAGCAGAGATCCCGTTTCCACATAAGGTCGCACAGGTAGTAGGGGTTAGGATGTCAGCATGTCTTTTGAAGAGACACAGCTCAACCTCCAAGTGTTTATATCATGAAAGGCTGTTGGATTTTATCGAATGCTTTTTCCGTCCCTACTAAAATGATTGTATGGTTTTTGTCCTTTATTAATAGGGTTTATTACATTTCTTGATTGACCTACCCTGCATGCCTGGGATAAATCCCACTTGGCCATGTGTGGACATCATTTAATACGTTGCTGCATGCAGTTTCAAAGTATTTTGCTGAGAATTTCTGCTTCTATATTCATAAGGGACATCGGTCAGTAGTTTTCTCGGGAATGTCTCTGATTTTATTTTTATTTTAAAGATTTTTATATATTTACTTGAGAGAGAGAACAAGCAGGGGAGAGGGGCAGAGGGAGAAGGAGAAGCAGACTCCCCGCTGAGCATGGAGCCCAACAGGGGACTCCATTCCAGGACCCCGAGATCATGACCCAAGCTGAAGGCAGATGCTTCACCAACCAGGTGCCCTTCTGTCTGGTTTTAATATCAGAGTAAAAACTGGCCTCCTAGAATGAGTTGGAAAGTATTCTTCTGTTTTGGAAGAACTTGTGGAAGTGGTGGTAAATCTTTAAATGTTTGATAGAATTCACCAGTGAAGCCATCTAGTCCTGGGCTTGGTGAGAAGTTACTGATTCCTGATTTAATTTCTTCACTTGCTATAGGTCTGTTAAAATTTTTAATTTCTTCTTCAGTCAGTTGGTATAGTTGTGTCTTTCTAGGATTGTGTCTGTTTCATCCAGGTTAACTAATTTATTGACATACAATTGCTCATAGAACAATTCTTTTTATTTCTGTGTAGTTGGTAGGAATAACCCCTTTCATTCTTGATTTTACTAATTTGAGTCTTCTCTATTTTCTTGGTCAGTCTAGCTAAAGGTTTATCAATTCTGTTGATTTTTCAAAGAAATAGCCTTTGGTTTTGTTGATTTTCAGACATGTTCTGTTAGAACATGCCTAACACAGGGCCTGGTAAATAATAAAGGCTCGAAATGTTTCAGTTAAATGTTGAACAATGGTAAAAGATACAAGGGACACCTGGCTGGCTCCATCAGTAGAGCACGCGACTCTTGTTCTCAGTGTTGTAAGTTCAAGTCCCACATTGGGTGTAGAGATTACTTAAAAATAAAATTCAAAAAAAGATTAAAAAAGCAAAAGATGTAAAAAGTATTGCTGATATTGATACTGATATTGAAACAAACAGATAAATTTTCTGTTAAAAAAAAGTCACGGAGCCAAACACTGAAGCAGCTAATACTCAATATCTGGACCATGTCCAGCCCTCACCATGCTGCCCAGTAGAGCTTCTCTCGCCCTCCGGATACAACACTCACGTGACCACCCCTTACAAAGCCCTTGACGTGAGCCCCGCCTCTCTCTCCAGAGCATCTGCTGGCCTTCTCATCCCTGTGCCTCATACTCCCACGTCCTCACTGCTCTCTCTTGTCCCACTACATTCTTTTTAACTCCTTCAACTATCAAACTCCCTTTCATCCCATGACTTTCATACGTTGTTTCCTTTGCCTAAAAACTCTTCCTTTTTCCCTCTCTCCCCAAATTCACCTGGCCAGCTGCAGACTTGAGCTGAGCTAAGACTCTCTGCAGATGCCTCAAGCCCAGGTAGGTGTGTCCTTTCGTGGGCTCCGGCAGCTCCGTGTCCCTTCCCTAGAAATGTGCTGACCCTGTGGTTCTTCAGTGGACTTCTCCATGAGCCCTGGGAGGACGGAGACCAAGTCTTTCTTGTTTAATTCCACATCCTCGGGGTCTAACTGCCAGCACTTCCTACATATTAACTGAATAAGTAAATACAATAAAATGTATTGCCTATAAGTTGAGTATATTTTCAGTTGCAAGTACACTGGACAGTTACTGGGATTAGCAGCATCTTCTAGAAAAGTTCTAAAGCAAAGACCACTGTCAAGCAAAACCCTAACTACCCTTAAGGTTATCTGAATCTGCAGGAAGGCAGAGTCCTGGGTTTTCATGAAACCATTAATGAATTGAGAGCTGACCTGGAGTCAAGTCTCCATATGGCTACGAGCCATTGAGTACCAGCCCACACATTGTGACCAGACTCCTCAAGAAGGCCCTGGAGGTCTGCAGCAGAGTGGGATGCATGGGGGACTACCTGGAAAGTGGAGCCCTCGAGTGGCCCTGAGGATGCCCGTCTGGGTCTCTGTGCCATGGTTTAAAGACACAGTCAGCACAAGATTCCGAACCACAATAGAAACCTGGCTTTGTATTAAGATCCAGCTTCTCTAGCCCTGATCTCCTGATAGTTAAAGAGATGTATAGAATTCACCTCCAAATTTGGCTTGTCTGAACCGTGGAAGCCCAGGTGTCATTTCTGCCTTAATCTCCGGGGCCACAGCCCTCTTCCATCTCACCCACCGGGCTGGACAGTCACAGTGACCATAGCCGTGGACTGCTGCTTTGCAGAATCCGTCACCATCAGCTGGAATGTAGAGTCTCCTTCCTGCATGGCAGACAAATGAAGGTATGGTGTCTTGACGCCCTAAGTAATAGCAAATAGAGATGAAAAAGAAAAGAAAAAATAATTTTAAGAAGTAGTATGACATAATGAAAAATGAAGGCTTTTGCTAAATATGGAGATCCTGCCTGAAAAAGAAATAAATGTGCGTGCTCTAAGAAAATGCAATCTAATGTTCAGTGTGTATCCTCCTACACTGTTGAAGCAGTATGAATTAATCTGGCCTTTTTGGAGCCCCATGTAGCAATACCCAGTGACGTGGCAATACCCAGTGACGTGGAAATGAGCGTCCTCTCCACAGTGACTCTACTCCCAACTACCTACCCTAGAGAAACGCCCGTGCACACAGGAGCCTCACACCCGGATGTTGACACACCCGGAGAGTAACAAACAGTGGAAACAGTCTAAATGTTCATCAGCAATGGGGTGCCTGCGTGGCTCAGTTAGCTAAATGTCCAACTCTTGATTTCAGCACAGGTCAGGATCTCAGGGTCATGAGATCGAGCCCTGTGTTGGGCTCCACACTCATCAGGGAGTCTGCTTGAGATTCTCTCTCTCTTTAAAATAAATAAATCAATATTTAAATAAATAAATGTTCATCAATGGGGCATGGCCAGGCTCATCACGATACACTACAATGATAGTTTAAAGGAGAAAGTTTAAAACAATAAGGTAGATTTATACATACTGAAATGGAGTTGGACTCCATGCTAGGTGTGGAGCCTACTTAAAGAAAAAAAAAATGTCTGTAGCTTATTAATAATGAAATGCAAAGATGTCAAAGACATATCCTCAAGCAAAAAGAGAAAGCTGCAGAACAATCCATACAATGTGACAGATATTTCTATGTGTACATAAGCATATACACTAAACCCACAGAAAAGATTCTGTAAGGACAGACATTAAACTGATAAAAGTAATTATCTCCATAAGGGGACTGGGGTATGATAAAGGTGTATTTGTACTTTATCAGAAGTTTTTTTAACTACAAGAAGCAATTCATGCATTACTCTTATAAGTAAAAATAATTTCTTAAAACTCTAAGACAACACAATTTTTCAATAAGACATTTTTTCAATTGAGTATATAATAGCTACACTTGTCTCCAGGTTAATAACCTTTCACTTTGTTGCTATTGTATTGCTGTTGGTAACATTTCTAATTATTGCTTATGTTTGAGATTCATGGCATCATGGAAAGGATTTTTAATCCTAAATCCTATTATAATTTACTTTTAGAAATCACAAGATTGTTTAAAGATAAATGTACCTGCATGTATTTGTTAAAGGTTTTAATGGAAAATTGAAAAAAACTGATAGAAAATCAATTGTGTTATCACAAGGGGAACTTGGGAATCCTGAAATACATACTTTTAAGAACTTAGAAAAAGTGCTTTTCCTTACTTTGACTAAATAAAGCATTTTGCTCTGAAAAGCTCTACAAAATTATAATTTCCTAGTACTTACTTCAAAATTAATATGGTTACATAAATGCTTATGCACACGGTACAGGGAATGTGTGGCAAATGGGAGGTGGGCAGACTCACACACGTCCCCAAGCACCCTCAAAGCCACCATATGCTCCAGGTAATAGCAGTGAACCTCCCCCCATCCAAAGCAAAGCCCTGGCAGGATGCCCTGCACCATGTTTAGACTAAGACTCCAGTTTACAGGGTCACCTTTGGATTGCCCCAGTTAATAAAAAGATCACCCCTTTTAACATCCTCATCCATCAGTCACAAGGCAATGACCTTGTTACTGTGGATCATCTCAGAGTGTCCGCTGCAGAAGAGCAAGTGTGGAGAAGCTGGCCCTGTGCCCAGCACTCGCTGATTCCCCGGGACACACGTCGGGCAGACGTGGATGAGTTCTGGGGTGTGAGCTTTGGGCACACAATTCTCAAGAACTAAAGGAAAGAAAATTTTGATTTTTTAAAAAATATTATTTGTAAGTAATCTCCATACTCAATGAGGGAAGGCGCTCTAACTCACGACCCTGAGATTAAGAGTCACATGCTCTTCCAAATGAGCCAGTCAGGGACCCCTGGAATATTTTTTTAACCAAGGAAAAACAAAACATCCCAGCTTTCTGTTTGCATCCAAAGCCCTCTGAGTCAGGATTCTCAGCACAACAGAGGCAAATAGCACGTACCACAACCCGTAGGCAGAGCTGGACACCAAAGTGTGGCCCTCTCAAGTGCCGCAAACCCAACCATTTTAAATTCATCATAATCGCAAAACACTGTCCAGAAACATCAGAAAGTAAAGTAGGTAAGTATCTATGGGATATCTGACTTCATCTAAAATATTAACAAGAAATCGATGTTGGACAGATGAGATGGAATTTGAAGAAGTACAAGGTGACAATATAACGCCCTACCTTTGTTCCATTAAACTTCCAAAGAAGAACCTGAAACTAACATAACACTGTATGTTAACTGGAATTAAAACACAAACAAAGGCAGGGCCTGACTGGCTCAGTCAATAGAGCATGAGACTCTTGATCTTTGGGTTGTGAGTTCAAGCCCGGGTATAGGGCTTGCTTACAGACATACATACATACATACATACATACATTCCTACCTACATAAAACCACCAAAAAAAGAATAAAATAAAAACTTAATGAAAGCTGTCAAATAATAGAATAACTTAAAAATAGCAAGGTGGTTAGCAATAAAAACAAACAGTCTGGCCATCACCAAAAGAAGAAGCAAATAGCTTATACACATTTATGTGCACACATACCACTCGCAGCAAGTGTTTATAGTAGGTAGTATGTCTTTGGAGATATATATTTAAGATTTAAGCAAATTAAACTTTAGATACAAAAAGCTCTTAAAAAGAAACCACTAGATCCACAAAAGATGAAAACGAAGTTTCTAAAAATATGAGAAACAAAATAAGGAAAATCCCCTAATAAAGTTTATGTTGCCTTATTTCTAAATTTTCTTCCAATAATAAAATAATATTTCTGTAGAAAATGTTGGGTCAGACTTTCCCCAAACTAGCCTCAAGATCAAGCTATCAACACAAGACTCACTTAGTTTCTACTCTGTGCTTAGAGAATGGGTGAGGGGAAAGGATGTAAGTTGGGAAGAGCTATGAATTTAGGTGCTCTTCTAATAGTTGTAATATATCAAACAATCTTATAAAACATATTTTCTGGAGTTATACCACATAACAATAATTTAGGTAGGCAGGAAGGGAGATAGATATGTGAGCAGTTTTACATGGATGCACAGATGGACAGATGGATGGATAGTTGGTTAGATGGGTAGGTGGTTGGGTGGGTGGATGGGTGGATAGGTAGATCGGTGGGTGGGTGGGTAGGTGGATGGAGGGAGGTGAGTGGAGAGATGGGTAGGTAGGAGAGTGGATGGGTGGGTGGATGGATGGATGGGGAGATGGATGGATCTGAACTCTGGTTCTGGCTCTGAGAGCAAACCAAGCATCGGAGATCCTTCCTTCTCAGCAAGACTGTCAAGACACATCCTGGGACCCTAAGGGAATTTCTTCATGGTTAAATGGGGACAGCAGCAGAAACTTGCCTCAACCAGATGACGAATTAAATAAAATGAAATGGGGAGGAGTTAAGATGGCAGAGCGATAAGGGAACCCTATGCTTGCCTTGTCCCTCGAAAACAGCTAGGTAAATATCAAATCATTCTGAACACCCAGGAAATTGATCAGGGGACTGAACAAGAAAAACACTTCCCCAAAGCCACTGACTGGGAAAACGAGAGAAGCTACTTCTTGTGAGTTTTTACAATCAACAGAGTTCAAAGACGGAAGTTTTAGAAGTCTGCCTGCAGCCAGTGGGGAGCCCGGGGGGCACAGTGGGTGCTCCTGTGGAGAAGGAGGGCAGAGACCCAGAAGTGGACAGTGTGGTCTAAGGATCCCCTGCATCACACTGGGAGAGATAGCTCCCCTTCTTGGGAGTGCATTTGGGAGAAGCGGTACTGCTTCACAGGGGACAAAGAGCTGGTAGGCACCATGGCCGTGCCCCATTCATTAGCATAGGGGCAGAGGCACCTGCTGAGGGCAGCTAACCTGGACGCCAACTTTTTGCTGTGCTTTACTCTAAACTCCAAGCACCTGTACATTCCTACAACTGCCCTTCTAGGATAAACCCCCACCGGCCCCAGTGCCCCAAGACCCCCTCCAGAGGATCATTGTGGGTCCAGGCAGTGCCAGGTCCCAAAATTTTGGAGTTCTGAAACAGCCACAAGAAAAAATTGGGAAAGACCACAAATACACAGAGGTTAAAGACCATCCTACTAAAGAATGAATGGGTTAACCAGGAAATTAAAGAAGAAATCAAAAAAATACATGGAAGCAAATGAAAATAAAAACACAACAATCCAAAACCTTTGGGATGTAGCAAACGCAGTCCTAAGAAGGAAGTACGTAGTAATACAGGTCTTCCTCTAAGAAGAAAGAAAAATATCAAATACACAACCTAACTCTACACCTAAAGGACCCAGAAAAAGAAGAGCAGATAAAGTCTAAATCCAGCAGAAGAAAGGAAATAAAAATATTAGAACAGAAATAAATGATATAGGGCCCCTGGGTGGCGCAGTTGGTTGAGCGACTGCCTTCGGCTCAGGTCATGATCCCGGAGTCCCGGGATCGAGTCCCACATCGGGCTCCCAGCTCCATGGGGAGTCCACTTCTCACTCTGACCTGCTCTCTCTCACTCTCTCTCTTTCCTAATAAATAAATAAATAAAATCTTTAAAAAAAAAAAAAAGAAAAGAAATAAATGATATAGAAACTAAAAAAAAGAGGGGTGCCTGGGTGGCTCAGTGGGTTAAAGCCTCTGCCTTCGGCTCAGGTTGTGATCTTGGGGTCCTGGGATCGAGCCCCACATCAGGCTCTCTGCTCGGCGGGGAGCCTGCTTCCCCGTCTCTCTGCCTGCCTCTCTGCCTACTTGTGGTCTCTCTCTCTGTCAAATAAATAAAAACAAAATATTAAAAAAAAAAAAAAAAAAAAAGCAGGAGCCTGGGTGGCTCAGTTGATTGGGCGACTGCCTTCGGCTCGGGTCATGGTCCCGGAGTCCCGGGATCGAGTCCCATACTGGACTCCTGCCTCTGTGGGAAGTCTGCTTCTCCCTCTGACCTTCTCCTCTCTCATTCTCAGTCTCTCTCTCTCTAATAAATAATAAATAAAATCTTTTAAAAAAAAAAAGAAACTAAAAAAACAATAGAAAAAAATCAATGAAACCAGGATCGGCTTCTTTGAAATAATAAAATAGCTAAACCCCTAGCCAGACTTACCAAAAACAAAAGAGAAAAGGATTCAATTAAATAAAATCACATATGGACACTGGGGAGGGTATGTGCTATGGCAAATGCTGTGAAATGTGTAAGCCTGATGATTCACAGACTTGTACCCTGGGGTAAATAATACATTATATGTTAATAAAAAAAATTAAAAAAAAAAGAAATTGCTCATTACACTGGGTGTTATACCCAACTGATGAATTGTTGAGCACTACATCTGAAACTAATGATGTACTATGTGTTGGCTAATTGAATTTAAAATAAAATAAAATAAAATCACAAATGAGGGGAATAAATAACAACCAATACCAAAGAAATTCAAAAGAAGTATAAGAGAATATTGTGAAAAAATAAATGCCAACAAACTGAACAACCTGGAAGAAATGGATAAATTCACAGAAACATACGAACTACCAAAACTGAAACAGGCAGAAATAGAAAACTTGAACAGACCCATAACCATCAAGGAAATTGAAGCAGTAATTAAAAATTTCCCAACAAACAAAAGTCCAGGCTTCCCAGGGGAATTCTTCCAAACATTTAAAGGGTTAATACCATTCTTCTCAAACTGTTCCAAAAAATAGAAACAAAAAGAAAACTTCCAAACTCATTTTATGAGGCCAGCCCTGGTAGTAAAAACAGATAAAGACTCTACTATAAAAGACAACTATAGGCCAAAATCCCTAATGAATATGGATGCAAAATTCTCAATAAAATACTAAAAAATTAATTCAACAATACTTTAAATCATTCACCAGAAGAATCATTCACCACAATCAAGTGGGATTTATCCCTGGGCTGCAAGGGTGGTTCAATATGTGCAAATCAATCAACGTGATTAATTAATTAACCACATTAATAAAAGAATAAGAACTATACAATACTGTCAAAGGATGCAGAAAAATTATTTGACAAAGTACAATGATCATTCATGATTAAAACCCTCAAAAAGTAGGGACAGAGGGAACATACTTCAATAAAGGCCATATATGAAAAACCAAGATAATATCATCCTCAATGGGAAAAAATTGAGAGCTTTTCCTCTACAGTCGGGAAGAAGAAAGGAATGTCCACTATCACCACTGTAGTACTAGAAGTCCTAGCTACAGCAGTCAGACAACGAAAAGATAAAAGTCATCCAAATTGGCAAGGAAGAAGTCAAACTTTCACTATTGACAGATGACATGATACTCTATGTCAAAAACCTGAAAGACTCCACCAAAAAAATTGTTAGAACTGATACAGGAATTCCATAGTCTCAGGATATAAAATCAGCACACAGAAATCTGTTCCATTTCTATACACCAATAATGAAACAGCAGAAAGAGAAATTAAGGAGTCAGTCCCATTTACAGTTAAACCAAAAACCGTAAGACACCTAGGAATAAACCTAACCAAAGAGATAAGACCTGTACTCTGAAAACTACAGAACATTTATGAAAAAAAAAATCAAAGATGACACAAAGAAATGGAAAAACATTCTATGCTCATGGATTGGAAGAACAAATATTAAAATGTTTATACTACCCAAAGCAATCTACACATTTAATGCAATTCCTATCAAAATACCACCAGCATTTTTCACAGAGCTAGAAAAAAACATCCTAAAACTTGTATGGAACCAAAAGAGACCTTGATAGCCAAAGCATTCTTGAGAAAGAAAAGCACAGCCTAGTGGCATCCCAATTCCAGACTTCAAGCTCTATTACAAAGCTGCAATCATCAAGACAGTATGGTACTGGCACAAAAACAGACAGATCAATGGAACAGAATAGAAAGCCCAGGATGGGGCCCTCAACTCTATGGTCCACTAATCTTCAACAGGGCAGGAAAGAATATCCAATGGAAAAAGAATTATCTCTTCAACAAATGGTGTTGCAAAAATTTGACAACACAAGCAGAAAAATGAAACTGGACCACTTTCCTACACCACAAAAATAAACTCAAAAAGGAAGAAAGAAGGCATCCAAATTGGCAAAGAAGTCAAACTCTCACTCTTTGCAGATGATAGGATACTTTATGTGGAAAACCCAAAAGACTCCACTCCAAGACTGCTAGAACTCATACAGGAATTCAGTCAAGTCTCAGGATATAAAATTAATGCACAGAAATCAGTTGCATTCCTATACACAAACAGCAAAACAGAAGAAAGAGAAATTAAGGAGTCGATTCCATTTACAATTGCACCCAAAACCATAAGATACCTAGGA
>CM052802.1:126906762-126926295 GCA_028533885.1 Nasua narica
AAAAACTTCTTATGTGGTATATATATATATATATATATATACAATGGAATACTATGCAGCCATCAAGAGAAAGGAAATCTTGCCACTTGCAATGACGTGGATGGAACTAGAGGGTATTGTGCTAAGCGAAATAAGTCAGTCAGAGAAAGACAATTATCACATGATCGCCCCGATATGAAGAATTTGAGAGGCAGGGTAGGGGGATGTGGGGGGGTGGGGAAGAGAAATGAAACAAGATGGAATGGGGAAGAAGACAAACCATAAGAGACTCCTAAACTCACAAAACAAGCTGAGGGTGGCTGGGAGGTAGCAGGGGTAGGGTTGTGGACATTGGGGAGGGTATGTGCTATGGCGAATGCTGTGAAATGTGTAAGCCTGATGATTCACAGACATGTACCCTTGGGTAAATAATACATTATATGTTAATAAAAAAATTTAAAAAAAGATAAAAACTCCTTCACAGCAAAGGAAAAAGTCAACAAGACTAAAAGGCAACCTACGGAATGGGAGAAGATATTTGCAAATAACATATCAGATAAAGGGCTAGTATCCAAAACCCATAAAGAATTTATCAAAGTCAATACTAAAAAACAAATAAAGAATCCAGTTAAGAAATGGGGAGAAGATGTGAACAGACATTTCTCCAAAGAAGACATACAAATGGCCAACAGACACATGAAAAGATGCTCAGCATCACTCGGCATCAGGGAAATGCAAGTCAAAACTACAATGAGATATCACCTCATACCAGTCAGAATGGCTAAAACTAACAACTCAGGAAAGAGCAAATGTTGGTGAGGATATGGAGAAAGGCGAACTCTCTCACTGTTTGGTGGGAATGCAAACTGGTGCAGCTCCTCTGAAAAACAGTATGGAGGTTCCTCAACAAGTTGAAAATAGAGCTACCCTACAACCCAGCAATCACACTACTGAGTATTTATCCAAAGGATAATTCAAAGGGGCACAAGCATCCCATTGTTTATAGCAATGTTATCAACAATAGCCAAATTATGGAAGGAGCCCACACGTCCATCAGCTGATGAAAGGATAAAGCAGATGTGGTATATATACGGTGGACCATTACTCAGCCATCAAAAAGGATGAATTCTTGCCATTTGCAATGACGTGGATGGAGCTAGAAAGTATTATGCTAAGTGAAATAAATGAGAAAAAGACAAAATCATATGATTTCACTCATATGTGGAATTTAAGAAACAAAACAGATGAGCACAGAGGAAGGAAGAATAAAAATTAAGAGGCCAAGGGCAAACCATAAGAGATTCTCAACTACAGAGAACAAGCTGAGGGTTGCTGGAGGGGAGGAAAATGGGGAGGATGGGGTAACTGGGTGACGGGCATTAACATGATGTAATGAGCACTGGTTATTATATGTAAGTGATGAATCACTGAATTCTACTCCTAAAACTAATATTATATGTTAGCTAACTAGAATTTAAATAAAAAGTTGAAATTAAAAAAAAAAAAGAATCAAAAGCACCTCATAAAGTGGCATGAACATTGGTGAAGTTATAGACTGAATATTTGTAACCTCCGATTAAATTCTTATGATGAAACCTAATCGCTAATGTGATTGGTATTTAGAGTGGGGCCTTCAAGAGGTGATTAGTCATGAGGGCAGAGAATGGGATTAGTGCTCTTGTAATAGTGACCTTGGAGAGATCCCCAACCCTTCTGCCATGTGAGGGCACAGGGAGAAGACGGCCATCTATAAACCAGGAAACGGGCCTTCACCACACGCCTAATCAGCCAGCACCTTAATCTTGTACTTCCCATGAGAAACAAACTTCTGTCATTTAGAAGCCACTCAAATTTATAGTATTTTTGTTATAACAGCCCAAACAGACTACGAGTGTACAAGTGTCTGTTGGAGTTCCTGCTGCCAGTTCCTTTGCGTATATACCTAGAAGTGAGATTACAGACACAGTAATTCTATGGTGAATGTTTTGAGGAACTATTCTCCACACAGATGTGCCATTTTACTTTCCCACCAGCAGCGCCCAAGGGTTCCCATTACACCACATCCTCATCAACACTTATTTTCCTTTTTTTTTTTAAATAGCCATCCTAATGGGGTAAACTACTTCTTAAGCTGCAATTTCAAATAAACTCAAACAAATGTTTTCACAACACATGTACAATGTAAAACACTCTAGAGCACCTCTGTGAACTTTTTAGCCGAAGATGAATCCAGTTAGACGCCTGGGAGTTTCTAAACCTAGTCAGACTTCAGAAGATTCATAAATATATGAATGCATGGATAGATGGATTTATTTGAAATCATTAGATTCTTAAAGGAGTATATGAGACCTTATATAATAAGCCAAAACGTGGGATACAATTAAAGGGTACTTACAGAAAAATTATAGTTTTAAAAGCCTTATAGACATTTAAAAATGATCTAATATGAATGATCCAAGATTCTACTCTAAGAACTTAGAAGAAGAGCAAAGTAAATCAAAAGTCAATAGAAGTAAAGAAATAATAAAGATATGAGCAGAAATCAACAAATTAGAAATTAGCACAGCTCTATTTAGGGGTTCTTTGAAAAGATAAACAAAATTAACAAAATGCTTAATTAGACTGATCAGAAAAAAGAACACAAGTCACGCATAGAGTAAATGAAAAAGGGGTTATCAGCACAGATCTAATGGGTATGAAAGGATAATACGAAAATACTATAAAACCCTTTGTGCCAACAAATTTGACAAATTAGATGGAATAGACAAATTTCTTGCAAAATACAACTTACTAAAAAACCTATACACACACACACAAAAAAACAGCAACAGAAAATCTAAAGAGCCTTACAACTATTTTAAAAATGGTATTCACTATCCAAAACTTTCCCAAAAAGAAAACTCCAGACCCAGTTATTTTTACTGGTGAATTCTAACAAACATTCACGGAAGAAATACCACAAGCTGTTCGCAAATGTTTCAGAAAGTAGAAGAGGATAGATCACTGGCCACCTTGTTTCATTAGGCCAGTGTGGTCCTCATACCCAAAGTTGACACAGACATTGTAAAAAAAAAAAAAGAACGGAATTGACCAATATCTCTCATGTAGGCAAAAAACCCTTACCAAAATATTAGCAAGCTTGATCCAACGCTATATAAAAAGAATATCATGACTAAGTAGCATTTACCCCATGAATGCAAGGTTGATTAAACATTCAAAAATAGCACACAATACATAAAAATAACTCAAAAGAGATCATAGATTAAATATAAAACCTAGAACTACAGAGGTTCTAGGAAAAACATAGGAGCAAATCTTTACACTCTTGGGACAGCCAAAGGTTACTTAATTATAACACAAAAGCATGAAACACAAAAGAAAAAAAACTGATGAATTAGACTTCATCAAAATATAAAATTTCTGCTCTTTTGAAGATTAAGAAAATACAGTTGATCTTAGCCAAAAGGTTGAGAAGCTATTGACAGATTAAGAAAATAAAAAAAAATCAGGGGTGCCAGGGTGGCTCAGTGGGTTAGGCCTCTGCCTTCAGTTCATGTCATGACCTCAGGGTCCTGGGATCAAGACCCACACTGGGCTCCCTGCTTCCCCTCTCCCTCTGCCTACCACTGCCCCTACTTGTGATCTCTCTCTCTCTGTCAAGTAAATAAATAAAATCTTTGGAGTGCCTGGGTGGCTCAGTTGGTTGAAGAACTGCCTTCGGCTCAAGTCATAATCTCGGACTCCTGGGACTGAGTCCCACATCGGGCTCTCGGCTCTGAGGGGAGTCTGCTTCTCCTTCTGACCTTCTCCCCTCTCATGCTCTCTCTCACTCACGCTCTCTCTCTCTCTCAAATAAATAAATAAATAAATAGACTATTTTTATAAATAAATAAATAAAATCTTTTTAAAAAAGAAAAGAAAAAATCATATACTGGCAGGAAATATCCACAATACATATATAAAATAATGAGCTTGTTTCAGAATGTATAAAGACTTGGGGCACCTGGGTGGCTCAGTCGGTTAAACATCTGCGTTCAGCTCAGGTCATAATCTCAGGGTCCTGGGATCAAGTCCCATGTTGGGTTCCCTGCTCAGCAGGAAGAGAACTTCTCCCTCTCCCTCTGCTGCTGCTCTCCTTACTTGTCCTCCCTCTCTCTGTCAAATAAATAAAAATCTTAAACAAGAAAAGACTGTATAAAGACTCTTAAAACTAAATAAGGCAAACAATACAATTTTTTATATAAGGAAAGGAGGAGTATCTGGCTGGCTCAGTTGGTAGAGTGTATGCGATTCTCGGTCTTAGGGTCATGAATTCGAGCTCCGTGTTGGGACAGTTTACTTAAAAAAATAAAGGGGACATTTAAAAAAATAAAACAGGAAAAGGATACTTCACAGAAGTATATCAATGACCAGTAAGCACCTGAAAATATGCTTAATATCATTAGTCATCAGAAAAATGCAAATTAAAACCATAACGAGACGCTACCATTCATTAAATTAAATAAAACTAAAAAGACTGACTATACCAAGTATTGGTGAGGATGTGGAGACTGGAACTCTCATATGCTGAAGGTGGGAACGTACTTTGAAACACCCATCTCAGGAAAGAGTTTGGCAATTTCTTAAAATGTTAAACATAAACTCATCATAGAACCTGACCTTCCCACTATTCCACAATTTACCCCATAAAAACAAAAATATCTGTCCACACAAAGACTTAAAATAAATGTCAATGGCACCTTTAATTATAGTAGTTCAAAGCTGCCAACAGCCCAGATGTCCATACCAGATGGAAGGATAAATAAATTCTGGTACATCCACACACAGGAATAGTACTCAGCAATAAAAAAGAACAGACTACCGAAAACGACAACAAAATCATTTGCAGAGTGGAAGACGACACAGGTAAAAAGGAGTACATACTACATAACTCCATTTATGTAAAATTCTAGACAGTACAAAATAATTCAGACTGACAGAAAGCAGTAGAGGGGTTGCCCAAGGACAGGAGTGGAGAGACAGATGGAAACCCCAGGGGCCTGAGGAGACTTCCAGGTTGAGGGACATGTTTCTCATCTTGATTGTGACGATGGTCTTCCAGATATTCCCATGTCAAAACTTATCAAGTGTTATACCTTAAACATGCACAGTTTATTATACTTCAGTTATGTCTTTAGAAGTTATAAAAATAAAAAGATTAAGAAACAGGTAAGTCACACAACTCTGCCTCACTTTGAAGATACACAATTTCTATCACATAACAACACAGCAAACGGATGCCATCCCCTACCATTCCTGACAACTAAATGTCTCCAACAAACAGGCACTTCGAATTCAGAGCCATCCATGAGTATGTCAGTCGAAAGCGGCTGCCAACCAAAACTCCAAGGAAACCTAATCGGCCTTGACCTCTTGATCACAATGGAAAGAAGCCCAGCATAGCGTAGAGGCATCAGTTTAAGGAAACAGTCACAACACGAGTTTGGAAAGCACAGTAAAGGTGGGGAAACCACTTGCCTGAAAGTGTAGTTTCCGGAAACGCTATTAGACAGACAGAGGACGGGGGAGTCAGCTGGGGTTGTCTCCTCTCGGGAAGGGCCACAAATTTCTTCCCGGCGATAACTCACAATTTTAGTGTCATCTGTAATTTCTAGAAAGATTTAAAATAAGTGAGGGCTAGAATGAAATGCAACAACAGTAAAACATAAATTTTGTAATTTATCGTCTTCATGCTTAAGTATGTTTTTTCATGAAATTATATAATTACATAGATTTCAATGGATATGTCTTATTGTGCTAGCAGGAGGATTTCTTCTTCTCCCTAAACTGTCATCACTATTTTCCTCCTGAATTTCCATCAGATTTGAGTGAGGCTGTTTTCACTCAGTTGTGAATTAAAAAAAAAAAAAAAACAGTGACAGGCACTCTTGCTTTTTTAAGAACAGTAGTCAAGCAGATGCACCATATTGAAACGCAACTTCTACTCATCTCAACGATAGCATGTGATACCTTTCTGGCATTTTCCATGGGTATCTGAACTGGCAGATTGATAAAGAATTAAGAGATGCTTACATATAAATACATCTTTCCTACTGACATCATTAAGGTGTAAATCCAGAGAAAAGTAGTATCCTACAAGAAAACTTCCCTTTTCTGCTTCAGAGGAGAGTAAACAAAATGTGCTACAAGGACTCACAGAGACTGAGACCTGGAGAGGAACCAGCTGCATCTAATTCAGTTAAAGAACAAACTAGTTCGAGTGATAGATTAATAATCCCAGTTTCCTGTACCTAAGCCACCCTGCATTAGAGAAATCAAAACGTGGTACATTTCATCGTGTAAATATTCTCATCTAAAAAACGCTTTGTTCTCATGCTGTAACGGGGAAATGTAGGCATTTATATTTGAATAGGCACAAATGACCGTGTCAGTATGATTCCTGTGTATCTGCAGACTTGCGAAATGGAGCAGCCTTAGCAGCGGACAGTTACCCTTCTTCCAACAACCAAGGCAACTGTTCTTGACCCCACAGGGTGTGGGATTAGCTTTGTGAGATTACGTGAACACAAATGCAAACACCGGGTACACCGAGATTGAACATATTTTGTCCTATCTTGCCACACATCTATATCTATCTATATTAATATACTGTCACACGCAGGGTCTGTCCCCATCTATTCTCATTTGCATGGATGGGTGGAGTCAGTCAGGGGCCCCTTTCACATACAAGAGAAGGAACGATCTCCGACTGAATTAACAAACACTACTCACCCTAGATGGAGGCAACCATTCTCATATTTGTTCAAGTGATCTTGATTGCGCATCACATACACATCATCAGAAGAAGATTCTCTAAGAATTGCTTTACTTCCAAATCAAATAGCCAGACCTGAAGAAGTCTTCATGGACAGGTGGGACATAACTGACTGCAAGGTGCGCACGGCACAGAGGCTGTGATGAAGGGGCCCAAGGGCTGTGAGCCACACACCCAAGGAGACACGCTCCTCCCGTGAACCCTCTCAGCTTCCACGCACGGCACCACGAAACCCTGCGCAGGCAGGGCAGAGAGGCCCTGAGTGTCACAGATACCCATGCCTGCCGTCATTGAGGGCTGACGTCAGGGGCAGAGTGACCTCTTGCCTCTGGGGAGGAACCCCTGCTGTGGGGGGCAGGCTGACTCTTCTGGCTGTGTGAGAAAGAGACACCGACTGAGCACAGATCATAACCCCAATAAAATCAGCTGCTTTTTGAAGGCTGGTTTTAAACATCCTGTCAAAAGGTGTTTATCCTGGGGCGCCTGGGCGACTCAGTTAAACATCTGCCTTAGGTTCAGGTCACGATCCCGGGGTCCCAGGATTGAGTCGACATCGGGCTCCCCATTTGGCAGGGAGTCTGCTTCTCCCACTGCTCCTCCCTCTGCCCATGCTCGCTCGCTCTCTCTCTCGCTCTCACTCTTTCTCAAACAAAGAAAATCTTCGTTTTCTATTTTATCTTTTTTAAAACTGTTTATTTGTTTGTTTGTTTGTTTATTTGACCGAGAGAGAGAGAGAGAGAGAGAGAGAGAGAGAGAGATCACAAGCAGGCAGAGGGAGAGACAGAGGGAGAGGCAGAAGCAGGCTCCCCACTGAACAGAGAGCCCGACGCAGGGCTCGATCCCAGGATCCCGAGACCATGAACCAAGCCAAAGGCAGAGGCTTTAACCCACTGAGCCACCCAGGCGCCCCTATTTTATCTTATTTTATTTATTTGTCCGAGTGAGCCTGCACAGAGGAGAGGGGCAAAGGCAGAGGGACAAATAGACTCCTTGCTGAGCAGGGAGCCTGACGCGGAACTTGATTCCAGGACCCTGGGACCAAGACCTGAAACGAAGGCAGACGCTTAGCCAACTGAGCCACCCAGGCATCTCAATAAATAATATCTTAAAAAAAAAAAAAAAAAGAAAAAAGAAAAAGGCATTTACCCTACAGGCCTCAACTGTGGAGACTACTTCCAAAAGTTCGGGAATCATCCTATTAAGTTTTATGAGCTTGGTTGAAGATTTACATTTCCGCAGGTAAGCCCAGGCTCAGGGGACATGTGTAATAATAACCCAGGGCTTCACCCCAGAATACGAGTGGTAACTGCAGGCAAGGAGGAGTGGAGTACAGCTCTAGCGCCTACATTGGCCACCTGGGTCTTAAATCTTCGGCGGCAGATACCCCCCACAGCCCCAAACACCACGCCCTGAGGGCTGGCTGGGAGGCAGAGCCGGGTGTCCTCAGGTGTGCAGGCTATGCCCACCCGGACTAAGGGTCCCCTGTTTCCAATTCATACAAATGCGCTGACCTGTGGGCCGGTGGCGGCCTGAAAGCTCACTGCCCCTCAGGTGCTCATCTGAAACCCGCGCTGCACCCCTACCAAGGGGAAGGGAGGAGGAGGGGGGCAGAGAAGGCAAAGGGGCAGCATATTGCCACCTCCCCCTCAGGTCAGTGGTAACCGGCAACCTTAAATAGCAGTGTGAAGCAAGTACTAAGAATTACACAGAACCCAGAAAGGAAAACAAAAGAACAAAAGAGAACCATTGCACATTTTCTCTACAGTAGAGCCAAATGTAAGAAGAAAAACTAGATTACCAAGTTACTCAGGCACCGGAAACGGAGATAAAGCCGTGGCTCACCTGGCCGACCGGTGACGTTGACAAAGCCTTCTCCAAAGGCATTTTCACTAGAAACTGCTGCTCTGAAGGCATCAAGTCCTGCTGACAACTGCCGCATAGAGAAGAGTTACCCAGGTGAACATGTGAAAGACACGGCGGGTCCGCGGCCTCGGAAGCCCCAGCACCTCGCAGGAGCCATCATCTTGGCGCAAGCAGAGCGCAGGGGCTGGGAGCGTCTCGTCGGGGGCCGTGCGCACACCCCGGGCTCGAAGGCCACCCAGAAGGGCCCGCGGCCTCATCATTGACGCTCACGGGCAGACCAGCCGAGGGCAGCAGTCGGTGACCTCGTGTGCCACACTCGGAGAAGCCAGGCGCAGTGATACGGGGGTGACGAGAGCTCGCGCTGCCCCCACAGCTGGGCAGTCTCAGGAATGAAGATGAGATCATCATCGGGTGGGAAACCAGACCCCCAGCAGCTTAGCCAGTTTATCTATCCTCATGGTCCAGGAGGGAGGGGGGTTTCTTCTGGGGGAGTGGGGGGCTTGCCTCCTGGAGCAACTACCTCACAGCCAGAGCATTCGTGAGCTGGGATGGGATTACTGGCAGCTCGAGAAAGGTGCCTGCTTCGGAAGCAGAGATAACCAGAATGTCCCTACCACTGCAAAGAATAGGACTGGGGCGCCTGGGGGGCTCAGTCAGTTAGGCGCCTGCCTTCGGCTCAGGTCATGCATGATCCCAGGGTCCTGGGATCCAGTCCTGCATCGGCCTCCCTGCTCAGAGGGGATTCTGCTTCTCCCTCTCCCTTTGCTCCTCCCCTCTGCTCTTGCTCTCTCTGATAAATAAAATCTTTGAAATAAAAAAAGAGAGAGAGAGACACAGAATGCGACTTAGAAGATAGACTTTGCAGCCTCACCACAGAGACCCTTGGGGAACCAGCCTCTGCCTCTTTTCTCCAGGCTGATACGCCAAGTCATTCAAATACATTCAAGCTATCTGAAAGTCTCCTTTCACCATCCGCCTGTCTACATGGTTGAAACTTTATTTAACCTTTAACTTTATTCATTCAACCTTCTTCTGCTCTTGATCATAAAACAGATTTCAGGGTTCAACAGCTAAAGTGGTAACGGGATTCTCTGGTGGGACAGCAGAGACAACCAGTCTCCAGTTACTGACGTGAGAGAGACTAAGAGTTTGCTGATGTCTTTCTTTTATTTCCTCTCGGTAGTCTACAGGGAGGCTTACTAAACTCCACTCATAGCTGTAGGTGGTTTCTGAGAGCAAAAAAAGGAATATGAGTAGTCGAAGACTCGGAAGGGTGGCTGTACGCAATCTGGGCGGAGGGAAGAGGATGACAGCCCTGACTCCAGCAGGGGGAGTACCCGAGACATTCTGAACTCCGCCGTCAGCGCTCACCCAGGTAACAAAGAGCAAGGTTTCCTATCCTTTGAAGTAAAATTTCTGTTTCATTAGGAGAACATACACCTACGGAAAACTCACGAAATGTAGGAAATGAAAAAATAAAATTACCCCCTGATCTCACATGTAGCATTTGATGGCTTTCCTCGCAGGGGGACTATCTACTTATATATACATTTCCACACGGTGTAACCCACTGCACTTCTTCTCCTTCTAATAAAGGGCAAGGAGATTTCCGTTTGTTCCATCTGATGTGGGGCTTTAAGGACACAAACACGGGCTAAACCTCCTATGTGAAGACGAAACTGTCTCCCACTGGGAGACGCTAGCAGTTCAAGGGTGAAGGGCCTCAGCCAGCGGCATTCAAAGCAAACGTCAAATACCATCCCTGCGTTGAGGGTGACCCGTACGTGACTGGGGGACACGAATGAAGGAACTAAGCTGAATGAGAAACAGTCAACACTCCAGGAACGAACATACCCTTAGTAAGAAGACCTCTGCCAGGTCAGGGGACAGTGCCAATGTTGGCTGAAGAGGAGAGCGCTGCTCAAGCCGGAGGAAGGGCACTGCGAGCAACCTGTCTGAAGAGCTGGGCGGGGTGCCCCGAGCAGCTCAGGGCCCCCGGACACGGTCCTATCTGTCAGCAGGGCTTCGGGTACACCCCGTCTCGTCATGGGGCAATCTTCCCAGCGGCAGTGGGTCACGAGTCAGCCTCTGGGACGGGGACAGCTCTCCTGCCCTAGCACTCCCCTTGCTTCCCATCCTCGGCAACCGTGACTTTGACCGGCGGAAGGCCAGGTCCTGTAGTGGGTTTCCCACACTCTCCCTCCACCTTAAACTACCCCGGGAGGGTTGGGTGCTTATGACCACCGAAGCCTTGTCTGCACTCCCCGGCCCTCAGTGGTGACCTCGAGCAGTGTGCTGTGAGGAACCCACGCAGCCCGGGGGCGGGCCGCCCAGCTGACCGGCCTCTGCAGTCACAGAGGACAGGCACCCTCTCACCTGCAGGCGGCCCGGGAACGACAGAAGTCTTCAGTGCCACCTCGTGCTCCAGCACCGTCACGATTCGATTCTCGCCGGCCAACACCGAGAATTCTTTCACTACAAGTTGATTAGAAACAGTACAGTCCTTTGTATACAGTAATGACGGTATGTTACTGCCCTATGATAGATGTGTTATTTACTTACTCATTTTTTTAAGATTTTATTTTTTCACGAGACAGAGAGGAGAGGCAGAGGGAGAAGCCAGGCTCCCCGCTAAGCAGGGAGCCCGACGTGGGGCTCAATCCCAGGACCCTGAAATCATGACCTGAGCTGAAGGCAGACATTTAACTGACTGAGCCACCCAGGTGCCCCTAGGTTTGTTTTTAGATAAGGTAACAGAACCTATTTTTGTAATTGTTCTCCCTCTGATTTTATCTAAGACGCACCTTTCCTCTGGCTAGTACCCACACCATGACCTATATTCCACTGCAGGCCAGATTTCGTAAGTTTTCTTTTATCCATGGGAGCTGACAAGGTGAAGAAAGCATGAGTTGGATTGACTGAGCAGAGTGTTGGGTACCAAAGGTACTATGGACTGAGCCTCTTTTCTCACTTACCATCAGCACTGCTTGAGTCCCAGGTATGCGCTATTTTTATTAAAAAATTAAGTGTAATCATAAGTGTTTCTGTATCATTAGTCACATGCCGCTCAGTTCTGAGAGCAGCCTCATGAATTACCACTGATGGCCTTGCTCTTGGAAGCTTTCCAAGAGAAAACCCAGTCCACCTCCATAAAAAGGCGACTTTAGCTCAGGCCGTGGGGATGTTCATGCTCATCGAAAACACTTATCCACGAAAATGCCCTCAGAACCATGCTCATTCTCCTTCCCTATAACCAGGAGAGAACACTGCCGTGATGGAACCAGTCTCACTTGTGAAATACAACTGAGACATGTCAAGACATCACACAGAGAACAGCAGAGTTTTGCTTTGGTTTCTTTTGTTTTTTAAGCTGAGGGCCCTTGAGAGGTCTCAGCTCCTTGGAGATGTCGGGGAGCCAGGTGGCTCGCTTAAACCTGCTCCTGTCCTCACAGTCGGTATCCTGCCCTTCCAGTGCCTTCCTGAACCAGCTACAGGGGCCCCCGGGGCGTCTTGGGCTCCTTTCTCCCAACTCTTTGCCCTGAAAGTCAGCGACTGTAGACCCAGAGGGGACACCAGTCCCAACCTATCATTTTACAGATGAAGGAACCAAGCCCAATAAAGGCCAAGTAATTGCTCAAAGTTATATGAATAATTAACAATAATAGTTCCACCAATAATTAATTTAAATGTATTTATTTCTACAAACACACATACCAGATTACACTGCGCCAGGCTCGGTTCCGAAGACTTTAAAATGATCACTTCATCTAAGCTTATAACAACTCCATGAATAGGTCCTATGAGAACCCAAGGATCCTACATCCCAGGCTGGTTCCTTTCCCAAACACCACGCAGCTTCTCTTCTGCTCTTACCTTTCTCTGTACTCAACTCAGGATCAAAGTAAATCAATGCAGCAGACAGCTTGGGAAACAAGGTCTCCAACATCGCCTTCGTTAGTCAATCTAGCGGGAGCTCCTTCCGTGCTTCCTGGCTCTGTCATGACACCCTCCTGCGAGGAAGTCTCCATTTCCTTCCCTCAGTCCATGCTCCCCTCCTCATGTCCGGCCTCTCTGGCAAGACCACTCAGCCAGCTCTGTAGACTCCTTCTGGTTTTCTAGCTCCTGACGTAATGACGTCTCCCAAGTTCCTGCTCAGGCCTCTCCCGAGCTCACCCGCTGCCCTCCCTGGAAGGTCCCACGTGTGCCCTAAGCCTCCAGTTATCACCTCCGTGCTGACGGCACCTGACCCTTTATCTTCGGCCCACGGCTCACCCAACTTTCAGTCCCACGTGCTCATCGATCTCAGAGTCCTGAGGTCCCACCAGGGAGCCACTCATCAAATCCTAGTGATTCTAGCCCTCTGAGAGCTGGTTCCTTCTCCCCACCCTGGCAACCACTCCCCTCTAGTCCTAATGGATCTTCTTGTCTCCAGTCGACTCCACGTTATTTTATTTTATTTATTTATTTGAGAGCGAGAGAACACGAGAAGGGGGAAGGTCAGAGGGAGAAGCAGACTCCCCGCTGAGCAGGGAGCCCGGCGTGGGACCGGATTGTGGGACTCCAGGATCATGACCTGAGCCGAAGGCAGTCGCCCAACCAACTGAGCCACCAGGCACTCTCCATCATATTTTCTTGAAAACAGATCTTATCATTTCAATTTCCTCCTTAAACTCATTCAGAGGTTCTCCATACTTACCTGATAAAGCGTAAATTCCTTAGCACACATTAGAGATCTTTTGAAATCTTGCCCTGCTTACTACTCCAGATTCACACCTCGCCGGTCCCTCTCACCCACACGACCAGCTCCAGCCGGAATGACGTCCTGACAGCCCTCCCAAAATGTCACAGTGCCCAGTGCTCGGTAAGTCCTCACAGACCAGAACTATCATTGTTTCTACATGTCGCTGCCCTAACCTGAACAACACGCCAACCCCGTGGGGGCCGGCTTGTTCTCTCCCAGCATCATGGCCTCTGGAAAGGCTTCCCTGGCCCTTCGGAAGGGTCAGGCAGGGCGTCTCCCTGAGCTCCTGTCGCACCTGTCACAGCACTCACCACAGGGTATGAGAACTAGCTCTTCACCTGTCACTCGTATTTGCTGCCCTACACGTCACCGAGGGAAAAGACAAAGCTCATGTTTTCACGGCTGCTGTGCAGCACTGTTTCTAGCCCAGGAGAGCTTGCCGATGCACTGGGAGGGAACGAGTAGAGCTTAGCGTGACCCTGGCCTATCTGACAGCATGATTTGCTACTTTTCTTCCAGCTGCACTGTTCTCACAGTTACCTGTCTGGGGAGCAGGGGTCGGAGACGCAGGCTGCTCTGATGGGGTGGGCTCCGCAGGGACGAGGCTAGTGGGAGAGGTCGGGGCACCAGGATCTGGGCTCCTTGCGGGGACTGTGAGAAGGGGGTCTTCTCTGTGGAGGCTGGGCTGACCTCCAGTCTGGCTGGAGGAGGATGACGGGAAGACATTAGAACCTAGGAGATCAATCACAAAGACAAACTATCACGAAAAAAAATAACAAAGAACGGTTGACCTGGTCCAGCGACAACAGTGTCACGGACCTTTTACATAAATGAGATTCAGTGGCCTTCAAAATACCATGTCTAATATCACAGAAAGCTAGAACTCTAGACCATCTCTTTCTTTTTTAAAAAAAGATTAATTTCTGAGAGCAAGTGTACATGCATGCGTGTGTGAGTGCTGGGGGAAGAGAACCTCAAGTAGACGCCCGCTGAGCACAGAGCTTGACACGGGGCTCGATCTCAGGGCCCTGGGATCATGACCTGAGCTGAAACCAAGAGCTGCATGCTTAACTGGCTGAGCCACCCAGGGGCCCCAGCTAACGCAGAGCTTTTAAATTATCTATGATGTGCCAGGGAGGAAAGTTTCATCAAATGATAATACAACGCTCTTCTGAGCCTCATCTGCCAGTGACTGTAAGGCCAGGAAAGGAAAAGTCAGGCTAAGAACACAGGGGGAAGGGGCAGTGAGAAGTGCGCAGAAAGAAGAGCTTTAAGGCTGATGTATACCAGGGAAGGGGCCAGAGGTGTCCCTGGAAATCGCACACTGTTGTCTCTGCCGCAGCTGAGAGAAGTGAGGACACAGCAGACCTGCTGGGACCAGACGCCTGACAACTGATGTCACAGCTGACGCTCCTCGAAGGCCAGACGTTTCAGTTCATAAAGTGCCAGGTAGGACGAGACAACTGGTAAAACCTTCAACAACAAACTCCAGGAACAATGGAAACCTGAGGAAGGTACAAGGGCCCATAGTGACCCCCCAGCCCCCCGGCTGAATACAGACAGGCTCTAAGGTGACCCACCTCAAAACGTCCGTAAGCCTAGGTGACCAAGGGGCTACGAACACCTGGACACAGGTACCAGAAAGGGAGAACTGCATACTCCCCCACCTTCCCCCGTAACTACAGCCCCCCACCACTGCCCCCTGCCAGACCTCTGTGCTTTGCTGTCGTGCCCACTGTACCCTTGCAGGGTATTCAGCAGACATCTATCCCCTTTGTTGTGCTCTGTGTGAGTTCTTCACGGCCCATGCCACGGGCCTCCACCTCATCAGCTTGCCCCACATCTGGTGGTCCCCCCATCTGATCGGGAGACCCCACACCCTCCGTAAATTCCACAAGATAAACCAGTCTTTTTGGTTTTAAAGAGTCTTGAAAAATTACTACCAAGTTGAAATAAAGAATGGCGTCCCTAGACTGTGGTGGGAAACATTAAGGTGCCTCTCGAAGGGTTCAGAGCCACGACCAGGTCATGGCTGAGGGGACAACGAGTCCACTCCTGCCTCCTCTCCAGCCACTTCTGTCCCCATCATGACGCCTCTCTAGGCTGGAGGAGCACGCCAGTTCCTCACTCGCTCCTGGGACCCGACTGCGGGACCTCCACACAGAGCTCCTGGCGAGGCTGGTCCTCCTTGACATACCCCTCCCAGAGAGAACAGACCCTCTGTGGAAGCGGTGGGCACCCCGCGCACCCCCATGTCGGCCTTCAGTTTACAGCCTGACTCAGTCAACACTCAAACGACCCGTTTGGTTTTTTTTCTATTTCCAAACTTCTTGCACGTGCATCTGTCTGGTCTTGCCAACTTGAAAACAAAACTGCAGGAAATGTCGTTTATCTTCTGCAAATTTAATCTGGATTTGTTTCAAGTTTCTTTTATTTGTCCTATTCTGTCACGCTATGTTATGCATACTGCTGCTTATGCGGCCTTGTATGTACAAATGCTTTCATTCCTACTGGGTGAAGACTTAGAGGTTGAATGGCTGGGTCATATGGTAACTCATATGGTTTATCTTTCTTTTTTTTTTTAAGGTTTTTGCTTTGTTTTGTATTTTTAGAGACAGAGAGAGTGGATGTGCCAGCAGGGGTGGGGGACGGGTAGAGGGAGAGAGAATCGGAATCCTAAGCAGACTCCACACACAGCATAGAGCCCCAGGCGGGGCTCGATCTTACTACCCTGAGATCACAACCTGAACCAGAATCAAGAGTTGGACATTCAACCAACGAAGCTGCCCGGGTGCCCCATGATGTTCATCTTCTTGAGCAACTGCTGGACCGTTTTCCAAGTGCCTATACCATTTTATTCTCCCACCAGTAGTTCCTGTGGGTTCTCATTTTTCCGTCCTTATTAATACTTGTTCTTTTTCTTTTAAATTCTAGCTACCCAGGGGAAGGGGTATCTCACTGTGGCTCTGATTTGCACTTCCCTAAAGATCAATGCTGTTAATTAAATAAGGAAGCCATTCTACTGAAGACAAGGAGAGATGTTGGAGGTGGGAGGCAAGGTAGGGATCTAAATTCAGTTTTTGTATGGGAATATCCAGTTGTCCCAGTACTGTTTGTTGAAAAGACTATTCTTTTCCCCAGGGAATTTTCTTGGCACCTTTATTAAATACAGTTGTGTTATTTTAAATATTTTTTTGGTGAGAAAAGAAACGTTTGTTTTTATCATTAATTCCAAACTTTCTACTTTAGGAGAATAAAGTTATATTTATTATGCTGCAGATCTTAAGTTCATCAACACTAATTCAACTATTATTCATAACTCCAGTTCAAAAAAACTTAATTTGAATGTAGGACAAAATCTGTATTTCAGTGAAAAATAAAATACTGTCTATAGGTTCTCCCAGTTCTCTGATTCTAGACTTTCTTGTATTTGAGCTACGTTACCACTCTATCAGTTGTAGGTAACTGACAATACTGCAAAATAACTTTTGTCTATAGACACATAGATTTTACCCTACAAAAACCAGTTCTGCCTCCATTTGCATATTTATTTCAATGTTCTTGATCTATCAATCTGGGGTTCGGTGGATTCTCTTATAAACAATTATAAGAGTGACGAATGAGTAGGAGAAATTAACACATGTTCATTTTATATCTGTATAAGACATGATTTTACCTTTCCTTGCTAATTATCTTTTAACAGAACTCACCTCAAAGAACTAATGAGCCGTAAGATTCTTAATAGAATCTTAACTGAGATACTTCCATCCACAGAAGCTACAAAGTAAATGACTTAGCAACATAAAAGTAAATAGTGTTAATCTTTAGTGATGTAAGAACATGGTTATCTTTGATAATTTCAGATTATTTTTAATTGGAAGTTTTGGAAATTTTAAGATAATAAAAGAGTAATAACATCTAGAAACTCTGAAAAGGTAAGAGTAGGCTATGGAGTCACTTGCAGTAAGCCCCACAACAGCAAAGGAAGACTTGGTCCCTAACCTAATTGCAGTTACAACCTTCCCAGGACGAAGTCTTCGATGGTCAGTCTGGAATGTCTGGTCAGCACCAATGAGGTAATCTGCCTGGCGAGCACTGGTAAGTCACTTCAGCCTAAAACAAACCATTCTTTTCCCCTTCTGCCTCCAAAAGCCTTCCTTATTGTACAGCACCTCAGAGCTCCTTTCTTTTCTTTTTCTTTATTTATTTCTTTGAGAGAGAGAGAGAATGAGAGTGAGCAAGCATGAGAGCAGGGAGGGTAGAGGGAGAAGCAAACCCCTGCTGAGCAGGGGGCCCGATGTGGGGCCCGATCCCGGGACTCCAGGATCATGACCTGAGCTGAAGGCAGTCGTTCAACCAACTGCGCCACCCAGGCGCCCTCAGAGCTCCTTTCTATTACTCGATGAGATGCTGCCCATTTACGAATCCTCAAAAGGTCAATTAGATCTCAAAAACTGATTCAGTGGAACAGTTGTTACCAGATTTGGCCGCAGTCACAGGGGCATGTGCAGTGCCTGCTGACGGCATGCAGGGACCATGAGAAACACAGCCGCGGCACTCGTGGACCCTCTTCTCAGTTCTCTTTCTCCCCTTTCCCCAGGGCCCGGGGAAAGCCTCCACAGAGCTGGGCTCTGCTCTCCTTGCGTTGTGCTCCTGATCTCACCTGCTGTTCAAAGGTCCGCATCTGTTTGGAATCATTAGCTCCACGCTGAGAACTGATGTGATTTTCTGTGAGGTCCCGGAGCGAACTTTCACGACAGAATTCATGAGACGGTCTCGGGGCAGAAGAGGTGGTTGTGTTCAAGCTCCGGGACAGGGCCGTTGGGCGGAAAGAGCCGCACTGGGCCAGCGAGAGCCCCTGGTGATTGGTCAGATCTCAAAGAAGACTCCCACGGTCCTGGAGGTCCGCCTGGCCAGCCTCAAGCTAAGGTGGCTTTTGCGTCTAGTGGGGTGTTAGCAGGAAGACAGTTGGGGTTCCTGGAGGAATGTCACCCTCTGCCTGCCTCCAGTGTCTGTCAGTGGGCTGCAGGAGGTAAGGACTTTGAATGTTATCGGTATTTCCTTGGGCCTCTGCCCTGCACCTCAGGAACTGCTGGCTGTCTGGACCACGGGCCCCCATTTGACTGGAGCCCTCACCTTGGTTCTGGCCCGGGGGCAGCTACAGCCCCCATGGGCTGAGTCTGCCGCTTCCACCCCTTCCCTGAGCCCGGGGGCCACGTTGGGAAATGTGGCAGTTGCGGCCAGGACTTCTCTTGGCCAGGACCCCGTACGGTCACCTGCTCACTGCGCCTCTAGTAAGGCGTGCGCCTGCTTGTCTCGTCCTGAGCGGACGAAGCCTGGCTGAAAAAGAGGGGGGACTGCGTGTCCGGGAGCGCGGGGTGCCCCCGGACATATCTGCTGGTCATGTGGAAGGACGGCAGTCCCCGAAGCCATAGACATCTCTGCAAATGGCAAAAATCTTTTTGCCTATTGGCTAGTATTTTGGCTAGTACCAAAATACTAGCCAATAGGATCCACAGTACATTAAAAGGATTATTCACCACGACCAAGTGGGATTTATTCCGGGGATGCAAGGTTGGTTCAACATTCGCAAATCAATCAACGTAATACAATACATTAATAAAAGAAAGAACAAGAACCATATGATACTCTTAATTGATGCTGAAAAAGCATTTGACAAAGTACAACATCCTTTCCTGATCAAAACTCTTCACAGTGTCGGCATAGATGGCACATTCCTCAACATCATCAAAGCCATCTATGAAAAACCCACAGCGAATATCATTCTCAATGGGGAAAAGCTGAGAGCTTTTCCCCTGAGATCAGGAACACGGCAGGGATGCCCCACTATCTCCACTGCTGTTCAACATAGTCCTATAAGTCCTACCCTCAGCAATCAGACAACAAAAAGAAATAAAAGGCATCCAAATTGGCAATGAAGTCAAACTCTCACTCTTTGCAGATGATATGATACTTTATGTGGAAAACCCAAAAGACTCCACTCCAAGACTGCTAGAACTCATACAGGAATTCAGTCAAGTCTCAGGATATAAAATTAATGCACAGAAATCAGTTGCATTCCTATACACGAACAGCAAAACAGAAGAAAGAGAAATTAAGGAGTCAATTCCATTTA
>CM052802.1:126926795-127007738 GCA_028533885.1 Nasua narica
GGGGGGGTAGGGATATGGACATGGGGGAGGGTATGTGCTGTGGCAAATGCTGTGAAATGTGTAAGCCTAATGATTCACAGACATGTACCCTGGGGTAAATAATACATTATATGTTAATAAAAAAATTAAAAAAAAAATAACCACACACAAAAAAAATAAAGGTAAGACATCATCAGAGGTTATTCTGAAAAACTGCGAAGACAAGAATGTTATATTGACCAGAAAGCAGGACAAAAGCCAAAAATAAATAAATAAATAAGTATGCTGCTAGTCACAATCCTAAAACAGTAGGATCGTCCTCATCCTAGAAAGGTACAATGTGTACCTCCTTACCTCATGAAGAAACATACTGCAAAATGTAATATGTCAAATCTGTGGGTGGCAACCCTGGAGTTAATCTGTTAATTTCTCCTCCATTCTCATAATTTTGGTGCTTTAAATTAAAGCATGGAACGACCCCACCTTTAAAAATTCATGTTGAAGTCTGAATTATGCCCTTACCCTAGCTCCACTGTTTAAATAGATGTTTACTAGAATCCCTTGGGTTTTTTTTTTTTTTTTTTTGAACTTCAGGAAAATAACATGCAGCTGGTAGGACACAGAAAAGCTTTCTAACAACTAATGTAATTCTACCAAGTTCATTTGGAGGGAAGGAGTTAAAACTCCAATACGGTATCTTTATCTACCTGTGTATTCTCTTTAAAAAGCTTTGCTCTGAAACTCAAACATTTATTGTTAAAAGACTCTGAAAAATTATGCAAAAGTAGGTGTTATGTTGGCCTACCCCTTTTTACCACTTAGTAGAAATAATTTCTCACTATTGAATTCACATGAACAGCGTCTAAAAATACAGATTTAAAAAAAAAAAAACAGAACAAGAAATTACTAATTATCCTAGGCCTACTAAAGCAAAAGTTCTTCCTTGTGGTATTAAATATAATAACCTGGAATTACATGTGTTTTAAGACTGTGATTACATTTAGCATTGCTGTTTTGTTGTTCTAACAATACTGCAAGGAAAAACGATGCATTTTATGATGGTTGGACATTATAAATCGGAACAAGTTTTTATCACATCAAAATAATTCTTTTAGTGCCAAGTTATTTTGAAACAGAAAAATATTTCCTGAAAAGAAAACCTATTTCAAGAATGATCGTAACCAACTTTTATTGAAATGTTACTGCATGTCAGGCAGTGAGCAAAGTGCTCCTATATGTATTACTTTATTCAGTTCTTACAGGAATTCTATTAAGTAGGTCCTATTATTACCCTTATTTTACAGATAAAGAAACTGAGGCTTAGAGGGACTAGGGAATCCGGCAAATGTGACAGACCCACAAAGTGGCAGGGCCACGACCAAACCCAGGTCACCTGACCTGAAAATCTACACCAACTGTTCCCCAACAGGGAAGAGTCATGCCTGGTTTTACATTATTTAAAGAGCATGTGTTTTCTACACTTGGCTAGAAAAAAATTAAGAAAATTTGACAGAAGTCCATTCTTTTACGTTAAGAAGTTACTGAAGCTCTCTTTTGACTATTTTTAATACATAAAGATTTTGGCTGAACTTTTTTTGTTTTTCTGAGAGAAAATTAAGTCCTCACACTGGCATTATACTTGGTGAGGTGTGAGTCTGTGATTCTAAAGTCTTGATATACGTTCACGTCTTTTTCAATGACAGAGGAATTCAGCCTTCTCTATGACCCTTACGACTATGACTGAATTATCTACAGTTTTCCTCGTTTCTATGAAAAGTAATGTAAAATAATAAACACAAAATAAAATATTGTATTCGCCCTCAATTCAGTGGTCTCCAGGATTGTGGTGGTCTTGTCAAACAGTTTGGAGCGTTCACTCAACACGCATTTCAGGAATAAATACTAACGTTCTTCTCAGAAATCCTTGTTTTTTTGAGAAGGAGGGTTGTCTACAATTTGCTTCTTCTATTACCAAAAACATCATCCAACTTTTTAACATAAGCACTCTTTAAACCACCCACCTTTAACCCACGAACAAAAATGTTCAGATACAGAAGGCTGGCAATAAACCTGGGCACGAGAAGGTATAGCATATTCTTTTCTCTTTTCATATAATTAAGAGGAAGGATGATGTTAAGAATGACGACTCCCCTAATATCAAGCCGATGCTCTTGATCAATAATATCGATTAATACCCATTCCGTGGAACAAGTTCAAAGGGAAAGCGAGAAAAGCCATGAAGAGGTTTTAAGCTTCAGATTGCGGTGAGGTACAGAGACAAAAAGGAATTTAGCAGATGATGGCAAATACCACGTAAATATTACTAAACGAAGTTTAGAGAACGCGATTCCACGGGTCCCAGCAACTCACGAGGCTGGGAAAGACGCCCACGTCCCGGACTCCGCCCGCCCGGCCGCAGGCCACGAGACGTCCTCCCGAGGAGCCTCGAGAAACTCACCTCCGAAACTCAGGGCGCCCGGGCTCCGTGTCCTCGGCGGGGCCGGGCTCCCGGCGCCCCGACTTCCCGCGCCGGCCGCAGGCCCCACGGACGCCAGGCACTGCAGGCCGGGCGGCGGGCTCGCGGGAGCACCACCTGCCGTCCCACCTGCCCCTCGTCGGCGTCTCCGGCTGCCCCGGCGCGCGCCCACGTGCGCCCACGTGCGCCCACGGGCTCCCACGCACACGCGCGCTGCGGCCGCCTCACGGCACAGGCTGCCGCTCCGAGGGCAGCCCCCGCCTGCTCTTCCCGACAGAGCCCCGCCCGAGCGACTCTGGTCCGAACCCGGGAGCCCGCGGAGGGGACCGCGGCGCGCTTACCTCCAGCGGCGAACGCGAGGCCGGCCGCCGCTCCGGCGCCCCGTCTGTGCCCAGCAGTAGGGTCCGCGGGGGTCGGCAGCTGTCTGACGAGGAGGCTTCTGCGCGCGAGCAGGGGCAGCCCGCGCGCGCTGGTGATTTAGTGCCGTTTCTTGGCGCGGTTACCACGGCGACGCGCACGCACGCGCCCTGAGGCAGGGGCGGGCCGCGTTCCCTGCCCAGCTAGCAGCACCCAGGTGTTCCAGGACCTAGCACAAGGCTTTCGGCCAGGGGTGGCCTGTATGCCCACCTCCTCTCCTTCCCCAACCCTATCCCGGCCACCTTGACCCTAGACGGCCCCGGGGGATGGGTCCCCTTCATATGCCTGGGCCAGAGTGGTTCAAGGAAGCCAAGAGCTCACCACCTGGCTTAAAGATCCTTTGCGAATGTGTCCCCCCAAGGGAAGGTACCCCACATGCACAGGTCTCACTCCTCCGGCTGAAGGCTCTTTGGGCCCACTATGTTTTGAGCACGTGCTACTCTGATTTAGGTTCGCCCGTGCTGGGAGGGGCCGGTCAACTCCATGTGTTTTAAGTTAACCAAGTGCCCAACGTGTTTAGACTACATTTGCGTCTATGGTTAAGTGATGATCTGGACCACATAAAACTCACGAAGTCTTTTTCTTGCATTTGTTCTGGTGTTTTTTGTTTTGTTTTGTTTACAATAAAGACACTCAAGCGTCTAGGTAGGGTAATATCGGGCAGAAAAAGAAGCCAGAGCTTTCCTCCAGCATTCATTCCTACCACATTCTCAAAACTGGGAAATACAGGGCACTGAGTCACACAGACCCCATGAACAAGCCCTACTAGGCTTCTCGATGGCTGCGGAAAGGCCTTGGTTGACTTGCATAATCCTGCTAAATTTCAGTTTCTCTGAATATACAATGGAGATAATAGCACTCATACAGGACGATTGTGGGAATTAAATAATGAACACTACAAGAAAACGCTGTCCAGGACTGAAAGAATGGAAATCAGATTAGACCAAAAAGATAAAAAGCAACCCTGCCATTGATCAGGCTGGGAAGACACAGATAAAGCCAGAAGCAAAGAAGAAATACTGTTTCTCCCAAAATCATGCAATCAGGATGACTTCCCCAGATATCAGAAGAACCTTAAGAAACTCACCTCCTAAACTCATGCTGTAAATGATGTAACAGTCCTCTCTGTAAATGACTCTTGCTTTCTTACCCCAGATGCCCCCTTTGCTTTGCTATTCCCACCCAGACTGGTGATGCCTGGTTACTACACTCTCTTCTGCTCACAAAAGAACTCAATCTCTAGCTAACCCCTTCTTTCCTAATCTGGCTCTGAAACAGTAAGGAACAGGGACCAATTTCTGATCCCAAGACCTTCCCAGAATCAATGGGAACCCACACCTTATACCCCTTCTCCTCTCCCCTGACATTCCACAATATCCCGAGAGCCCTCTCACTGCACCAACAAATCTGATTTGGCCAACAGGCTTGTTCCCAATGATCTTTAATATACATTAAAGAATGTATATTAATGTTCAACTTTTAACATCTTTTTAAGTCAGTGCCATTACAATGAATACCTGTTTCGATACATATATAAACTTAGAATCTATTTTGGCACTGCATGAAAATGTTAGTCTGCCTCCCTAGGACACTAATATTAGGATACTACCTTTCACTTCTCTTTGGCATTTAATGGGCATTTATTGAGGTCTTGCTACATGCCAGAGACTATAATAAATATTAAGGGTAAAAGTATGTATCCTTAGTATAGCTTTTCTGACTTTCTGACTTCATCTTCTCTTGTTTATATGCTGTTGGTTGGAACATTTGTCTTACCTCAAGACTGTACAAGAAAGACTGGAATTACCCTGTTTTGAAGGTGGCAGAAACTGAGGTCTAACAAGGTTCAAGTATATTCCACATCAGGGGCAAAGATGGTATTTAGCCTATTGAAATAAACGTAAGATTCTGAGTTGGCATCTCCCCAAGGGAAGGAAGATACTCAGAGCTACTATACTGGAAAAATTCAAGAGCCAAAGTAAAAAAAATTCATGATATCGCTAATTAGTAGGTTCTTAATTCTTGCATTCGTTGGGAATGTTTTAGGCGTGCCTGGGTGGCTCAATTGGTTGAGTGTCCCACTCTTGATCTCAGGCCAGGTATCGATCTCAAGGTTGGGAGTTCAAGTCCCTCATGGAACTCCATGCTGGGTGTGGAACCTACTTAAAAAAAAAACAAAAAATTAACCTGTGGGGCACCTGACTGGCTGAGTGAGAGGAGTGTGTGACTCTTGATCTTTGGATTGTGAGTTCAAGGTCCACGCTGGGTGTAGAAATTATTTAAAAATAAGTAAACTTTTTAAAAAGGTGATTTAATTGTCCCTATTCATGTTGGTTAAAACTGACTCCTTAGGATGCCTGGTTGGCTCAGTTAGGCATCTGCCTTCGCCTCGGAGCATGACCCCAGGGTCCTGGGATCGAGTCTCATATTGTGTTCCCCACTCAGTGGGGAGCCTGCTTCTCCCTCTATCCCTTCCCACTGCTCGTGCTTGCTCTCTCAAATAAATAAAATCTTTAACAAAAAAACCTGATTTCTTAGATTTTGTCATTATAAACAGTAAACAGGAAGTTACTTCACTTGAATGCTTTGAGTCAGAAGAGAAATGATGCTCCTGGGGCACCTGGATGGCTCAGTGGGTTAAGTGTCTGCCTTTAGCTCAGGTCATGATCCCAGGGTCCTGGGATCGAACCCCGCATTGGGCTCCCCACTTAGCAGGACCTGCTTCTCTTCTCCCTCTCGTCCCTGCTTGTGCTTTCTCTTGCTATCTCTGTCACTCTCTCGCTCTCTCTCAAATAAATAAAATTTTTTTTTCAAATAAATAAAATCTTAAAAAAGAAATCATGCTCCTTTCAAGATTTTCAATTTGATAACTATTAAATCTAATATACAGTACTATATATTCTATTTTTATTTTTTTAAGATTTTATTTATTTATATGACAGAGAGAGAGATCACAAGTAGGCAGAGAGGCAGGCAGAGAGAGGGGGAAGCAGGCTCCCTGCTGAGCAGAGAGCCGGATGCGGGGTCCGATCCCAGGACCCTGAGACCATGACCCGAGCCGAAGGCAGAGGCTTTAACCCACTGAGCCACCAGGCGCCCCTATATATTCTATTCTTTATAATTAGTCTTTCACTCACCTAAAATTTTTTTTTGTGATGTGATATAAGGTATGGTTCTTTCAACAATTATTCTTCCAAGTGAATAAGCAATTTACACTAAAAACATCCTTTTCCTATATAAATGAACTAGTGCCTCCATAACATATGCTAAGATATTAACATTCTCATTTGAAATGATTAAATAAGTATATACAAATCTCCTTTCCATTGTCACTACAAAGAGATTATATATAAATTCAACTTGTCCTTTTTTTAGGTGTTTTAGCTATTAATTTTGACACCCCTGATGAAAATGAGGCTCTGTGACCTCTCATTCTAATTACTCCCCCTGGCTTTCCTTTTTTTATACTGAGGATGTTATGCTTGGTAGTTCTCAGTGGGTTGAGAAGCTTCACAGAAGCTAGTTTCTTTCACACAAAATGAGTCACAGCAGTGGGCCAGAAACAGGAAGCAGGTAAAAAACTTCAATCTCATCATGGGCGCAAAACCATACTAAGACCAACTATAAACAAGTAAAATTCTTTATTTAAAGTACTTTTCTTTTATGGGGAAAAAAGTTCCTTTAAAGCACATTTAAAAGTGCTCCTTATCCCTCTCCTGTAAAATAATTCAACTGTGTAAGCAGGAAGACTAAAAGGCTACTCCTCTTTAAACATTAATTTTTCTCTTAGGAAAAAAGTCCAATGCAGCTATAACACCAACTTTAATCATTATCAAGCCTAATTTTGCCTCTGTTGGCAACATGAACCCAGCAACATGTTGACAAACATGAATTTTAAAAAGTGAAGGAATTTTAAATCTGAAGATTTCATTTACAGCTTACCAATCATGTACTGTTAGCTGACAAAAATAAAGTCTGCTATAAGACAGTTGCCATCTACTTAAATGCACATAATCATGGCTTTTTCATTTAAGACTATCTGAATTAAAAGATCCAATCCTCCAAACACAATAACCTCTTATTCTTAAGGACTTACTTAAATATAAACTATTTGGTGCCTGATTTTAAAAATAAAATATATAAGCTAGCCCAGAGATAATGTGGCCCTGCTGGAGAACCAGCTGGCAGCTCTGAGCAGCATTAGAAGCTGTGACGGTCTTGGCGGCCTTTATGAAGAACTGTCATATTCTGTATGCTTGAGTTTAAATAAACATCAATATTTAGTTCTGAAATTTGAGGGCGCAAGCCTCAAAATAAAAATCGCAGTAGTGTTTTCTTCTGTTACAGTGATGTAGTATATTACTTCTTCCATAGAACATACCTTTTCAGACAGGTAGAAATTACATTTGCAAAAATCCAGAACAAAATTACTCACAAGATAGAAAAATCTTATTTGGAAAGCATTTCACAAGATTACATCTAAGTTGCACAGAAGCCCCCAGTGATCACTAGGAAATCTACCACAGTCCAGTTTTTCCAACCCAAGGAGGTCCAAACTTTGGGGAACAATATGGCCACTCTCGGCTGCTGTCCTGAAAAATATTCGATCGAAACGAAGCTTACAGGCAGCAGATATTCCAAGGTTAGAGTTCATTTGTGTATCCCATGTATATTGGCAATGCTTGGGTCTGCCCAAGAACTCCCAGACATCCAAAATGTTGCTGGGTAAACCACCACATTGGGTGACCTGAAAAGAAAAAAGAAAACTTTTAGTCCCTTTTCTCCTAACCTAAAACAGGTTTCACTATTATGTCAAAGTGCAACATTTCAAATCAGAATGTCACGAATGAATGCACCAATGAGAGATTATGTATTAATATTAAACATATTATAAAAAGCATTTTGCTGTATGGTAGTAAGTAGGTAATATATAAAAATATCTAAACAGCCAGAGAGGTCTGGAATTTACCCTTCTCTTCTGCCATAAACAGATTCCTAACTCTGGGTAGCAGATAAAACTTAGAAGGCTTGAAAACCTGCAACCTCTATTATTGCTACTAGTTTTTGAAAAATGAACCCAAGTGAAAGGCAGGCCAAACTGTTACTGTATTTTAGTCTATGAATGTAGTTGTTCAGCGTTTACATGATCAAAGGTTAACTGCCTTCACAGTTTCGTTTGAAATTTACTATCAAATCTTCCTTCTCCCTCTTCACACTCCAGGGTTTTAAAAACATATTATTGGGGTAAAATACAGGCATACCTCCTTTTATTGCACTCCACAAACATTGTGTTTTTTACAAGTTGAAGGTTTGTGACAGTGCTGCATTGAGCAAGTCTACGGGTGCAACTGCTCCAACACTATTTGCTCACCCTGAGTCACATTTCAGTAATCCTCCCATTTCAAGCTTGATCTCTATCTTCGTTAGTGATCGGTGACCAGGATCTTTGATGATACTATTACAGTTGTGCCCACATGATAGTGAACTTCACAAATGTTGTGTGTTCTGACTGCTCCACTGACCAGCCTTTCCCTCTCCTCTCTCCCTCTCCTCAGGTCTCCCTATCCCGAGACCCAACACTGAAATTGAGTCACTTGTCTCCCACTTTCAATCAAAAGCTAGAAATGATTAAGCTTAGAGAGGAATGTATATCTAAAGCCAAGATTGTGAATACAAAGGGAAAGTTCTTGAAGGAAATTAAAAGTGTCACTCGGTGAACATATGAATGATAGTGAAACAGCACTACTGTTGATATGGAGAAAGTCAGAAGGACCTAGATAGAGGAGCACCAGCCACAACATTCCCTGAGGCCAGAGCCTAATCCAGAACTAGGCTCTAACTCTCAATTCTATGAAGGCTGAGAGAGGTGAGGAAGCTGAAGGAAAGTCTGAAGCCAGCAGAGGTTGGTGCATGAGGTTTAAAAGACCATCCCTATACACAAAGTACAAGACGAAGCGGCCGGTGCTGATGGAGAAGCTGCAGCAAGTTCTCCAGAAGATCGAGCTGAGAGAGTTAACGAAGGCGGCTGCAGGAAACAACAGATTTTCAATGTAGATGAGGTGGCCTTCTCTTAGAAGATGCCATTTAAGGCTTTCACAGCTAGAGAGAAGTCAGTGCCTGGCTTTAGAGCTTCAAAGGATAGGCTGGCCCTCTTGTTAGGGGCGAATGCAGCTGCTAACTTGGAAGTTGAAGCCAATGCTCATTTACCATTCTAAAATGCCTAGGGCCCTTAAGAATGATGCTAACTCTGCAATGAATTGTTGAACCACTGTATTTTATACCTGAAACTAATACAATACTGTATGTTAACTATACTGGAATTAAAATAAAATCTTAATAATAAAAAAGGATTATGCTAAATCTGTTTTTTGTTGTTGTTAAGATTTTATTTGAGAGAAAGAATGAGCAAGACAGAGACAGCACAAGCCAGGGGAGAGGCAGAGGGAGAAACAGACTCGCCACTGAGCACAGAGCTTGATGCCGGACTTGATCCCAGGACCCTGAGATCATGACCTGAGCTGAAGGCAGACACTTAACCAACTGAACCACCCGGACGCCCCTAAATCTGTTGTGTTCTGTAAGCGGAACAACAAAGCCTGGATGACAGCACATCTATTTACAATACGATTGAATTATTTTAGGCCCACTGTTGAGACCTACTGCTCAAGAAAACAAAACTCCTTTCCAAACGTTACTGGTCACTGACAATGCACGTGGTCGCCCAAGAGCTGGTGGAGATGGCCAACGAGATGACTGTTGTCTTCATGCCTGCCGACGAAGCATCCACTATGCAGCCCATGAAGCAAGGAGTCATTTCCACTTCCAAGTCTTATTATTTAAGAAGTACATGTCGTAGGACTATAGCTGCCATATGTAGTAGTGATTCTTCTGATAAATCTGGGCAAAATCTCTTGAAAAACCTGGAAAAGTTTTTCCTTTCTGAATGACATCTAGAAATGACATTCTAGATGTCATTCAGAACATTCATGATTCATGGGAAGTGGTCAAAAAATCAACATTAACAGGAGCTTGGAAGAAGGTGACTCCCAACCCTCGTGGATAACTTTGAGGGGTTCAGGATCTCAGTGGAAGAAGTCGCTGCACATATGGTAGAAACAGCAAGAGAAGTAGAAGTAGAAGTGGAGGCTAAAGATGAGACTGAATTGCTACAATCTGATGGTAAAACCTGAAATGATTAAGAGTTGATTCTCACAGATGGGCAAAGAAGTGGTTTCTTGAGATGGAATCTACTGGTGAAAACTGGTGAAATGACAACAAAGGATTTAGAATATTACGTAAACTTAGTTGATAAAGAAGAGGCAGGGTTTGCAAAGATTGACTCCAATTTTGAAAGTTCTACTGTGGGGAAAATAGGATCCAAAGGCATTGCATGGCACAGAGAAATTATGAAATCAAGAGTCAAACAACGTAGCAAACTGCATCGCCTTATTTCAAGAAACGGCTACAGCCATCCCAACCTTCAGCAACCATCACCCAGATCAGCCAGCAGCCATCAACGTCAAGGCAAGACCCTCTACCAGCAAAGAAGTTTATGACTAGCTGAAAACTCAGATGATGGTTAGCGTTTTTAGCAATAAAGTATTTTTGATTAAGGTACATACACTGCTCTTTAGACATAATGCCAATGAATACTTAATAGACTCCAATAGTAGAAACATAATTTTATATGCAGTGGAAAACTAAAAAATTTGTTTGACTTGTTTTATTATGATATGCACTTTATTCTAGTAGTCTGGAACTGAACCTGCAGTACTTCCAAGGTATGCCTGTACACATAACACAGAAGTTAGCACAGCTCTACGGCACTAAGTACATCCACATAACTGCGCAACCGTCACCACTGCCCATCTCTAGAACCTTTTCATTTTCCCAAACTGAAGCTGTACCCAGTAAATGCTACCTACCCATTCTATCCTCCTCAGCCCCTGGTAACCACCATTATACTCTCTGTCTGTATGAATCTGACTCCTTTAGGAAACTCATAGGAGTCATAAAATATTTTTCCTTTTGTAACTGGCTTATTTCACTTAGCAGAATGTCCAGAGTTCATCCATACTGTAGCACGTTGTATTTCCTTCCTTTTTAAGGCTGAATAATATTCCATTGCACGAATATAGTTTGTTTATCCACCCATCAACGGGCACTTTGGATGCTACCACGTTTTAACTATCATGAATAATGCTGCTATGAACACAGGCGCACAGTTACCTCTTCGAGATCCTGCTTTCGTTTGGGGGATATACCCACAAGTGGAACTGTTGGACCATACAGATGTTTTGTTTTTGGAGGAATCACATAATTTCCCATGGCAGCTATACCATTTGATATTTCCATCAGCACTGCACCAGGGCTCTAACCCCAATCCTCGCCAACACTTGTTATTTTCTGGTATTCTGCTAATACTCATGCTAACAGATGTAAAGTAATACCTCACGATGGCTTTGATTTACATTCCTCTAATAACTAGTGACGCTGAGCATCTTCTCTTGTACTTACTACTGGCCATCTATATATCTTCTTTGGAAAAATGTCTGTTCAAGTCTTTTGCTCATTTTTAAATCAGGCTGTTTCTTTACTATAGAAATTCTTCATATAACATCAATATCATATTATTACTCACTTGTCACCTATAGGATTCACAAATATTTTTTCCATTCCATGGGCTGCCTTTTCATTCTGTGATCATATCCTTTGATACACAAAAGTTTTTCATTGTGATAAAGCTCATCTTATCTCTTTTCTTTTGTTGTCTGTGCTTCTGGTGTCACATCCAAGAAGTCGACAAATCCAACATCATGAAGCTTTTCCTCTTTGTTTTCTTCTAAGAGTTTTATAGTTTTAGCTCTTACTTATGGGTCATTGATTCATTTTGAATAAACTTTTATATAGGATATAAAGCAAGGATGCAACTTTTTTTTTTTTGCATGTGGATATCGAGTTTTCCCAACCATTTGTTGAAAAACAGGATTTTTCTTTTAAGCAGGTTAGTCAGTCAACCAGGTACCACAAAACAGATACCATGAAGTCACTGATTTGTAGACAGTCCGAGAGTTAGACTCTTTTACAAATGATCTGTGTACAATGGCACAAAATCACAAAGAAAAGCAGAGTACCACTCTATTTAGGATAGCGCCTTCACTCTGGAAGTCCTGACAGGCTTTCATTTCTCATTTCACTTCTTCCTCTACTCTGGAGTTCATGGCAGTTGAATGAATGTTCCAATTCACTTCTAATCTGAGGTCAGCCAGAGATGGGGGAAAAGGCAAGGTCAGCTTACCGTTTAGTATGATCTAAGTCTATAGAGGTCCTGAAAAATCCCAATATGTCTTGAATGAACTAAGGGGAAAGAGACTTTGTTTCAGTCCTGGAAATGGCAGTACCAGGAAAAGGTTTAAAAAAAGTAGAAAAAAGAAAACTCAGAAAAATTATGACGGCCAAATCTTTCTGTTCTTTTCACCTTGCAACTCGAGATACTGCAAATAAACTTAAATCTTTTCTTAACTCTTTATTGTTTTCTCTATACCCCTCTTTTTAATCAACATACATTATTTTGTGTTGTCTGTTTCAGATGTAGTATTTCTGTTTTCCCCCAGTAATGTAAGAGCTCCTCCTGCTTCCACTTCCCCAGTGCCAGGCCTACTGCACAGGCCAAGCATTTACTGAATTGCTTCTTCAAGATCGCTTACACATTATAACAGCTTTGGTCAAAAGAAACCTAAATTTTTAGTTTCCACAGCAATAATCTGCCCACAAGCACAAAACCGGCTTTGTCACTCACTTCGTGATCCCTTAAATTTGTATCTCCTGCAAATATAACTGTAGCTGACTCTGGAGCCTCTTGCATTTTCTTTAAAACCATTTTTAACTGATTCATTCGTTCCTTAGCATGCCCTCTGGTGCTCTCCAAATGAGAAGTCATAAGGCAAAGTTCATTTCCCGACACACTTGCCTGCAACAGGATAAATAATTATAGCTGTTAAAATTCACCAACTACTAATGCTGAAATTTGATAAGAGAATCAACCGATTATTCAATTGATTGGTATATATTTACCAAAGCAGAACTATATAATCAGCACTGTGCTCATATTTCTAGGTCCAGCTGTAACATGCTAATCCTGCTCCCAAAGACGACTATTTAGCAAGCACCCACTAGTGTTTGTGGGTAAGACAAGTCACCTCCACTGGAGTCCTTCCCCAATGTCCCCAGGCAGTCAGTGGCTCCCTCCTCTATATTCCTGTAACATACTAAAAATACTACTTTTAAAGTTCCCTACACTGAACTATAGCATAATTATTTCTTTCCTACAAACTCATGAGTCATCTGAAAGCAAAGATGGCTCTTATTTTCTGCTATTACCAAGATCCGGGCACACATGGTACTCAAAAAAAAGTCAGTTAAATGAATGACTGAGAATCATTTACCATTTTGCAGTTAAGATCCTAACAATGCAGGATCTGTTAATTATTTAAACTGCCTGCAGAAGCAAGTCCAAATTCTTTCCCACTGGGCATTCATGACCTTCTATAATGTGGATCCCAACCTATTTTACAACTTCCTGTCACACTACTCCTTTTCATGCCTTCTAAATCCAGCTGAATACAATGCTCACGTATACTCACACACGTCCGTTCTCATATATTTTTACATATACACACACATCCCGCAATATGCAACTTGCCAAATTTTGCTCATGGTGGTTCTGCCACCTGGACTGTGCTGTTCTTCATGCCCACATCTTACGTATTTTTCAGGGCTCAATTCAAATACAAATTCCCTCATGAAACTTCCACTGAACCACCTAGCTAATCTCATCACGAGAAAACAATTTTGTGACTGTGCGGCAACAGCCGTCAAGCGGACCTGCTACGGTGACCGCTCTGCGGCGTATACAAATGCCGGTCATTGCAGTGCGCACCGGGAGTACATCCTGTTGTGCCGGATGGTCCTCCATTACAAGAAGCAAAACGAAACACAAACGACCTGGCTAAAAGTTCTCTCTAAACTTCCACGGCACATCATTACATCTCCTCCAGGGGCACTTTATGCCTTTCCTTTATTTTAGTTACTATATACTACAACCTCTCCCTTGCCAATCTATAAACTCTAGGAGAGTACGATCTTTTGATTGATTCTTGTAAGCCTTACAGAGTATAATATAGTACCATATGCAATGCATTTAGGGAAAAAAAAAAACACGTTAGGTAGAAAATGTGAAATGTTGGTAAATTTTTGAGTATCCTTAGGAAGACACCTAATGGATCAGGATTATATGTTTACAAATTTGTATTTGTGTAAAAACTTAATTTACAATGTTCTTTAAAACTATTTAAAAGAACATAGAAGACATAAAATTTCCTCTAATGGTAATTAAAAAAAAAAAAAAAAAAGACACCGCAATGGAACTATAAGGAACAATTCATTCTTTAAAAAAAAAAAAGTAAACTTAAAAAAATTACTTACATACACACACAAAAGGTTTCTCATCATTTTTGTATTTGGAAAAGGGATAATCTCTTGGCTTTTAAATTTCACTCTCGATTTCTTCAACATTATAGCTGTGAAATATCCTTCTTCATGACCTTCAAATGTTTATGGGAAAGAATTTAGGCTGAGAAGTCAAAGAGTATTTGCAGTTTATCACAAGTTCCCCTCCTGAAGGTTTTATAATAGGTAGAGATACTTTATTGGATCTGAATCTTCAAAATAGGTGACGATAGCCAACTCAGTTCCTATGTTTACCTGCCACCTCCCAAAATGTAGCTGAATGTATCAAAGAAATATAAAAATAAAATGGAATTCACTTAAGTGCCAAAAATAGTTAATGATGTCAGTATCAAGTAAGAAAATTTGAGAAATGTCTGAAAGGAACGCTGAGCCAAGCTAACATGCCTTTACTTCTCCCCCTGCAAGCACCAGAAAAATTATAGTAAATGAATAAAAAGTTTAGAAAGGTATAAAATCATAATTAATAGAAGTAGAAGGGCAGTGAATAAAAGCTTCCAACTGCTTTCCAGAAAACAAAGTAGCTAAAGAAGTGGAATGTGGCTTACTGGAGCAGAGGGAAACCAGGAAAAGAGGAAAGGGGGAGAAGGAAGGAAACAAGGGAAGGAAAGGAGAGCCAAGGAGGACAGCAGGTGGGCTACAAAAATGGCAGTGCACAAGCAGGTAGGGGAGGAGGAGGGGGACAGAGAAGGATGAAAGGAGGGAAAGAATTTTCCAGAACTGAAGGTCACAATCCTCTAGTTTCAAAGTTTCTACCACATGTTCAGCACAATAAATGAAAAACAAAACAAAAAAACAACCCAATAAAATGAGGAAGGAAACCAAGTAGGAGGAATAGCATGGTATTCAGAAAATGAGAAATCTAAAACAGAAAAGAGTCAAAAAGAATCCCCAAGAGAATGCAGAAAAGTTGTCCTACAAAGAAAGAGAGATTAGCTTCTTCTTAACAAGTGAAAATTTATTAATAAATCAAAATTAAAATCACATACTACATAAAAGTGAAAGTCACAGAAACCACAAGATTTAGCCAACTATTATGGAATGTAGCCAATGTGTGGTACATTAAATGCACTCAGTAAAAACAAAATAGATGGAGAGTAAAAAAACTATTCAGGGCAAAAAGCTAGGAAAAAACCCAAAATCAATTAAAAGAAATGAAGACAGACTTTCTCAAAGAGTATAACCAAAATACAATTATCACACTTAAATTTTTAATAAATTAATTTTTACCAAAAAACTACTCCGCTCTCAAATTTTGGCAATTTATATTTTCCTGAAAAACCATTCATTCCTAATACTTCTCACATATATTGAGCTGTATAACATATTCTCTTATGGTTTTTCTGGTATCCTGTGTCTGGCTTACTTCTCTCAAACTTTTTTTATTTTTGCTTTTTCTTGTGTGTACTCCTCTAGGCTAACCTTGATTTATCTCTGTCATTGACTGTTTTTCAAAGACCAAGACAGTAACAGGAAAATGGTTACCTGTAATCATCTCATAACTACTTGCTCTCTTCTTTAGGTAGCTACAATACGGGGGAATAACTTCCTGTAGAAATATCACATCTGGGCTGTACCTAATTCAAAACATCAATTTATAATAAACACCAGGTACACTATTTCATTTGCTGACACCTAGATTAGCAGAACACCACAACGTAAAACAAAACTACTGCCCCTGGGGTATCTAATATTCAACGTTTGTACTGATACTCGCTAACTATAAAATGAGAAAGATCTGTGTTATTTAACAAATACTCTAACAACAAATTAAGTTAGGAAAAACATACATCTTAACACTTTATAAAGTGAGAAGAACTGGAATCACTGACAACAGAAATCAGTATATGGAACACCTACAAGGGTCCTATATTCCATTAGATGCCTTACAAGTCTATTAACCCTCCTGAAGCAGTTATCCACGATAAGGAAACTGAGCTGCAGAGAACCCCGGCGGTTCACAGGGGACTACAAAACGCCCTATCAGTGGGTAGCAGATACAGCCCATTCTGGTAATTTTATTTTCAGAGCAATAAAGTTCACACAAAGTTCATTAAGAGAAACAGTACTAGAAGGCTTCTAACACAAATTAGTGCTCCCTCCCCACCTCGTCCACACTCTTACTACTCTCAGAGGCAATCACGCTCCATTCTTTTACATGTTTCTTCTGGAGCTAGACTTTGAACTCAGATCAGATTCCAAAGCCCATAATCTTGACCATTACCCTCTTTGTAGATAAGTAAGCCATGTTATCATGCTAACCATAGAACGTAAGTAATAATACTTACAAAGTTAAATAGGAACACACCCCTCGAGCCCTCTCTTGCAGACTGTTTAGATCCAATCCATCAACATTCCAGGTAATTAAAGAGAACACGCTGCCATCTTCTTGCTGAATCCCTTCAGATGTGCTGGCTTTAGAACTAATGGAATCAGTTGTCTCTTCATTTGTTAGGTCAACACTGGCAAGATCACAATGAAACACAACTCTGCAAATTATCTCTGAACTGATTAATTTTAAATTATTTTCTATTAGTAGCCCTCATCTTAAATATAAAGAAATTTTAAAAGAACCATAAAAGTTTCTGCCTATAGGAGAGCAGAAGTTGGGGGTGCCCGGGTGGCTCAGTCATTAAGCGTCTGCCGTCGACTCAGGTCATGATCCCAGGGTCCTGAGGTCAAGCCCCACATTGGGTTCCCTGCTCTACAGGAAACCTGCTTCTCCTTGTCCTACTCCCCCTGCTTGTGTTCCCCCTCTCGCTGTGTCTCTTTCTGTCAACAAATAAAAATTAAAAAAAAAAAAAATGAAGAGCAGAAGTCAAATAGCTAAGGAAAAAGAGATTCTTACTGTTATCCAAATGTTTGTTCGCTTATATAGTTAGAGCCAACTCAATATCCCTCAATGAGATGTCACTAAAATGATTTTATAAACTATGACCTGAAATTAGACTATATACAGCAAGATTTCCAAATTTGGATTCACTTTAAATCATATGTGAAATGTATGAAACATATGAAATAAGATCTCATTGTGAGTAATAGCTCCAAATTCTTTATTAGTCCCCTCTTTGAAAGGTGAGGTCTAACACCTCTCTCCCTGAATCTGGGCCTTACTGACCTACTTAACCAACCGAATACGCTAGAAAGGACATCCTGGCACTTCTGAGGCTTAGTCATACGAAACTTTGCAGCTTTCACTCAAGCCTTTTTGAACACTCTCTCCCAAGAGATCACGTAAGAGGCCTGACGGCCCTGAGACTACCATGCTGGGGAGGCCACAGGCACAAGCTCCCGTCCGCGGTCCTACCGCCACCTCGCACCGTCCCCACCAAGCCAGGTATTTGAGTGCAGGGACAAACCATTATTAAAAGGTGACTGCCAAGCAATTATACACCAAACATAAATTTAAGAAATAGGTTTTTATTTTTATAGCTTTAATTAATTTAATGTCAGTAACTTTTTAATTAAAAAGCTTATTGACATATAACTGACATATATAACATTATATTCATTTCAGGTGCACAACATTATGATTGAGTATTTGTATACATTGTAAAGTGACCACCACAATAAATCTAACTTACTATTTTAACTTATTTTGAAATAATATCAGACTTTCAGTAAAACGGTAAAAAGAATTCTTTTCACCATTAACCCACATAAATGTTAACATTTCACTTTCTTAACATCTACTTGCTCTGCTCTTTTTATTCTGAAATGTTTGCATAAATACCTTTGTAGGTACTTCCTAGAAACAAGGACAGGCTTACATATATACCTAGCATTATTGAACATCAGAAAGTTATCACTTATACAACATTATCATATAATTTTAAGACTTATTCAAATTTTGCCAATTGTGCCACTAATGTTCCAGTTTACAGTTCTGGGATAGGGAACTCCTCCCTTTCACCATTACTCAGCTGGATTCACATTTTTTCTATGGGACTATTTCAGGGAATCCACTTCCTCTGTTCAAATTTCTTTTTTCTCTTATTTTTTTTAAGATTTTATTTTTATATAGGCTCTACACCCAACATGGGCCTTGGACTTACAGTCCCAATATCAAAGGTCACATGCTCTACCATCAAAAGTTGCATGCTCTACCAACTGAGCCAGCCAGGCACCCCCAGCACATACCTTTTTTTTTTTTTTTTAAAGTAGGCTCCACACCCAAAATAGTGAAAGCTTGAACTCACCACCCTGAGATTGAGAGCCTCTGTCCCAATTTCTTTTTTTTTTTTAGATTTTATTTATGTATATGACAGAGAGAGAAAGAGCACAAACAGGCAGAGTGGCAGGCAGAGGAGAGGGAGAAGCAGGTTTTCTGCTGAGCAGGGAGCCTGATGTGGGGCTCGATCCCAGGACCCTGGGATCATGACCCAAGCCGAAGGCAGACGCTTAACCGACTGAGCCACCCGGGTGCCCCTGTTCCAATTTCTTTACTAGTTACAATTCAGGTTGCAAGTGACAGAAATTAACTCAGGCTTCTATGAGCAAAATAAAGGCATTTAGAAGGCAAAAGAAACATGTCACAGAGCCAGGTATGAGAATGTAGCTATCCCTGAGGAAATGCAATCAAGGCTCTCTTGATCTGACTCCACTGACTCAACTTCCCTTGGCTTCATTCTCCTTCGGCAGAGCATCCTTCTCAGTTTTCCCCACAAATACTAGGTTAACATACCAGTATCCACAGGAAGATTCAGACTGAACTCTCTTCCTCCCTATCTGGAAATCCCAGGAGAGAGGATCTGACTGGCCAGCTTGAGCTAGGCAAATACAACAGGTGAAGCAGAGCACTGTCACTGTGGATGAGGGGACAATTCCCCCAATAACAGGCTAGTCAGGGAAAGGAGCCTAATGAAACGATCTTATTACATCTGTAAACTGGTGCAGTTAAAGAGATCATAGGGAGAAAAGTGTCTTTACTATGAACAGTTAACTCTACAGGCTGCCCATATATCTGGAAGAACTTTATATACATTTATTGAGAACCTATTAAATATCAAATATTGTTCTAGACTTTGGGAAATTAACAATGTATAAAAAAGATACTGACTTTGCCAAATGGGTAGTTTAGTGGGAGACAGAAAATATTAAACAGCAATTATAAACTAAGTTACTTTGAGTGGGATCATGCAGGATGCTATAAGATTACCTACAAGGGAAAACCTACCCAGATTTGAGAGATCAGGGAAAGGGGTTTGGAGATAAGTCATGTCTAAGCTGGGCCTTAAGGTAAATATTACTCAATATGGAAAGAGTCGAAGAAAAGGTTCTAGGCAAAGGTAATAAATGATGTGGGAAACAAAGGCAAAAGAAAAATTAGATTTCCTTAGCCCTTCCCTAAAGCCCACTGACAAGTCCTTGAAACAGGCCGAGTGCCCTTCCCCTAGGGACTCAGCTGCGTTGATACTTTGCTAAGGGCAAAAGTCAATCTCAGCCCAACTCCTCAGGATCCTGTGAGTCCACTTTAACATATAAAAATACCCTTGGAAACCTCCTCCATCTCTACCACCCTCCCCCAAGGTACATGTTGGCAATCATCCCCCAAGCATATACCCCCCCCCCCATACATCTGAAGGTTCTCAGGTCCGAGTTTTCACTAAACAGTAATAAATGACCTTTTCCTAACAACAGCTAACCCCCTCAAGATCCTGGAAACCTTGCTTCCAAAATACCTTGGAGGCTCTAGCCCCCTCCCAACTTAAAAGCATATAATGGACCACTTCTGTCAGTGCAACTCTTTCTCCCCAGGGGTCCTGACCCCCTCCTTTAATAAAACCACCTTATTTGCACCAAAGAGGTCTCAAGAATTCCTTCTGGGGAGTCTGGGTGGCTCAGTCAGCTAGGGGGCTGCCTTAGGTTAAGGTCACGATCTCAGGGTCCTGGGATCCATTCCTGCACCAGGCTCTCTGCTCAGCAGGGAGTCGACTTCTCCCTCCGCCCCTCCCATTGCTCTTGCAGGCGCGCTCTCACTCTCTCTGAAATAAATAAAATCTTAAAAAAAAAAAAAATTCTTCCTTGGCCTGGGCTCAAACCCCAACCCATTTCTACGTCATGAAGTACCTTTACAAAGGATGCAAGGCAAGAGAGAACTCCCAGTGGCGAAAGCCAAAGGCTGATGCCCGGTAACAACTTGTGGGGTAGGAAAGAAGGAAAAAGATGGGCAGTGGTCGAACTGCAGGGAGCTGGAAGGCATCCGGACTTCAGGAGCAGCACCGAAGCTCTGAGTTCGGCCGGCAGGCAGTGAATGAACGACCACCCCAGGGAGCCGGCAGACCTCGGCCTCCCTCCCTCCCTCCCTCATCCCGAAGCGCTCGCGTCCTTCCCGCGGCGGGTCGGAGGAGGGGCCCCTCCCCGACGGCAGCGCCCGTGGGGGAAGCGCCCAGGCCCCCCGCGCCTCCCGCCGCCCCGCGCCTCCGGCCGGCCCCCCGCGCCCCCTCACCAGCACTCGGGCCCCGCCGCCGTCTCCGGGCGGCTCTCCGCGGCGCTCTCCTGCTCCGGCGGCTCGAAGTAGGAGTTCAGCGCTCTCTGAAAAACACACACAGCGGTGAGACCTGGAGGCCCCCCCGGCCCGAGGCAAAGAGGAGGAAGAGAGCAGCGAAGCCTACTTCCATCTCCCAGTCGTTCTCGGCCAGGTAGCACTGCGCCACGGCGGCGTCGCACCCCGCGACCGAGGCAAACTCCACGCACAGAAGCCGCCGCCTCTTCACCTCGGGCTCGCCCTCCGCCCGCTCCGCCTCCGAGCCGCTCGGCGTTTCCATGGGCTCGCCCGGGGCTCCCCGCGCTCCTCACCAGCGCCGGACGGCCGGCGCCCGGATCTGCGCAGGCGCCCGCCGCCTCGGCGCACCCACCTCAACCGCCCGGCGGGAAACGCGCTCCGCCCTCGGAGGGCGAGCGGGGCGGGGGCGGGGGCGCGTGCGCAGTCACAACGGGGGGGGGGCGGGACGCCAGAGGTCACTGGGGTGCTGGCGCTGGGTGCCCGCGACGCCAGAAGCGGATCGCCGAGCTGCTGGGGAGGACGCGCGTTTCTTCGCCCTGCTTGTCCTTGCTCCTTCGCGGACTTCGGGGCCCCCCCGGGCTCGCCCAAGCTTCCTTCTTGCGTGGTGCCCAGAAGCCGCAGCGGTCCGCGATGAGCCCCTTCACCCAGAACGCGCTGGCGCTGATGAAGTCGTTTACCCGTACCCCGGGTTTTGACCGAGTTTTGGAAAAGGTACTGCCCTGGGAGCGCCGGCCTCTAAAGAAAGCGCGATGCTCGGTGTATCTCTCGCTAGATCCTGCTGGACTGCCCCGGTAACTTCACCTTGGTAGTAATGATTTCTGCTGTCCTGGAGCCTCCTGTGTGTTGGGTCAAGGGCATGGTTTAGTTCTTGGAAATGTACACAACTGCCTTGATTTACGATTGGGTTCCTTCCAGAGTAAACCCTCTGCCGGTTGGAAATACGGTAAATGGAAAGTGCATTTAATGTACCTAGCGTAGGTAGCTTAGCCTTGCCTGTGGAATGTGCTCGGATCACATCTTCGCCACAGTTGGGCAAAATCATCTAACACAAAGCCAATTCTGTAAAAAGTGTTGAATATCTCTTTAGTTTATTGACTACTGAAAGGGAAAAACGGAATGGTTGTATAGGTACAGAATAATTTTTCTTTTCTTTCTTTTTTAGAGAGAGAACGCCAGCGAGGAGGGAGAGGGAGAGAGAGAGAATCTTAAGTAGGCTCTAGGCCCAGCGCAGAGCCCAAGGCAGGGCTCGATCTCCTGTGAGATCTGTGGTCAGGACCTGAGCCGAAATCATGAGTCCCAGGCTTAACCCACGGAGCCACCCAGGCACCCCCAGTTACAGTGTAATTTTTAGTTGCTAGCCGTCCTGCTGTAGGTAATGATAAAAAAGTAAATAAATATGGCAAGAACGTACATATCAAGCAAGAGTTTACTAAATCTAATATGACTATATTAGCCATTAAGAGAGTTCTGTGATCGGAGTCAGAGGCACGGCTGTGATATACCAGGAAGAGAAAAATGGAAGTTGCAAAGTAATGAATAGAATGTGATCCCGTTTTTGTAATTTTATAAAAAGAAAGGGGAAAACCCCACATATGGATACGTGTTTGAATAGGCCTAGAGGATGATACAGAGCACTGAAGGAGTGGTAGGTAGGAAATGCATCCCTACACTGTCTACTCATATAAATGAATTCATATAAAATGAATGATTATTGTAATTAAAAATCTAATGAAGAGAAGGGACATGGCAGTTTAGATGATGAGATTTAAGGAATCAAGATATAATTAGTGAAATTATGGACTCAAGTCAGAAGTTGCTGATACTATAGAGGAAAGGGATTTGGCATCAACTCAGAGCAACTATAAATATTCTGGAACATTAATACTTTTAGCAGTGGTGAATTTACATTACAAATGGTGAATTTACATTTCTTCTGCCATGGAAGATAGTCAAGGTTTAATACTCTGTGCACAACTCGGAAATGGCGCCTTGCTGAAATGTTCTGCCACTTGTCTAAGTAGGCCTTTTATTCGAGTCCTCCACTTTCTGAAGATCTAAGAAAGTAATGAGAGCTTTGATAGAAGTTAAACGTATATATTTTTAAAATTCAGCACAGAACACTATAAAAAAAAAAAGTATGGTTTTTACTCAACCACCCTAGGACTTGCAGGAATTTCTGGAATCCAGTTCCTCAGTGAACAGAGATTACTTAGAACTTCTCTGTCGCTCTTTGATTCCTCGCACTGTCCTAGGATAACAAAGCTGTGTGCCAGGCCTTGGCTCGCCATATTTACTTTCCTGCAGGGCACCGTCCCTTCTCTCAGCCGGCTCCATATTCAGATACTAGATTCCAAACTAGATCACCTGCAACAGTTCTCTCCTGGGAGAGGAGATCCGGAGATGGGAACAGACATTGCCCCAGTCCTAAATGTACGTGAGATGGGGACCGTCCTTCTCCATTAGCCCCTCTTTTCCAGGTTCAGGGTGGCAGAGAACATGTAAATGACAGAAAGCTTACTAACCTCAGGCCTTCACAGTATCCACCTTTATAGGTATTTTAGAGTGGCTCCATAAAATCTGCCATTTACCAGCCATTAAGAAAACCAGTGGTTGTTCATACTCCATAGCCCATCGTTCGCCGTCACCACCACTCCAGGGAACTAAAGTTACTTCCGCCAGTTAAATTTCAGACCCTATTTCATTCAAGTCCACTTGGTTCTTCCCTTGGCCTTCGTTTTGCCTCTCATGGCAGTCGTCTGCTGACTTCTGTTATTTCTGGCCTTCTCGTATAAGCTCCGCTGGTTTTTACCTTCCTGAGGACTTGGACATCATCTTATTTTTGGATCCTCCTCCACCTCCGTCCCTGGCATCCCTAGCTGTCTTTCTCTGATCCGGTGGTGCACCCCAACTTTTAATATGGGACTTACTGTATATTATGGAAAAATAACTGTTGATTTCTCTACGTCCCTGTCCACATGGAGAGTGCCGCTTAGGAGCAAGTCTCCAGTAGATGCTTGATAAGCATTTGTCGGTGCCGAGCGGAAGGTGCCCGGGAGAGTGGCTCTCACGTTAGAGAGACTCCTCCCTATAGTTTGGTCAGTCAGTTGCTGGTGCCACTAAATGTTGGGCATTTTGTTATAGACTGCTCCTGTAGTTGACCTTCGGATTGGAATGTATTCACTCATTCAGCAAACATTTGAGCACCTACTATGTGCTGGGCACTATTCAAGTAGTCAGGAATAGAACGGTGAAAAAAACGGACAACAGTCTCCCCACTGATAAGACTTGTATTTCAGTGAGGTAAATCAAACACTAGCCAGCAGAAGTGAAGCAGATACACAGTAAGTTAGTACTGTAAAAGAAGATAAAGCAGAGACCAAGGATAAAGAAAGAGTATTAGGACTGGAGAGAGTAAATATTGTTCCCCTAAAACATCTATTTCTGTGGAGCTCTTTTGAGAGTTCAGTTTTAACTGTCATATGGGTTGATGTCACTGAAATAGTGACATTTCAGTAAAGACCTGACCAAGTCGTGGATACTCGAAGGGGAAAAGTGTTCCAGGCGGGGGAACAGCAAATGTAAAGGCTCGGAGGCTTGAAAACTCTGTGCCTGCAGTAATTCCAGAGGAATCCCAAGCGGACAAGCCGGAAATGAGATCTCACATATGGCTTCAGTGGTTACTGTAAGGACTTCAGTCTTCACTTCAAGGGGTTTGCACAAAAGGAGTGACAGAATCTGACGTGTGGTTGGAGCACTCGTTGCTAATGAGAGCGCAGACACAGGCCGGGAAGGTGAGTTGGAAGGCAGCTGTGACAGCCGGAGAAGTGACAGCTTGGGCCAGAGCGGAAGGGTGATGAGTCGTGGGTGGGAGCTAGGGATTCTGGCCGTGTCTGAAGGCAGAGCAGATGGGGTTTGCTGATGGGTCGGGAGATGGGACAGGAGTGAGAATTCCAGGTTGAGGGGCAGCTTTACCTCTCAGGCTGTTTGTCCCTCGAAGACCATCTGTCTACCAACCATCCGAGATTGCTGGTGGCCCGCATCGCTCCCTAGACTTCTCCCCGCCCTCTCAAACCCCAGAGTTGGTTTACACTGCCTACATCTTGAGCACTAGTATTAATATGCTCAGAAAGGAACCCGACCGCAGAGGTAAGGTGGGGGATCTGATCGGATCATGATCACCTTCAGGAAGGCACCTGGTAATCCAGTTTGTTCAGGCCTCATAAACGAAGCAGAGTTTAGTCTGATTGCGAGGAGAGCAGGCGGGCCGCGGTCCCTTCAGTAACGACATTTATGTTGAGTACTCTGAGGCAGGCACTTGCTAGCACTTAGCCCGCCTACCGAGTTCATGTGGTCTTCCTAACCGTGCTGGGAGGGAGGGACTGTTCTTAACCCCTTTCGTACAGGAGACAGTTGCAGCTAACTTTCCTAAGGCCTTACAGCTAGGAAGTGGCATCTAATCCCGTGTCCCCTCCAAAGCCCATGCTGCTGACACTATTATAGGGCCTAACGTTGGAAGACCTGTCCTCCAGCTTGTGGCCTGAAGCTGAAAGCGGGTGTGGCCTTTGGTGGTCTGGTGAGGCTGAATGGTCAGCTGACCCTGAGATTCCGGTGGGCACTGCAGAATGCGAGCCGGGAAGGGGACGGTGGAGTGGCCGGTGGAGGGGGAGGAAACCCAGAAGGTGGGCATGGGAGTTAGGGAAGGGCCAGGAAAAGGTGTAGATGTCAGGAAACACTGAGGAGGGGCTGAAGAGTGTCCAATAAGTCATTCAGTGATTGAACTTAGTAAGAGAGACAGTTCCAATTGGGCAATTTTAAGAAAGATCCGTGGGAAGCTATACAAACCAATCTGCAGTATGAGTCACAGCTTTCGTAAAGACGAAACTAAAGTGTTTGGTCATCTGTGACATGCGGGCCTTGTTCTCATTGCTCAATTTGAAGGTTATATAGGTATTTTTTAAAAGATTGATTTGTTAGGGAGAGTGAGCACAAGCAGGGCCAGAGGGGGAAGCAGGCTCCCCACTGAGCAGGGAGCCCGATGCAGGGCTCAATCCCAGGACCCTGGGATCAGGGCCTGAGCCATAGGCAGACGTTCAACTAGCTGAGCCACCCAGGCGCCCCAAGGTTATCTTAATCTTTACACAACCCTATGAGGGGCAGTGATCTCGGTCAGTTCTCTCACATCATAGGTGACCCCAACAACAAACCACTCTGAATTTAAGTTACCTATGAGATGGAAATTAACCCTTCCTTACTGTGTAGCATGTGTTCGTGTCTGGCTCAGCGCCAAGCATAGGAAGATGCTAAGGTAGCAGTTAAGTAGAATCAAACCATTTAATGCTTGAGACACTTTCACGTAATTCTTTTCATTACAATACTATAAATGGGTAGGACCTTAAAAGCAGCAGTTCAACTCTGTCAGATTCTATTGTTAAGCTTCTTATATTAAAACGGGTTTATGGTGTAAGTTTGTTGATTCTCGTAACTCGCTGCATTCCTGAATTTCTGCCAGTCTTTTTTAAACTGTTTAAACCATTCATTACAAAGTCATTATAAAAATTACTCTCTGCAAAAACTGGGGAACATCCAAGTTAAACCTATCGAGGGTTAACAGACCCCAGGGACCCGCTAGCGTGGTGGGTCCAAAATTTCTGTGGTGACATTAAGATGTCAGGTTGTCACACAGAAGGTGGAAAAGCTCAGACTATTTCTGTAAAGTGGAGATTAACAAAAACTCCTCTTTCCCTAAATATTCCTTTTACTTTAAGAACAATTATATATGGGTTAATTTCTATCAGAGATATTGGTAACTTACTTGAATTTCTAATCAACTTTTTTGGGATGACTTAAGATTTTATTTTTAAGCAACCTCCACGCAGAGTATGGGGCTTGAACTTACCACCCCAAGAGATCAAGAGACGCACACTCTACTGATTGATTGAGCAAGGCGCCCCTGGAGTGACTCCGTTTAATCCAGTGATAATTCTTGCTGGGCTGTTTGGGCTTTCTTTATACCAAAGAATGATAAAAAATTTTTTTTTTTTTTTTTTACGCTTAGGTGACTCTTATCTCTGCTGCCCCTGGGAAAGTGATTTGTGAAATGAAAGTAGAAGACGCCCACGCCAATAAATATGGCACTCTCCACGGTGGGATGACAGCCACCTTAGTGGATAACATATCCACAGTGGCTCTGCTGTGCACTGAAAGGGGAGCGCCAGGAGTTAGTGTGGATATGAACATAACGTACGTATCCAGACTATACTACAAGTAACTCTTTTTAATGCGAAAACTCACTTCAAACAACGGAGACTAAATACCTTTCTAACATAAATAAAATCGGAGGGGCCCTGAGCTGGTCACCCTGAAGTGTAGCTACAGATGTGCCCTGAAAGATCCCACAGCCGCAGAATCTAGAACTAGAGGAACTAATTTCCGCATCAGGAATAAAGGGGTAATGATCTAAACTTTCCAAACAGCAAACATTCAGCTCCTATTCTGTATGGGGGGGGGTGCATCCCAGACCCCCGGCTTGGAACTGTCCACAGTCCTTACAACTGCCACTTGTGCAGGTGTCTTATGAGGGTCTGAGTGCCTAGAAAAAAGCCTGAATAAAATTCAAAAAGAAACTGGATAAACCTTCATAAAGTACACACGGCCGTTGCCTTGTAACAAGGCAAACACAAATGTCCGATTTTGCAGTCCTGTATCTCTCCTTGGACCGCCGACGCGCTGCGCAGACATAAACTACGTGCTCAGGAAGCAGTCCCCCCCCACTACCCCCAGGTCAGGCCATCACTCGGCACTGTATAAATGCTTGCGGGGGTCATGTTTTCAAGTGTAAAAAACTCACTTCCAGCATTAACTACTACCACTGCTGGTCCCGTCAACAGAGGGCGCGGCCCAGGGCTTTAGTTTAGAGATGACTGCTTTTTCCACGGACACAACAGAACAATGACTTGCCGGGGGGCCAGGCAGGGAGTAGGGTGGGAGAGCCAGCGTTATACAACATGGGGGCAATGGAAATAAGGTCAGTTATGAGATTTTTAAACAATCTCAATCTTTTATCAGGCTACCTTAAGAAAATTCAGCCCTTCTTGACATAGGAATAAATTCAGGTGCAATAAGCAAATCACAGGACAAGAGGCAACTGCTCTTGAAATTAAGGTCTCCAAAGGTTCTGCTTCCTGTGCTCATGAGCACGTTCTGCAGTCCTTACCTCAGTCCACGTGGTGAGGGCTGAGGCCAGGTGACGACTCCACTTTGCCTCTGTTAAGAACTGAGGTCTTCAAACCGCACTGCACCTCATGATCTTCTGAGATACCACTGCCGCTCTCACAAGACTAAAGAATTTTTAGTAAGTCAAACATAGTTTCCACATAGGTGTGATCGAAGTATGGGCCACAGTCAAGAACTGCCTGAGCTTCAAAAACGGACTCACCTGAATGGAAACACAGTCTCAAAGATTTACTCTAGATATTTCCAAAATAAATGAGTGACAACTTACGATTAAGGTAGATAGGGAAGTGTGTCTTAAAAAATATATAAACTCATCACCAGGATTCTAAGGGCCTCATATCAATTCTTATAGTTCTTACATTAAATCATTTTTGAGTGCAGTTAAGTGAATCCTAAATATTGATATGACAAGATACCGAAGTCCCCTTCTTACCCACAAGGCTACATTCCACGACCCCTGGTGGATGCCCGGAACCACAGTAGTACCGAACCCATTATATATATTTATATATTATGTAAAACATACATATATGCCTTTCCGTATACATACATACCTATGATGAAGTTTATAAACCAGGCACAGTTAGATTAACGACAATAATAAAATAGAACAAGTGTAATCTGCGATGCTCTACAAATGTGGTGTCTCTCTTAAACTCCCTTGTACTGTGCACACCCTTCTAGTGAGGACGTGAGATGCAGCGCCTCCATGATGAAGTGAGAGGAGAGACAGGCAGGGGTGCAGCGTTAGGCTACTGTTGACCTTCTGACAGTAGATCAGGAGGATCATCTGCTTCCTTCTGGACCATAGGTAAGGGGGAAATAGAGCCCAGGCAGCACTTCAGCTGGGGAAGTTAAGTAGATTAAATAAAAGCTGTAGGACATCTTTCACCAGCCCCCAATAAATATGAGACGGGAAACTTAAGGGACAGGGTGGGGGGGGGGGAAGCACCTTCCCATATTTATGGGAAAAGAAACGTGTGTGGATATGGAATGGGGAGATGAACTTGGTCAGGACCAGCCATCCAAATTTGATAGGACAGAAAGCTTACTGATACTATTCCTAAACTACTTTGAGGAGGAAAATGAGCAACATGTAAGAAGTCTGTCTAAGAGATGCACACAACTCCCTTTCTTAAAAAATTGCTGTTAAAATTTTTCTAAGATTCAAAAAGTAAAAAATTATTTGCTGTTAACTATATTTAAATTTGTTTCCCTTCAAGGTACATGTCACCTGTTAAAATAGGAGAAGACATAGTGATAACAGCGCATGTTCTGAAGCAAGGCAAAACCCTTGCATTTGCCTCTGTGGAGCTGAAGAACAAGACCACGGGGAAATTAGTAGCACAAGGCAGACACACAAAATACCTGGGAAACCAGAACCTGCAGTCTGAAAAGACACCCAACAATGAAGACCAAGCATCAATTTGACTTGAACAGATGTAACTTTCAAAATAAATTAGCACAACCAGAAATAGTTCATCATTTTCTTTGGGGAAAATGACATAGGAATCAAGTGGGACATAGGATGGGACTATCTCTGTTTTTCATTTTAAACCTCTCCAGTATCTTATATAGATGATACTTGGACGAAAACAATTCTTCGCTGAAAGGGTTTCTGAAAACTTAGGTAAAGCAAAGAAGCCAGCCAGCAAGGCCATCTTGAAATGAGATTACTTTAAAACTAAAGTCCAGTATTAAGCTGCTATTAGAGAAATATAGGAAGCAACTTGAATTTGGAAAACACTATCCCACAATTAAAAGCTGATTTATCATTTGCTTGTCATGCTGCCGTCTGCTCAAAGGACAGAAGTAGGCTTCCCAGTAGCAGTGAGCCCACAGGAAGGGCACCCATTTCTTAACTTCTAGTTAAGAAGTTCTAGTTCCTCTAAAAGGAACCTGGGCTTCTTGGAGAAAATAGCTGATTTCAGGACTGGGAGGCTGGGATAGGAAAATTGATGTTAACATATCTTGTGCTTGAAAAGCAAGTGTTTGTTCAAGAAAAGGGTTTAAGAGGATGCAAACTGCATTCAGAAAAAGAAAATTTGTAATTGTAACCAAAAGAAGCATCATTTAGGTAGATAATATGCGGCAGAAACAGGAGAGCTCCTCATGACAAAATGCTGCTAAAAGTGGAGAGGAGGGGTAAATATTACCATTTTGCAACTATCACGGTAAAGACTGGTTACAGCAAAAATAAAAAATCATCAGTGGTGCTCCTGATAGAGAGCGGGGCATGTCCTTGTTGTTGCCCAGATTCCTTCTTAGTTGCAATGAGCAAAATAGGAACTATACGGTGCAGAAACAAGACACGGCCTTGACCAATCAAAATTAACATCAACCAAGAGTAAAGTGACAATGCATTTCTGGATATTAACTGGAGAAGGGAGTGAGGTCACTTGAATTGGGTACTGGCTAGAGTGCATAATCCCAAATCTAACCATGAAGAAACATCCAAATGCAAAATGAGAAACACTTCTATTTTAAAAATTAGCCTACTCTTCAAAAATGTCAAGGTTAGTAAACAAAGATGAGAGACTAGAGATTTGACAGCTAAATGCAAGGGTCCTGTAGTGAAGGGTAGGACCTGAGGGTATTAGGATGACTTACAGAACTGGAATATGGATGATAGATAAAGGTGTTATCAGTGTTATACTGCCTGCATTTGATAACTTTACTGTGGTTGTGCAGGAATATCCCTGTACTTGGTACATATGCTAGGTACTAGAGGGTAAAGATGTATGCATGATGTATGTACCAAACTCTCAAATGGTTCAGAAAAGCTGCATAATTATATGCAGAAAAACTGGGGGGGGAAATGTGGCTAAGATGTGGGTAAAGGTTATACAGGAGCCCTCTGTTACAACTTTTCTAAAAAATTTAAAAACCAATGGCTGCTGAAGTGCCTGATGTAGTAACTACAGCAAGTGTAATTCAATATAGTAAAACGGTTGAGAGCCTGCATTTACAGAGCCAGCCAGCCTGGTCTCAAGTCCTTCCCTACCCCGGATGTGAGCTTGGGCAAGTTACTAAACCTCTGCGGCTCTTTCCACTCAGAATTGTTAAGACCAGCGCTTTGAATAGGACCTGCCCGTGATAAACATTCAGAGGCACTGCTTCAAATAGATTCTAATTTTCAATTGATGAGAAAACATGTGAAAGCCTTTTGAAATAAAGACTATTTTTCTAGGGCACCTGGCTGGCTCAATCGGTTGGGTGTGGAGCCTACTTTAAAATCTTTTCTCTTCAATGAGGCAAGGAACAAGCCCAACCTGCTAACTTAACTGTTAAAGCTGACAAAATGTGATTCCTAGTCCTGAAATCACAAACCCACCTGCCATTTTTGTCCTTCTGAATCTGCCATCTAACTATGGACTGTTAAGTAACCCCAAAGGTCATCAGTAACACCTACCCATTGACTTGGAAAAAAAAGTTACCACTTCAAGTTTTGTGTATTCACCTGAATAGTCAGGGAACATTCACCTATTTTATTTAGGTTTTCATTTTTTCAAATTCCAACCAGAAGCTAAATACAATTGGAAACCAGTAAGCACTAAGTTTTACTCCAAAGGAGTAGGATCATTCAGATTTACTCCATAAAAGTATGCAACCCTTAAGCAAAGCTTTTCTTCATTAAAAAGAAAAAACAAAAAAAACTATACAGTAGTCTTTCCTTATGTTCATTGCACAAAATGAGTTCTGCTTTTAGAGCTTTGACACTCAATGGTTTTTAAACAATTTAAGATCCCAACTTTAGTAACTTTTTTCTACTCCAAAAAACCCTCATAAGTTTTCCTTTAGGACGGTGTAGAAATCAGTATTTCTGCACAATTCACTGGATTTTCTTTGTAATAAAAATCTCTTCTCTTTAAAACCAAAAAACAAAAACCAAAAAGGAAAGTCCTCTACCTATCATGGTTTCTGCAGCTATGAATGTATTTCTCAGTTTTATAGCTGCTTTCGCTACTTCAGACTCCAGATCTGCTTTAATGTGTATAAACTGTATCCACATTCAGCAGAATACTCTTATAACAGCAACTTGGGGAAAGAGATCTGGAAATAAAACACATACATTTATGAGTACCAGGAAACAAACATGGCCCAGTAAAACATGAGGCAAGAATGCCTACAATGAGATGCTTTTTCTTTTTTTAAGATTTCTTTCCCGTGGTTGTGTGTGTATATGTATTTTTTTAAACAACCACTTCTGGTCATTAGAATGAATCTGACAGTGCTCTGGAACAACGGTGATTACAGCAAAGCTATTAAGTTTTTTTTAAATGTTATTTATACCTTTTACATTCACTTCTCTCTCACCCTCTAAATACTGATGTCAGATGTCAAAGAGGCAAAAACCAGCACAAATGGAAAGACCATCAAAAATGAGTATCACCTTGTGCTTTCAGATACATTTAAGCATTTCAGTGTACAATAGTCCTTTCATTTCACATTTTTAGTAAGATGCTGATGCAGTGCAGCAAATATGCAAAGCATCTTCTTTCACACAGTCCGTGCAGAAGACACCTAATTTTTTTAAGTTCTGAGACACAAATAATTAAAAAAAAAAAAAAAAAAAAAAAAATCCAGGATGAACAAGTTTCAAAATGCATAGTGTTCTGTGCATGAGTCCATTTTCTTTAAACTCTGAAGGAATAAAGTGTAAGAAAATAAGAAAAAAAAAATGCTGCTGCACTCTGTGATCTTGTCCATTTTGCTGGTCAGCACTCTATTCTGGCATATAAGGATGGAGGTGGTCCTCTATGGTGCCAACTGCCCAGTGTGTAAGCTGTTCCTGTGGCAGGTAGAGGCAGATGCTGCATAACTTGAAGATTGTAGCTTTGTTTTTTGGAGTCTGAAAGGGGAATAATTTTAAGAATCTTAATAAGGTTTTAACATAAGTCTCAATTGTCACATGAAATCAATCTCCCACAATTAAGCACTTAAGGACACAGTAATGAAGCATACAGAGTAAGGGAATAAATTATGGTCTGTACCCACAGGGATCTCAATCTAGTCAGGAAGACAAAACCTTGCCATATAAAATACAAAAAGAATAAACAGGATTATAAACTAAATAAATGTTTAGAGAATTTATTCAAAACAAAAAATTTAAGGTCTGCAATGTCAACCATGGACAACTTGCTAATAGAAACTAAGGTTAAGGCATTTCACTGAGACCAATCTAAACAGAGGCACGCGGTCATGTTTGTACACAGAAAAGGCAACAAATGTGGTCAGAGTATAAGTGAGGGAAATGATATGAAACAGGCAAAAAGAAAAGACTGAAGCATAACTTGGGATCAAGGACTGGAAGAAAGCAAACGTATCACCATTACTATTTCACATCTGACTTATGGCAAAGCGCACAAGGTGCCCTCACAAATGACCACTGCCTAGTAAATGGAAGCTATCCCCAGACCTAGCTTCAAAGTACTTCTTTTCATCACAGCACCTCTTTAAAAAAAGGAAAAGCAGTCTATGTATGTAATGAACCTATACATTATACATATATATTTTTTTTCATTTTAAATGTTACAACCTATATATCATTTACTAACAAAGAACATGCTCACAGAAGTCACTGGTCCGAGATTTCATAGCCAGTAGATGGCTGCACATGGATTAGAATCCAGTCTCCAGGAATGTGCCTCCCTACCACTTGCCCACCCAAAATTACTTGGTCTAGCTCTTTTCATACATATTATGTTACGACAAAGGCACAAGATCTCTGCTAGATGATCTTGATCAAGTTCTTTAGTTTCCCAATTTCCTCACCTATGCAACAGGGAGTAACAAAACCTACAGCTCACATGTGGTGAGGACTGAGTGAGTCCCTACTTGTAAAGCTCTCAACATCAGGTACATAATAGGCTCTGTGTTGGCCACTCTATCAGCTCCCTCATTCCTCTATATAGCACAGACATGGCAACAGATCTCCGGTTTATGAATATCAAGAAAAGAACCTGGAAGAAGGGGGATCTGAGAGCACTGAAGACCAAATGCATCTACAATGAAGGTGACATCGGCCATTCCACTTTGCCCTGGGGACTGAGGTTTTTAGGACTGGGACTTTAGTGCAAAAACCAGGGCATTCCAGACAGACTGCTGGTGACCCTACAATCCAAATTTAGTTTATGAGCTTATAATTTTCTTTTCATTAAAAGGATTGAAGCTATTTGCTTAAGGCACAGAAAAACATCTGACATTGATATAAACAGGAGACGATTTACTACCAGTCATTTCTATATATTATTGATCTATGTATTTTCAGGAAAATGAAGTCTCTACATTAGTATATAGTCATTATTAAATCTTCTAAGACTAAAAGTCTCTGTTGTAGATTCCATAATATAAATCAATAGCCTACTATACACTATTATCTCAATAAATTACTCAAAGCACACAAGTAGTTAAAAATGAAAAATAAGGCACTTAAAAATATCCACCATAGGAAAGCTAAGGTAAAGAAGAAATGGAAAAGAAAACCCCCAAAACCCAACAAGTCATGGTTTTTCTGTTTTATGAAATGCCTCCACCGAGGTCAACTTTCTTCTGTAATTCCCACGGCTCTTATTTGTTCCTATGATAATCATATTAACACTTTCTTATAAAATATAAAGTCAATGTGTAATCTTGCCAAGTGGTCTTCAGTTCCTTGAACACAAAAGTATGATTCACCTTTATATATTTTTTTACTACCTTGCATACTCTAAAAATAAACCCATGCTCTACAATGCAAAATTAGGGACACGTGGGTGGCTCAGTTGGTTAAGCATCTGCCTTTGGCTCTGCTCATGCTCTCAGGGTCCTGGGATAAACTCCCATGTCAGGCTCCCAGCTCAGTGGGGAGTCTGTTTTCCCGCTCCCTGTTCCTGCGCTTTGTCAAATAAATAAATAAAATCTTAAATTTACAAAAAAGCGCAAAATTAGTATCACAAATACTCTTCTAAAAGTCTTTACTTCAACTCCTCAGAGAGGCCTCCTCTGGTGGCACCATCAGGGTTCACACCCAAGAGCTTACAGCCCCGCACCCACTTCCTCTGAGCGCTCACTGACTGCATACTGTCCTGCTCTACTGCCTCCCCTACAATGGAATAGGATCCACGCGGACAGAATTTGTCTTCTCCACTGTTGTACAGCGCCCGGCACATAGTAAGTAGGCGCTCCTTTGTTGAATGAACGGTAATTAAAATGCTGTTTTCAAAGGTTAAATAAATTCCAAGTGACGATATTCAGGTTTAGGTTGATGAAAATAATGTTCTAGAGAATAAAATAATCTGAAATACCTGGACTGCTTAAATTGGAAGTGCTTACTTAAAACACATGTGGATCTTTTAAGTACAGATATACTTCATTCCTTTAGATCTTTATATTGAAAAGGTCTAGGGCCAAAGCTTCTCAAAATATGTGTTACTACCCATCTAAAGATTTTGTTCAGAACATTGATTCTCTGACCGAGCAGGATTGGAGTAGGGCATGAGATTCTATATATTTAAGAATCTGATATTATCTGTTGACCATACTTCACATTAGAAAAGCTCTACAGGAGCGTTTCTTAAACTCTACTGCACATTAGAACCACATGTAAAAGCTCCCAGGTAGTTCTACTATGCAGCAAAATTTGGGAACCACTGTTTTGGGTGAAGCCCAGGGTATCTGTTTGATTTTTTTTTTTTAAGATTTTATTTATTTATTTGACAGACAGAGATCACAAGTAGGCAGAGAAGCAGGCTCCCCGCCGAGCAGAGAGCCCAACGTGGGGCCCGATCCCAGGACCCTGAGATCATGACCTGAGCAGAAGGTGCCCCTATCTGTTTTGATTTTTAAAGAACTTCAAAAATAGGGGTAGCCTGGGAGGCTCAGTGGGTTAAAGCCTCTGCCTTCGGCTCAGGTCATGATTTCCGAGTCCTGGGATCGAGCCCCACATCGGACTCTGCTTGCCAGGGAGCCTGCTTCCCCCTCTCCCTCTGCCTGCCTCTCTGCCTTCTTGTGACCTCCTTCTCTCTGTCAATCAATCAACCAATAACTTCAAACTTCAAAAATAATGCAGTGCTGAAGTGGCAAAACAGAATTAACATCTACAGAAAACAATTTACTAACAAATAAGCTTTTTAAACGAGCTGTTAAGTAGTTAAACAAACAAAGCTTACCTGCAAGTGCTGTCTGTCAATGAAGAGAAACACGGACTGGTTAGGATTGTTGACAACAATTCCAGTCTTGTCCTTGCGGCTCAGTACATGCAGAAACTGTTTTTCATAGTCACCGTGATGAAACTCAAATTTGGCCTAAGGCAGAAATACATTTACATGTAACTAAAAAGACGTTACTCTACCTGAAACATCTACTGCATCCATATGCTGTCCAACATGGCAGCCAATTATGCCTACCTAAATTTAACTCACCAAATGCAATTTAAAATTCAGTTCTTCAGTTATCTCTAGCCACATTTCAAATGCTCAATAATCTCATGGGGCCAGTGGCCACCATTCTGAACAGTCTATTGAGATGTATTCCTTCATCACATTAAGTTCTAGTGGATACCATTCCATTACAGAATTTGACCGTCAAGAAAAACTCCATCAGAGTGACAAGCCTAATTCTCAATGATTTTAGGCCCAATTCCATAAAATGAGATCTCTTTTTTTTTCTTAAAGAAGGACACAGAATGCACACACAGTGGCAGGGGTAAAAGGGGGGAGGGAGGGAGAGGGAGAGAGAGAGGGAGAATATCTGAAGCAGACTCCCCGCTGAGTTGAGTCTAATCTCAAGACCCCCGAGATAAAGGACCTGAGCCAGACCTGAGCCGAAACAGAGGGCTGGACAATTAACCAACCAAGCCACCCAGATGCCCCTAACTTTTCAAACCTTTTTGGCTCAAGACTCCCAACTTAGCACTTTCCAATGACATCTCCCTCCTTTCTATTTACAAAGAACACCCACCATGGATCTTCGCTGCACATCTTACTACTTATATGACCTCGTACATGTCCCCTAACTTCTAAACTTCAGCTTCCTCTCCTGTAAAATAAAGGGGTTCTAACCCATCAGAACAGTTAATGAAATGAAACAGTGGGCTTTAAAGCCCACACCTGAAATACAGTTCCAGTCCTCACAGAGATGGGCTTGAGAATATACAAATCCCTCGGAATTTTTTAAGATGTTGTGCACATTTTTCAGGTTAAAAAAAATTCAAGTTATGAAGAACTATTACCAAATTGAAACAGTCTTTTTATTCTTTTCCATGAGGAAGATCAACTCCATCCTCCCGCAAATGTCTGCGGACACCAAATGCTGGGTGAAATGACCAGACTAATGGGGAATTCAAGAAACAGAACTCTTGAAGAGTCTCATATTTAGGGGCGCCTGGGTGGCTCCGGGGGTTAAAGCCTCTGCCTTCGGCTCGGGTCATGATCTCAGGGTCCTGGGATCAAGCCCCACATAGGGCTCTCTGCTCGGCAGGGAGTCTGCTTCCCCCTCTCTCTCTGCCTGCCTCTCTGCCTACTTGTGATCTCTCTGTGTCAAAAAAGTAAAAATAAATCTTTAAAAAAACAAAAGAATCTCATATTTAGATAATGATGAATTATTTAAAAAAATTCTCTGTCCATTTGATTCAGTTTTTATTCTCCCATTATGTCAAAGACCACAGGACATACTAACATGGAAAAATCGTCAGTTCCTGATATCTAGAATTTTAGCACCCAGCTTTTCTTGAAAGCCATAAGGTAAAATATGCTATCCCTACACACGATTGTGTAAATAGGATATTCAATTTTACTTGTGCACAAATACTTATTGCACTCCTAGTACATCAAAAGAATGTTACTAAATGACAAACATGAATAAGGTTATGCCACCCTTAAGGGGCTCTTATACTGCCCAAAAGGACAAAGCACATGCAAATATAAAACTTTATTGGCTTTGGATCTTTCCTAGAATGTCATTATTTGTAAAACCCTAAAATGGGTTCTGATCTTCAAAGTGCTATGTGAAGAAGGGAGAAATAACGAACACCAACGAACACAATACACACTATGGGCAGTATTAGCAGGTGATTTGGGATTGGACCTTGAAAAAAGACAGTAATTTTGCCTGGGAAAAACACTAAGAAAAGGTAATCTGGGAAATGCCATTCCTGGAACAGAACCAACATAAACGCTAATGTGTCAAAATCAAAATACTGCGTGGGGGACCTGCGTGGGTCTGTTGGTTAAGCATCTAACTTGGGCTCAGATCATCATCTCAGGGTCCTGGGACCCAGTCCCGGCATTAGGCTCTGTGCTGATGTGCTCATGTGCTCATCGGTGAATCTACTTGCCCCTCACTCTCTGCCCTTGGCTCCTACGCTGTCTCCCTAGTGAATATACAAAAATTTGGAAAGGACTAGTCCACACCAAAAAGAAAACTCTAATTAAAGCGGCACGAAAGCAATGCCCAGAAGTAACAGAATATTTGAATAGTGTGATGAAAAACTACTCTGTAGCCAAGATCATTTAGGGATAAAGAGGAAATAAGAGGTATTTTAATAGCACCTCCCAGTACTCCATAGTACCTTGAATATAGCAGGAACTTGTTATTGAAAAACAACCTTTACTCTGGTTCCTACTAAACCTCATTACTATCTAGATTTTCAAGTGCTTCAAGACCAAAAAAGGAGGAAAAAAAAAGGTTTTCAAGTTAAAGTTTACTTTTCCTTTTCTCATCTGCCTTAAGAACTAAGTTATTTATATTTAAGGCTTCTCATTCAGGATATTCATTTATTTTAAATTACTGGGGAAGTAAAATCATCTTTTACACTGAACTTGTTTCCTACAGTTGAACTCTAAAATTACATGATTATTACCACTGTCCTATCCAGTGCTTATATTCAGTCCATAATTTAAGGTTTTCATAACACAGGGCACTTTCCACGGTATAGAGTAGCGAATTAAGAGCATAAGCTTTATAGGATTTATGTCTCGACTGACACTTACCTGCATGACCTTGGGCTGTTTATCTAATCTCTAACTGCCTCAGTTTCTTCCTTTGGAAAAGGAGGTTCCTATCTGCATAGTTCTTATAAGGATGAAGATTAAATATATATAAAGTATTCGGGAGATAGCCTAGCACAGTCAACACTCAATAAAGAGCCATGATTTCAAAAAGTAGGACTTAACCTGAAACAAGACTATTTTAACACAACTACTGCAAATATGTCTCAGAGGGAAAGATAGAATATTAGATATTTAAAGAAATACAATGAGTAATGGACCAAAATTTTTCCAATGAAAATTTCGGAATTAAAAAAAATGATGATAAAAATCCCAAGAGTGCCTCTGGAGAGCAGTTACAGTGAGATGCAATACCTGCTCTGGGAGCTAGAAACATGCCTCACCATTCCTGTCTTCCTGCTTTTTATAGCCAACTTCTATTCTCCAGCGAGTTCATGTGAGTCAGATACCGTCCATTGAAGACAGACATAAATGTATAATACTTTTACCTATATTTAGGCTATATGCTATCTTTAGATCTTATTTCTGTCAAATGAATCTTAGAAGAGCAATAATTTGAGAACAGTAATTTGAGCTGATGTGTAGGAACATTACCATGGGGACAGGGGGAGTATACCAACTTGTCTAACATACACAAAAACACCATAAAGATAGTTCAAAGTAATGGATGAACACAAAATTTTTTCAATGATAACTTTCATATTTCTAAGCAATTAGCCTAAAACAGGCATTCTAATATGTAGTTTAGTATGTTTAAAATGAATCTTTAAACGTCTTTTAGTTTCTGATTATAAACAAAAGTATGATCATTGTAGAGTTATGAAATACATATGTATATACCTGTATACACACACAATAAAAAAGAAAAGCAAGCTGTTTCTGACCTAGAACTAACTATAATGAACATTTTGGTGGATATTATAGTACTTTCTCCTATGCATATAAACATATTATAAAATTAGGATCATTGACACTTGGGGAAATGCTCTTAAAAACTGGAAATTGTCTGGTACATTAAGTGACAAGTCAGAAAGCAGCACAATGTCAAGGAAGATTACTTAAGAACCACTACCAGATTTACTTCTTTCCTGTATAGTTTTACACACAAATCTACTTTTGGAAAATGATTCTTTTAAAAATATTTCATTTATTTGAGAGAGAGAGAGGCGGAGGGAAAATGAGTGGGAGAGGGGCAGAAGGGAGTCAGCTTAACCGACTGAGCCAACCAGGCACCCCTGGAAAAGGGTTCTTTTTCTTTTCCCTTTTTTTTTTTTTTAAGATTTATTTGAGAGTGAGAGAAAGAATGAACATGAATGGGAAGAGGGTTTGACACAGGAGTGGACCCCAGGACTCTGGGGATAACAGAGTTATCTCAGTTAACTGACTGAGACACCCTGGTCCCCCAGGAAAAGGGTTTCTTAACCCATTCCTTAGCTCAGACTCCTCTGAGAGCCGGATGATAAAGTATACTATTTCATGAGTGTGTATGGTGCAGGGGAGAGATCTTCTCAATTTCAATCATAGGCCCCTCTACAAATCAACAAATACCTACCCTGAAAAGATTTTCTTTGGCCATTATTTTAAAGACACACTGCGGTAGTTAGGACTACCTCATTCTCAAGAAATTCTGTCACCCAAATTTCTTCTCCTCTTGCATCACAATATTCAAACAGATGGAAGCAACTCATGAAGTAAAACTGATTAGAATAATGCATATTCCCAAAACTTTTCTCAAGTTAGGCCCTATCCCAGGAGTTTTTACTCACTTAGTGCATGCCACACTTAGAATAAAATACCTGAACAGGCCTAAAAGGCTCATCAGAGTCCTTCCACCTAGAAAACAGGAGACAGACAATTTTTTCAATATCATTCCGAGGCCAAAGAATGAAATCCATCTCCTGAGTACAGCCAATTACATCCTACAAAAGGATCCAGAAAAAGGAAAAATTTACTTTAGAAGAAACAAAGCTATAACAAGATATGTCACCAATTATAGGCCTGACTACAGAAACATTTCACAAGCAGAGAAGGTCCACTATGTACCATTTTATATACCAAGAGCTAACAGGACAGTATATAATCTGAATAGCTCATGGTCTAATTCTAATTTTTATCCTGTCACCCAGTCCAATGTTCCTCACATCAAGACCTAAATTAATCAGCATATGGTGAAAACTATAACTGAAGCTGATTTTTTTCTTATTAAGTCCCTGTATTTTTATTTCCATTCTTCAAAATCAGAACTTAGTTAATATTTAAGCAAAGGGGTCTTGAAAGTTCTAGTATGACCCACATTCTTATTACAGCTAAAATGCTATTTTTATTATATACTTACAGAAAACTATTTTTTCCATTCTTGTTCCTTATTATCATAGTCCAGTGTATCAATTTTCAAAGGCTAATAAACCTCTTTCAGACCAGTACACGGTTATCTCCAGCCTTCCCTTACCCCAGTAATTAAGGGGATGTCTTGCTCAGTATGTTCATTTTAACTTCCAATGAGTCACAGAAGTTTAGAAAGTTGAGAACAATAATTCCTTCTATTTTAAGTTTCTTATTTATAAGGAGCATGATGTTAGTTCTCTCCCCCAAAAAGAAAAATCTAATGAACAGTAATATAAAACATTATTCCCAGCAATAATACCATTATCAGCATAATACCACAGAGGAGAAGTTATCCATGTTTTATCTGAAATCAACATTTTTAAAAAAAAAAAAAAAGATTTTAGACCTGAGCTGAAGGCAGCCGCTTAACAGACTGAGCCACCCAGGTGCTCCTGAAGTCAACTTTTAAGAGACGCGTGACCATAATAACTACTCATACGGGGGGGGGGGGAAGCAAGTTTAACTCACAAACACTTAGCAAATCAAGACTGAAAAACGGAACTTACCCTTCTCATAGACTGGTATCGAGGAGCATGGAGCTGCACCACATCCTTCTGTAAAAGCTCTATGGAACTTTCCAAGGAATAGCTGGAATCTCGCACACCTTTCAGGATATTTTCTTCGTAATTATTTGTCATAACTGGTATAACCTCAGACACTTCAAAAAGTGCTGATTTTTTCTTCTAAAAGGGAGGAAAAAAGGTGTATTAACCCACCAGTAGCACACTGTCTTTTAACACCCAGTTCATATTAAAACGTCAGATACTTTTATTCTAACTCAGCGAAATTATTAACTAAGGTAATTTTTGTACAGATTTTTAAATAGGTGGATCCTTCTCTTATTTCCCTGAGCCCCATTAGCCCAACCACACACAAATAGGCTACTATCAGAATGTTTTACTGCATGGTTTTATAGTATTATGGTATCCTTAACAGGCAACTTATTATGAACAATGTTTCTTAACATTGTGAGAAACAAACACCAGACATATCTCATGTTTAAAAAAAATGATTTACTCTTGATGTACTTTCACTTAACTGACTTTACATACAGCTAAATTAAAATCTCAGCAGTTTAAAAACAAAGCTGTATAAATTAACATTTTTTAACTCCTTAAAAGAGTCAGGTTCCATTACTCCTTTTAGATATTATGTAATTGTCAATATATGAAACAAGAAAAAAAAAAAGTCTACCAAATTGAATTTCAAATTTAGTTGTGACCAAGCGCTCATCAATTTAGGTTATAAAACTCATGAACTACGCAGGACAATTGCTGGGTACTGTTCATTCATAGAGTAAAAATCAGGTTTTATGGTGTTCAAGAACTAGATGGTACAACTTGAGGTATCTCCTATGTCAGATGTAAAGAACTCATCTCACTGCCTGCATTTTGGATATCTAGTGAACTTACATTATAATACCTTCAATTAAAACCTGACTGTATCAATTCCGCAGTCAACATATTAACAAGACGACAAAATGGAGAAGTAAATTCCCTGTACTACCCAATCTTGGGACAGTCACTTTAAAACAAACCACTTTGAAACCACTTTACAATGCTATACTCCAGCTGCTAAGAGCCTTCTTTGATACAGGCATACCTTGGAGATATCACGGGTTCAGTTCCAGACCACAGCAATAAAGCAAGTATCACAGGGAGCTGAATTTTTTGGTTTGCTAGTGCATATAATAAGTATGTTTACACTACACTGTAGTTTATTAAGTGTGCAATAAACATTATGTCCAAAAAAACAACGTACGTAACTTAATTAAAAAATAATGCTAAAAATACGTTAACCATCATGATTTCAATAAGTTGTAATAACTGATCACAGGTAACTGTAACAAATACTTTAGCAAAAAGCCCCAAACATTTCAAGAATTACCAAAATGTGGCAGACACACATAAAGTAAGCAAATGCTGTTGGAAAATGACACTGATGGACTTCGCCAACCCAGGGTTGCCACAAACCTTCAATTTGTAAAAACCAAGATATCCACAGAGCACAATAAAGTAAAACGCAGTAAAACCGAGGTATGCCTGTACTGATAACCTCTAAAAGAGTTAAGAGTGGGATAAATACTCTGGAAACTTCCAAACATTAAGTACATACCACACTAAGAATATATGTCTAACCTGAAATTAGCTCACAACTTAGGTGCAAAAAATCAAAGTAGTATTTCCTTATATTCATAACCTAATCTCGTGTCAAACAGAGATCGTTGAAAAATACTGTTTATCATGTCCTCCTTGACTACTCACAACTCATTATTTGCTATTTAATTGTGGAATTAATTCTGATTATGTTCGCCAGCCCCCTCAAAATTGAAATTTCCTCTTCAGGTCCTTTTGAATTTTAATAAATTGTACTTCTAGATACAAATTAACCCTTTCAGTATTTAACTGTTCCTAAAAATTCAGTGTACTGTATTTCGCCAAATGTACCATGAGAAAAGGTACTTTTAGCATCAAGTTGAACAGACTTTAATTTTAGCATAGAAACATTTTGATCCTAATTCAACACTTTCAAATATCCCACTTTACAGACAATCCTTAAATTCAGCTACAGTGTTCTCTACGTAACTCTACATAAATGAAATTTCTTGTGAAACATTACGTGAGAGTTTTACAATCTTGCTCACCCCAGGTTACCTAAAGAAGGACCCTACCAAGCTTTATAGAGTATTTCCAAACCAAGAAGTACTCAAGCCTTCCCTTCGTAGTCATACCACAGCTACACATGCAGAGAACTACCCAGGAGGGTTCTGGTTAAAGCACACACGTAAACTTCTGTCAACCACTCTTTAACCTAATACGCAGTTATTTACGGATAACAAGTAACTTAATATACACTTACAAAAATCACTTGTGCTAATTCACATTAAGAATTTTAAATTACCTTCTCCTTGAATACAAAGGCAATATACATCTTGAAGTCAAACTGGTCAGCTAGAGATTCTTTTTTCTTTCTAAGCTGAGCACGTAGTCTGTTCAGAGCTTGTTTCTTCCGGGAGTTTGGGTCCCCCATTTTGAAATACAGGTGGTACTAAAGCCTTTGGAAATTGTCACTAAACTATGGGCACTTTTTCTTAAGACTCAAGTACAACAGAAACAAGTCATTTTTTTCCTGCTAATATGATTGAATAGCTAAAATCACGACTGTAACCCAAAAACTGCACCGCCTGGCAATATTAGCAGACTGTCATATTACAGGGTCAAGAAACAAAAGCTGCTGTCCAGTCATGTTTGGACAATAACGTTTGGGGTTATGGGAAAAAGGAAGGGCAGGAAGGAAAGAAAGAGAGGAGAAAATACTTGGAACTAACTTTTTGGAAAACACATCTGGTTTAAATGCCAAAATAAAGGCTTTGGGGGGAAATGAAAAGCCTATTATCAGGATTTAGGTGTGCAATAAAACACAGCTAACACCAGTCCAATCCTTAAAATCCATCCGGATTTCTCCCCCCTCTTTAGAGAAGGGATTATGAGAAGGAACGGGAAGGGGAAGTGTGATGATCCCTGCTTTCCAAATACCAAAATAAAAAAAAAAAGAATTATAAAGAAAAAGGGAAAAAGAAAAGCCCCCAAACCCCCCAAAATACCAAAACAGGGTAGGTGAATGAAACTGAAATATCCAATTGGATTTTACCCAGCCAGATCCATGGCCGCAGTACCTAATTAATTCTTAAGTTATTTCAGATTTCACTATTGCTATGTATTGTCAGTGCTTGTTATTGATTACACTTGGTGGTGAGCAAAGAGAAAAGTGCAAAATCGGTAGAGAAGGAAGGGGAGAGGTACAGGGTTTCCCTGCAATCAACTACAGTGCATACCCGGGGCGGACAGCTGTTGCCCAAAGGAGCCATGAGAAAAAACAGCGGAGTCATTACCAACTTCCCCATCACCCACATTTTCACCCTCAGGCGGCTGCTAATGCTGCTGCCATGGAAAATCATGATGGCAGAAAGAAAGGGGGTATATAATACGATATAATAATTATTCCGGCTCTGTGGTTAGACCTGATTAATGCCCGGGACCCCAACACCCTCAGCCCTGCAGTGAGTCCTACATTCCCCAAGGGAGCCTTCCCTAGGAATCTGCCCCCGTTCAAGATCGTGGGGAGTGCGACTTATCTTCCTGCGAGCATTGCTGAGGCAAAGGTGGCGGGTTCTTCTCCCAGATCCCAGGCAGTGCCCAGGGACCACCTGCCTTCCACCCCCCAGGTCCCACCCCCACCCTTTGCCTTCAGCGGCAGCGACTCACTCGCACCACGGGAGACACAGGATCACTCGGGTTTTCACTCATTTCATCGTGGAAACAATTCCCGCCCGGGTAGAGTAGGCGGGAGAGGGTAAATGGGAAGGATCAGTGGGAAAAAAAGAAAATAGTTGTGTTAATATTAATTACTTGTTGAAAGTATGCCCAGCCCACCCCCCCCCCAAAAAATAAAAAACCCTGAAGTTCCCGGACTCCGGATTAGCCTTCTCTCACGTTGAACAGACCATGTTTCCCGAGTTTGGATAGTTTAGGGTGGGGTCATTAGTTTGCTTCCCGAGGGGGCAGGGGGTGGAACTGAGGCAGCTGGGGCGGGGGCGGGTGACGGGGAAATCCCCTCCCTGTCCCCGCGGAGACCGGGACTCACTGACCGACTCTCGGGCGGGGTTCGGGCCCTCTAGCCGCAACCTGCGGGCGGAGCGGTGGCGGCAGCAGAAGAGGAGGCGGCGGCGGGGGCGCTGCTCGCAGCACGGGCAGGAGCCATGTCAAGAGAAAACCACCAGCCAACTGAGCCCCTCCATCCCCGCTGCAGTGCGCACTGTGACCGGGCCGCCCGCGCTGCTGCCGCCGCTCAGCCCCCACCTGGGACCCATAGTCTGGCTCGGCGCCCCGGGCGGCGGCGGAGGGAAGGACGCGGAGGCGGCGGCGGAGGCGAGAGAGAGAGAGGAGGAGGAGAAACGAGGAAAAAGACGGGAAGGACTGGTACTGGCGGCGGAGGGGGAGGGGAGGAAGGGGAGGGGAGCCCTGCGCTAAGGGGTCTGTCAGCGAAGCAAACCCCCCAAAATAAAGTTATTTCAGTTCAAGCATCTGCTCTCGAGTCTTTCTTCCCCCCACGGTCGGGTTCCGGCTCTCAGGAAGGAAGGTCGAGGAGACCCGGAGGGGGAGAAGCCGAAGCGGAGGGTGAGCGTCCGCGGTGGCACAGCCTCGTTCCCACCAACCGCTGGCTGCGGAAACGGCGGCGGCCTCGGGCGCCTCCCGGGTCCGGGGCAGAGTCGCGTTTGGGAAGGAGAGCAAGAACAAACAACTTAAAATGGCAGCGACGGCCGCTGCGTCACACGCCCCTCCGCGGCACCGCCCAGAACCCTCTGCGGCTGCGCGGCGCGCGGGCCGCCACCACCTGCGCCCGACGAGGGGGAGGGAAGGCTGGAGGCGGAGGGTGTTTCGTGCCAGTCAAGCAGAGAGGAGAGACCCGTAGAGAGGGGGCGTATAAAGAGGCTTAGAAAAGGGGGAGCCTTTGAAATTAGACTTCTTAGTTAACACTCCTGCCTCAGAAGGGAGTTTGAGGCTAGAGACTCCCCTCTCGGGCAGTGTGGAGCGCGCACGGGGCGTGGCAAGGGACAGCCCGGACTCCCACCGCCCCCTCCCGCAGACTGTCCCAGCTCCTGAGTTGGCTCCCCGCCCCTCCCCCCCGCCGTCGTCACAAAGCCACGCCCTCCTCGCTCGCGGAAAAAGCCCCCGGATGGACTCGCTCTTCCGGGGTCTGGGCCGGTTCCTCCGATAGGTCCGGCCTGGAGAAGAGCTGAGGCTGCCCGCCGGGAGTAGGCGAAGGCGGGGGCGGGGTGAGGGAAGGAAGAGAAAGGGTGTGTTGGAAGGTCGGGGGAAGATCCCCGAGTCACCCTCTGCGCTAAGACGTCTAACCTACCGCAGGATCTTGCAGCGACCAGCTGACAAGTGACCTGCAGTACCTGGAGTGTAAGCGGGGTGCTGCTGCCGAGAGGGTCTTGCGCTGGTCCCACGTGGCTCTGTCCCCACCTCGCCACGTGCGCTGGCAGGGCGGGCGGGCAGCAGGCTCTGGGGAAGGTCAGAGATGCCGTTGGAACGAGCGTGGCCGCTGTGACCCGAGAATTCGTCCCCCTGTGTCGGGAGGCGGTTTCTGTTGGGATCTGCTGGGACCTCAGACCTGGTCCCCCCTGTGGTCCACCGTCTTAGGAAAATACGGAGAGGGCACTGCTGGACGTTTGCCGCTCGCTGAATCACACGTCCTTGGCTCCAAAGACCGTGGAGTGCCATTTTTCAGAGCCCTGATGTGCTGATAACGCAGTTATATGTCCGTGATCAGCAAAGGTCGATACTTGACAGAAGTAAAGCTATGCTCCGTTATTAACTACTCACGGTGGTGAAATTTAGGAAGTCTGTTGGGTCCTCAACTTACTGCCCTTCACTTTGAAAAATCAAAATAGATTACCTGCAATAACATTTTTTTTTTCACCCATGAGCCAAAAGAATAATTGGGAGCCACTCTTCGATATAAATTCTTGTCCAGAACTGAAGGATGAAATTCCTGCGATTTCCAAATTATGGCTAACCTTGAAAAGATGAAGCTAACCTTTTGCTAGTGCTTCCCTGATCAATTTTCGCAATCACATCCTGATAATTGCAAATTATCACAATTGAAGATTTAGGGTGGTTTATAACATTTGGTCACTTCCCCAAAAAAGCTATTTAAAAATTTAACACTGGTTCATGTCTTTTTTTCTACCAAACATTTGTTTTAGTCATAGCAGATTATAAATTCTCATCAGTAGAATTATATGTAGCTTACATTTGCTTGTAAAACCAACATTCAAAAGTAAAAATGAGATGGGCTCTCCAGTTACCAGAGGTCCAGGGGCTGCAACTGGCCAGACCATGTTTTGTTCTCCACAAGTCAGGGGAAGGACTCACACACAGCTAATAAAACTAGTATCTCCATCCCCACAAAACTTGTGGGGACAAAAATCTAAAGGGCAAAACAAAACCTATCAAGACTCACATGACAATCCAACAGTAATCTGCACTCCAGTCTACTGATAGCTTGTCCTTGTCACCTCAGTGTTAAAGTCAAGGATTAACAGAAGGAAATTGCAGCAGTATATAAAAGAAAATATTCTCTATAGAGTGTATTTAGATTGATTCTGTTCAAATAACGACGTTAGAATTTCATCCCAGGTTTTAAAATCAGGACAATACTGCTTTTTTTTTTTCCTTAAGATTTTAGAGAGTGCACGAGTGGGAGGGACAGAGGAAGAGGGAAAAAGCAGACTCCATACTGAACATGGAGCCCGACATGGGGCTTAATCTCACCACCCTGAGATCACAACCTGAACAGAAATCAAGAGGCAGCCGCTCAAACCAACTTCGCCAACAGGCGCCCTTGATTTGCTTTAAAACTCCAACCTAGTGGCTCTTTTGGTCATAGGCATGATTGTTGTTGCAATGTGCTACTTAAAATGAATGATACCGAATGAGCTAGGGATCCCATCTTCAAGTCCCAGCCTTTCCCACTTCAGTAGGTATTACTGATAAATCAACGCTATGTACAATTCCTTACGGCTAACCCGTTTACCGTTAGCAAGAGTACTTACAACTCCTACAACTTTTTAATATTGCAAACTACTTAAAATATTCTTAATGCATAACAATAAGGATTTTGGCTTTTTTGATAAATATTTATAATATTTATTCTTACTCAAAGTAGAAGCTCAACTTTACCCCTCACATGGATCTCTGCTGGACTACATTTGCCCTCCTGGGAATTTTGCATAGCCTGCCCCTTGTCCCCAGCCCAAGCACGGGCCACCATGTTCTTGATCTCTAAGATAGGCCAGTACTGACAAGTGGCAGGTGAATGGCTTGAAAAACAAAGGGAGATCATTTTGCTTCCCAATACTGTTTTATGTTCCAGTAAATGCGCTTTGAATACAGATTCCTGTTCAGATACTTCTGCCTCTCTGTTGTCAGAGATTTCTAAGGGGCTATGGGAGTCAGAAGAGAACAGAGGGCAACATTTCCTTGACTTCTTTAGCCTAACTGCAAGACAACACTTCTCTAGCAATGGGTTTTTTCCCCATTTTTCTCAAAATCGCCTCCCACAGAACTCTGCTGGGACATGCTCCTTGGGACCTCTGGGTCTAATGAAAAGTATACTGATTGGGAACACAAAGTTCCATTTGCTTCTCTGACCTCTGCCCCTGCCCTTGCCTAAATACAGACAAAATCAGAAGCCAAAGAGACTGCTTAAAGCTCAATTTCAAATGTCTTCTGTAAATCCCTGGAAAAAGGGTTGGTGGGAGAGGGGTTAGTATGCAGCTCAGACCAGCTAGGCAGCAGGCACGTGGAGGCTGGGTCAGTGTGATGGCTTGAAAGGCAAGAGACTGCCATGCTACCCCTATGACAGGTTCGGTCCTTGAGGAGGAGGAGAAGGGCTCCTGGGAGGGCGTGCTGAAGGCCCTAGGGATCTGTGAGCACGGGGAGCTGATACTCTGCTTCCTCTCCTATTTCTGGCACTTTCTTGGCATCTTGGATTTGTTTCATAATCTCCTCTCTGACCGCTTGCTCGGTGGCTGCTGTGACACAGAATGACCCTTCTCTCGTAACTGGCATCAAAAGTAGCAGTCGCTCTGTAGTCCCTCTCCCGCTTCTGCTTCTGTCCTAAACAGGCCGCAAAGGCTGAGCCGACTGAGAGGCTCAGACCTTCACTGTGTCCTTGACAGCCAGGAATCAAGGACAGAGCCAGCACCCAGCGGTGCCGTCACGACTTATGTCAGCGAAGGCTCTCTCAGAGGTCCTATCTGGGGCACAGGAAGAAACTGTTTCTATCGTCTGCTCAACTGTGAGGTCCTTAGTTTTCCATTCACAACCTGAGTCCACCTGCCTTCCGTGCTTTCTTGCCAGTTTTTCCAAAGAAGCCTTAGAAGAACTGCCTTTCAGCTCTCAATCTTTCCACAGCATCTTGACCGACACGCATTCCCCCTTGACTCAACTTCTGGGGGGCCACCATCCTTCACTGGGAAGCGACATTGTCCGGTGCGAACCTCTTCTTCATCTGTCTGCCCCTGATGTGGACGACGGGCATCTGGAACCAAAACGTCTTTCTCCTAAAACTTTGCCATAGTTTGTTCATTTTCATTTCTACAAGCCGGCTCTGAGTCTTGGCTGTGCCCTTTATAGGCTGTGTGACTCTGGACAAGTTTCGTAACGTCCCCAAGCCTCAGGTTCCTCTTCGGTCTTTGGTGAGGAGTCTGAGGACAGCTGGTACACCAGTATTCCGATGTACAGATGGGAATCAAGATCTTGGGTCGCCACAGCAGCCGGGCTGGACCTCCTCTCTGGAAAGCTGCTGAAGCCCCAGATCTGCCCCCGCCCCCAACCAACTTCAGAGCCGAAGCCGCTCCTTGGACCCTGCTCACCACCAAGCGCCACCACCTCCCCGATGACAACAGGCCCCTGGTTCATGCTTCTTGATCTGGCCCTGATTTGGACCCATGTCATCTCCATACAAGAGGTTTTGTTGTTGTTGTTTTTTTTTTTAATAACAGCTACAAGTATAATTTATACACCATAAACTTTATCTACTTAAAGTGTACAATTCAATGGTTTTTAGTATTTTCAGCGTTGTCCAATCATCACGGCAATTTTAGGACATTTTCATCACCCAAACACGGAACCCAGTACCCATTAGCAGGTACTTCCCATCTTCCTCTCCCTCGGTCTCAGGCAGCCACTAGCCTATGTTCTGTCCCTGTAGACTGGCTTTCTCCTACATTTCATACAAATGGAATCACACAATGTGTGTTCTTTTGTGACTGGCTTCTAAGCATAATGGTTCGTTCATGGTGTGCAGTAGCACGTTCCAGTACTTGATTCCTTTTTAATGCCAAATAATAGCCCCGTGAATAGTTCATATTTTTTTATTGAGGTAAATTGGTATACAACATTATATAAGTTTCAGGTGGACGACATGGTAACTCGAAATTCGCGTAGACTACAAAGCGATCGACACCATAAGTCTAGTCACTGCCCACCACCATACACCCGAGCCCCTTTACCCATTTCGGCCAGCCCCAACCGTCTTGCCTTCTAGCAGCCACCGCTCTGTTCTCTGTACCTAGGAGTTTGTTTTCCTTTTGTTGGTTCATTTGTTTTGTTTAGATTCCAGCAACCACCGCTCTGTCCTCTGTACCTATGAGTTTGTTTTCCTTTTGTTGGTTCATTTGTTTTGTTTAGATCCTGTAAGTGAAATCATACAGAATTTGTCTTTTTCCATCTGACTCATTTCACTTAACATAATACCCTACAGGTCCATCCATGTCACTGGATTGGTAGATTACCTCCCTTTTTATTAAAGCCAAATTATATTCTACTGTATTTATACACCACATCTTTTTTTTTTTTTTTGAAGTATGTATTTGAAAGAGAGAGAGAAAAAGCGCAAGCAGGGGGAGGGGCAGAGGGAGAAGCAGGCTCCTCGCTGAGCAGGGAGCCTCACATGGGACTCCATCCTGGGACCCTGAGATGGTGACCCAAGCCGAAGGCAGACGCTCAACCGACTGAGCCCCCCAGGCACCCCAAGCACCACATCTTCTTTATCCATCCACCTATGGATGATCACTTGGGGTTGTCTCCCTAACTTGGCTATTGCAAACAAAGCTGCCATGAACATAGGGGTGCATATATCTTTTCCAATTAGTGCTTTCATATTCTTCAGATAAATCATCTTTCATTTACCCATTCACCAGCTGATGGATATTTAAGTTTTTTTTTCACTCTGCTTTCTGGCTATGAAGAATAATATTGCTATGAGCATTGTAGAGAAGCGTTTGTGGAGATGCGTTTCCAATTCTCTTCAGGGAGAAATGGATTGACTAGCAGTGAAATTACTGGGACACATGTTAACTCTATCTTTGACCAGCTGAGAAACCGCCAGACCGCGTTCCAAAGTGATGCCACCATCTTACATTGCTACCAGCAGTGTATGGGGACTCCAGTTTCTCCACATCCTTGTTATTTTCCCTCTTTTTTATTCTAGCTATCCTTGCGAATGTGAAATGGTATTTCATGGTGGTTTTGATTTGCCTTTCCCCTAAAGATTAAGGATCTGAAGCCTCCTCTCATGTGCTCTTGGCCATTTTTCTATTTTCTTTGGAGAAATTTCTTCTTTTCTTAAATTTATTTTTAAATTTAATTTTAAATTTAAATTCAATTAATTAACATATATTATTGTTTTCAGAGGTAGAGGTCAGTGATTCATCCGTCTAATCTAACACCCAGTTCTCATCCCATCATGTGCCTTCCCTAATGTCCATCACCTAGTTACCTCCCCCACCTACCCTGATCCCCTCCAGCAACCCTCAGTTTATTTCCTATGATCAAGAGTCTCTTATGGTTTGTCCCCCTCTCTGGTTTTATTCATCTTGTTTTATTTTTCCTCTCTTCCCTATGATCCTCTGTTTTGTTTCTCAAATTCCACATATCAGTGAGATCATATGGTAATTGTCTTTCATTGACTTATTTTACTTAGTACACTACCCTCTAGTTCCATCCATGTCATTATAAATGGCAAGATTTCATTTTTTTGATGGTTGAGTAATATTCCATTCTTTATATATACCACATCTTCTTCATGTGTTGATGGGCATCTGGGCTCTTTCCATAATTTGGCTATGGTGGACACTGCTGCTACAAACATTGGGTAAATACCTAGTAGTGCAATTGCTGGATCATAAGGGAGTTTTATTTTTAACTTTTTGAGGAACCTCCATACTGTTTTCCAGAGTGGCTGCACCAGCCTGCATTCCCACCAACAGTGTAGGAGGGTTCCCCTTTCTCCACATCCTTCCCAACATCTGTTGTTTCCTCTACTCAGAGATTTTCCCCATTTTTTTAGTTGGGTTGTCTTTTTATTATCGAGGTACAAGAGTTCGCCATTCTACATATAAGCCCCTTATCAGATATAGGATTTCAAGTACCTACTCCCATTCTGTGGGCTCTGTCTCACTTTCTTGGTACTGTTCTTTGGAGCACGAAAGTTTTAAAGTCTGATGAAGTCCAATTTGTCTACTTTTTCTTTTGTTGTTGCTTATGCTTGTGGTGTCTTACCTAAGAAACCACTGACAAGTTTGTGCACTGCTACAATCATGAATCATGATTACACAAGATGGAGCAGACGTCGAGGTAAAAAATGAAGTTTTCCATTTCAGCTACTATGAAACACAGCTGGAGAGTCTTGGTCACAGCTGATGGACTCCTATGACACTGTGTGCTGTGGGTCCGTGTCAGGTCTCAGGGAGATGAGCCAAGAAATGTCAGTAATGTGCCCCGGAGGAAGAAAACACTTCCAGCTCAATCTTCTCTACAATTTGGAAGGGCTGTAAAATGGGAAGGATAATCAAAGGAAATGAATTTTTAAAAAGCCATGACCATAACGTTCTGATGAAATTCAGATAAAAGTCAGGGAGAACGCAGTTACAATTTAGCTTCGTTAATGCTGGAAAAACCACTCAATCACGTTAGAAATGGCTTCTTTGAGCTAGGCTGCCTCAAACAGTGGAATTTGTGGGGTGATGATGGGCAGCTTGATTAAAAATCTCTGCTTCTTTTCCCCTTGGAGAGTTTAAATTGAACCATTAGATATACTGTGTAACATTTTCTTAGTTGAAAAGCAGGTACCACAGCAGGTGACATTTTTAATAAGAGAACAGGTTATGAAGATGGTGTGCTAGCTTCCTCCCTGAATCCAGAGGGCTCCAAGGCTAACCTCCTCACCTCTAGGCAAGCTACCTCCTCTGGGTTCATTCCAAGTCAGGAAATGATTACTCAAGCATATGCTTACGAAGCCTACATATAGGATAATAAGAAAGCCAATGAAGTATTTAACAACTGTTCTTCACTCTTCTAAAAAGAACCAGAGAATTTACCTTTAAAATATATGTTGTCTGCACACACCGTCTTTTGTCTTAGAAAAAAACTGGTTTTCTCAACATCTGCCCTCGTATTTATAACCATCAGGCATGCTAGATTTTTCAGGACTTCTCGAATATTTTGTCCCTTCATTAGTGCTATTAAGTTTATGAGGCACAGTCTTGACTTTGGGTCATATTTATGATACAAAGATTAATAAGCACGATACACAACAAGTTTATGCTTAAACTATGCAGGCCTGGAGAACTATCTCTGATACTCCATCAGTTTGATCCTAGAAGCAGCAGATCCAGGGACCTGGTCTCCAAATTTCAACCACATGGGTTAATCACTTAAGATAACTTTGATAATATGGGCTAACAGAACCGCACAGTCCAGCTGGGCTTACTCACCCTGCATCCTCTAGCACATAAAGCCTTCCCATCCACAACAGAGTCACAAGGTTACTAAACAGAAATGATATCAAAAGGAAAAAGAAACTATGTTTTGAGGCCTTTGCTGGGGTGGGGGTGGGGGAGCAGGAAGTCTCTTAATTTCTCCTCTAGTCTGAGCCTAATTTCACCTGGGCTGAGGAGGTCAGTACTCATTTGCAGGCTAAGAGTGCACGATTTGTTTTCTGAAGGCCAAAGCAAGACAGAGGCTCGGAAAACGAGATTTGGCCAGGTTGCCAGCATTGTTCCCAAATTTGGAACGTGCTTGAGAATCCAAGGAATTTGCATGTGAGTACTCACACCATACCATGGATTTTATTTATTTTTTAACCTTTTTTCTTTCCCCGCTCCCTTTCTCTCTCACTCGCTTCTCTTTTTAATTTTCAACTTCTCATGGTAAATTTATGCCTACCAGTATTACCCAAAGATATTACTTAGCCCCCCCTTGTTTATATGTTGGGTTAAAAATGTGCAAACTGATATCCAAACAAATCTGCTGATACCATTTGAGAAGGAATTTATTTCGTTTTCCTTTAACCCTCATTTCTACTGACTTCTGCCCCTTGACTATTGCTTAACTGCATCTCAAAGATCTTTCTGGATTCCATATGTCACTCCTATAATTCCAGGTGTTATTATGAACTATTCCATTTATAGCATATATAAAAGTTATAGTAGCTAATTGGAAAAATCTAGCTTCTGACACTTTGGCATCATCACCTTAGAAATAAAATGGTACAATACTATGAAGAGTTCTGCTCCATTTACTCCACTCTATTCCTTTCTTTTTTTTTTTCATTCCACTCTATTCCTACATACAAAGAACTTAAGGCAAATTAGAGCAGTTACCATATCAAGAAATTCTGTAGTTTTAGTTCTTTTTCCTTCCTTCTTGGAACACGTTTCACTTTCTATTCCACAAAGATTTGGTGTTGAGAAGGATATGGGAAAGATACATACATGTATAATAGTTTCTTCCACAGGTAAGGGAACCTTATCTATAGACATACAAGTAGACTCTAATTATGGAAGTCCACAAATTCTTTGTCCAGTAATAAAATAAAATAATGCGTGTGTGTGTGTGTGTGTAAAATTCCATGTGCAAATATATACTATGTATAAGCATAGAGAACTAGTTCCCTTTTTCATTTGAACAGTGCATTAATTATCTACTTCTGCATAACAAATCACCCCCAAACTTAGTGGTTTAAAACAACAAACATTTATGATCTTATAATTTCCGTGAGTCAGGAATTCAGGAGTAGCTTAATTCGGTGACCCGCGCTCAGGGTCATACATGAGGTTGCTGTCAAGACGCTGGCCAAGGCTGCAATCATCTGAGGGCTTGACTCATGACCTGCTGGCAGGAGGCTCAGGTTCTCACCACGTGGGGTTCTCCATAGGACTTCTTGAGTGCCCTCAGGACATGGGAGTGGCTTGTCCCAGAGTGAATGATCTCAGAGAGAGAGATGGAAGCCACACTATCTTTTATGACCCAGACTTGGAAGTCACCCTCCATGACTCCCACATTGCTTCCACAAGTCAGCTCTATCGGGTGGGAAGAAGAGCACGTGAATACCCTTGTGTTCAGAGTTGGGGGTCACTGGTGCCATCTTGGAGGCTGGCTACTATAAATATCCTTTGTGTTGTGTACGAAACCTACGAGGGAACTTACCAAAGACTTCCAGTACTACATAGTCAGGATAGACTAGGCCAGAGGTCAACACACTTTTTCTTAAAGAGCAATAGTAATGATTTTCAGATGGCAGGCTGTATGGTCTCTGTTGTAATTAGACAATTCAGTGGCCGCATGAAAGCACCCAGAGACAAGATATAAGCAAATACGCATGTCTGGGTTCCAAACAAATCTCATCAAAACAGGCAGCGGGCCCACAGGTGGGAGTTTGCTGACCCTGAACAGCAATAATTTATACTCTGGCTTAAACCACAAAGATTTATCAGTCATTTCCAAAACAGGCCTGTAGGGAAACTGTTGATTACGGACTTTGAGGAATTCAGAATTACGGAATCCCACATGCTTCCACGACCACTGCAGCAGCAAACAGGAATATGGCGAATCGCTCACTGGCTCTGAAGGCTTCCACCCAAAAGTGACATCACTCCCACTCTCATTTGTTTGGTCAAAGCAAGTCACCTGGCTCCCCTAACGTCACTGGATCAAGGTGGGATGACCGCGCCATATGCCCAGAGGAGAGGGGAGCAGAACAGCAATAATTACTACCAGAAGCACTTCCTTCCTTCCTCCCTCCCTCCCTCCCTCCCTTCTTTTTTAAAGATTTGTTTATTTATTTGAGAGAGAGAGTAAGATCGAAGGTTGGGGGCGGGGGAGCAGAGGGAGAGGAAGAGAGAAACCCAAGCAGACTCCCGCTGAGGACAGAGCCCAAAACAGGGCTCAGCCCCACAACCGCAAGATCACGACCTGAGCCAAAACCAAGAGTTGGACGCTCAACCAACTCTACCGCCCAGGTACCCCCAGAAGCAAATTATTGCTTATTATGTATTCTTGTTCTACCACTAGACCTCTTTCCTTTTCAACTGAAGATGACACTATTAGCAATGTTATGGAAATCTAAAACTATAAAGTCTATTTTAAAATCACATCTTGCTCTTTTGCTTTTCCCCTACCTCAATTGCTTCAACTCTAGTGGATCAGTCTATTGCCAGGGATTTAAGCAGACATTTATGCTTTATAACTTAAATTTTTTTCCTTAGTGGAGAAAAATCAGCATTTCCTTTGCCTGAAATGGAGCATCCGCAATTTAGCTTTCAATTAAAAGATGTGTTTTACTTTTTTCAGCAGAAAGAAATATAAGCTATTAGCTACTTTCTTTCTTGCAAACAGCAGGGAAGTTCACCACTTACAAATACTGATTGAATACCTATTATATACGCATACTGTGCTATGTGTTTTGAAGGACAGAGAAAAATAAATCCTTGTCCCCAAAGAATTTTTAATAGTTACCAACATAATAACAAACATTTGAAATAAGAGTGAGCAATACTGGACTGTATAATTAAGAGCTGAGTTGTGGACAATTGGTACTGCGTTGAATAATAGTATAAGATAAAAGGGTGGCCAATGAAAGCTGAATTAAATAGACGGGATTTATGGAGGAATATGCTCAAGTTCACTTCAGAAGTTGGGAAGAATTTCACTAGGTTGAGGTGGGAGAAAAGGGGAGAGAAGAAGCAAGTTTCTGGATAAAGGAGCACATTAACTGAGGGCAGGAAGGTGGATGTGAGTCTGGCATGGCCATGAGAGTAAAGATATCCACTCAAATCCAGTGAAACATGCCCATTTAGAAAGGGCAGGAAATAATTTAGTAAAGATAGAATGAAGCTTTAGTTCTAAAGGGCAGCCATTTGTCTCCCTCCCTTATAGTACACAATTAAAAAGAATAGCAAATCATTTTTTTAAATAAATAAAGCCATAACAGCTGTGAGAAACGAGAAAAGGGCAATCAGCAGGCAAAAGCTTTTCTATAATACTGATGGACTGGTGTTGGGGGGTGAGCAGCAGCCACCCAGCAAAGCCCTCTCTCTCTGGCTCCCCAGTTTTTTCACTGTCACAGGAAGCCTCCCTGTGTAGCCAGCTCTGCTCATGAACACAGAACTTCCTGTCAGCCTCTCCTGCTTTCTGGGTAACAAGCTAGCAGGAAAACAGCTCTATGTGCAAAAGTACAGGTAACACAGCTCAAAAAAATCAGCTTATTTTCTCTTTTTTTAATATAAAAAACACCCCCGCATCACTGGGAACAGGAGGGAAATCAGCTACATAAAAAAGAAACAAAACAAAACAAAACAAAAAAAAGAAAGAAACAAAACAAAACAAAACAAACCCAGAAGAGGCAAAAGTAAAGGCTGACCCCACGAGGACCAATTTGAGTAACCGAAAAATAATTTTCCAAACCTCTAATTAGTATTTTTGGAGATATTCTAGATACAATAAATACCTAAAGTAAAAACAAGATGCCATAAAATAAAGAACAATTAGAGAACAAGAAAGAGTACTTGTAAATTAAAAATTTGCTTGCCAAACTTTAATTTTTTCTAGAAAGGTGGAAATACAACATGAGAAAAAAAGAGAAAGACAAAAAGCAAAGAAAAAATATAAAAGAACTGGAGATTTGATCCAGGTCTGCAATACGACCAATACATGTTCCAGAAAGAACCCAGAGAAAATGCAAGGATGGAAGTTATTATAGAAATCACTGAAGAAAATCTACCACTGAAGAAAATCTACCAAAGCTAAGATACCATGAATCTCCAGATTGAAAGAGGATACTGAAAGATTTGCAGGATAAAATTAGATGTACTAAGGGAAAAAGAAGATCCAGAGAGCACTGAGAGAGGGAAGAAATCGGTTACCTTCAAAGGAATAAAAATTCCAACAGGCTATCTGCAATTATTAGATGACAAAAAACACTAAAAATTTTTTAAACATTAAAACAACTGGATATCCATATAGATGAAAAAGAATCCTGAGCCCTACCTCAAACCATACATGTAAACTGCAACGAATTCTTGACTAAATGTAATAACTACAACAAAAATATGGACAAAAACATGAGGGAATATATATCTTAATGACTTGGGGTAGGAAGGACACTAAAAGCAAAAGCCATAAAAGGAAGAATTGATAAATTCATCAATTTTAAAACTTCTGTTCATCAAAAGATATTGTTAAGAAAATAAGTAGTCAAATCACAGATTGGGAAACAAATATTTCCAAAACATACTTGACAAAGTTCTAAAATCCATAAAATATGAAGAACCTGCAAGAAAAAAAAAAAGAGACCTACAATTCAAAAAGATAACCCATATTTTTATTTTTTATTTATCTTTAAAGATTTTATTTGTTTGTTTGTTTGTTTGTTTATAGAGTATGTACGACTGGGGGGAGGAGCAGAGGGAGAGGGAGAGGATCCCAAGCAGACTCTGTGGGGCTCAAATTCACAATCCTGATGTCATGACTTGAGCCAACACCAAGAGTCCAATGAGCCACCCAGGTGTCCCAGATAATCCATGTTTTTAAATGAGTGAAAGATTTAATTAGATACTACCTAAAGGTAAATACATGCATCACACATGAAAAACTGCTCAAAACAGTTAGAAATTAGGAATTAAAACCTAAAATCAAAATGAAAAACCCAATATGGCTGAAATTGGGAAGACAGACAACAAATGTTGGCAAGGGTTGTGGCGCTACCAGAACTCTCATACTTTGTCGGCAGGGCTATAAAATAGGAAGACCATTTTGGCAGAAGATCTGAAGGTCCTCATAAAATGAAACCACTCTGTGACTTTACAACTCCACTCCTAGCGATCTGTCCCAGAAAAATGGAAACTATGCCTACCAAAAGATGTGTGCAAGAATGTGTGTAGCAGCTTTATTCACAATAGCAGGAAACTGGAACCTGTCCCCATGTGTCTATCAGTAGAAAAATGGATAAATGGTGGTACATTCATACAGTGGGATGGATAGAGACTACAACACGGACAAGTATCAAAAACGTGATGCTGAATGAAAGAATCTTTCCACAAAAGTGTGACTACTGTATGAGTCCATCTACATGAAGGCATAGTGAATCTATGCTGAAAAAAAATCAGAACAATGGTTACCTCTATGGGGGGGGGGCAGGTGCAAGGATTTACTGGGAGGGGACAGGAGGGAAGTTGTAATGTTTTGTATCTTGATATGGCTTTGTCAAAACTCACTGAATGGTACACTTCAAATTTTTGCATTTTGGTGTCTATAAATTTTAGCTCAAATGAAAAAAATTGTGAACAAATATCAAACTCTAGGTAATGATATGCATGCTGAAGGTGTGGGAGTCAAGGGCAGGGATGTCTGCAACTTATTGTGAAATTCTTTTTTTTTTTTTAAAGATTTTATTTATTTATTTATTAGGAAAGAGAGAGAGTGAGAGAGAGCAGGTCAGAGTGAGAAGCGGACTCCCCATGGAGCTGGGAGCCCGATGTGGGACTCGATCCCGGGACTCCGGGACCATGACCTGAGCTGAAGGCAGTCGCTCAACCAACTGCGCCACCCAGGGGCCCTTATTGTGAAATTCTGACAAAATAAGATGGATCAACAATTGAACAGAGGGATAGATAAAAGGATATTTAATAAAGCAAATACAATGTTAATGGTAGAATCTCAGTGATACATATAGGGGTGTTCAATATAAAATTCTGCCAATTTTTCTGCACTTTCAAATTTTTTCATAATGTAGGGATAAAGAAAACAATGAAATATTACTTTCAACATTTTGGAAGAAAATTATAAACCTAGAATTTTATGTGCAGCTGAACTATCAATCAAGCTATTGATAAAGCTATTTTCCGCTTTGCAAGGAATCATGTGTTTTTTGTGCCTACCCAGAATCTCTGAGAGGACACCATCCCTTCCTCATCCGTGGGGTAGGGTCATTCTACCTCTCAGCTTTAGGGGTGGGCAGGTGAGCCAGGTTTGGCCAAGTAAGCTCACTTCACGCCCTGGGCCTGGGCCACAGTGATTGTTCAGACATGAACCAAGCAAGGTCTGTTAAGAGACTTCCTCAGGTATTTCATTGGAACTGTCAGTAAAGTAGTTTGATTTTTGCTAGGATCACAGCCTGTGAAGAAGACATGAACCTGGAGAGATGCTGGAACCTATCCTTGCCAGCACGTGATATAAGCTTGCTTAAGCATGAAGCTGGTCTAGAAGGAAATAAAGGCAAAGGATGGAGAGGGAGAAACAAGGCAGTGATGACCGTGTTTGAGGTCCTGGATTCATTTTGGATCAAAATTCTCTCCTTCCTTAAAGTACAGTGGAGAAAATATCCATTTTTATTTATTTTTTTATTTATTTATAAATTTTATTTAAATTCAAATTAGTTAACATATAGGGTATTATTAGTTTTTCAGGGGTAGAATTTAGTGATTTATCAGTTGCATAGAGCACCCGGTGCTCATTCCATCACATGCCTTCCTTCATCCCATCCCCCAGTTACCCTATTCCCCACCCACCTCCCCTCTGCAACCCTCAGTCTGTTCCCTATAGTTAAGAGTCTCTTATAGTTTGTCTCCCTCTCCATTTTTATCTTATTTTATTTTTCCCGCCTTTCACCTAGGTTTATCTGTTCTGTTTCTTAAATTCCACATATGAGTGAAATCATCTGGTATTTGTCTTTCTCTAACTGACATATTCACTTAGCATTATACTCTAGCTCCACCCATGTTGTTGCAAATGGCAAGATCTCGTTCTTTTTGATGGCTGAGTAATATTCCATTATGTGTGTGCATGTGTGTGTATAGTATATCTATATATACTCTCTCTATATATTACATTTTCTTTATCCATTCATCAGTCAATGGACACCTGGGCTCTTCCCATATTTTGGCTACTGTGTATTTTTTAAAAATATTTATTTACTTTAGAGAGAGAGCATATATGCATGAGCGGGGAGAGGGGCAAAGGGAGAAAATCTCAAGTGGACTCCTCACTGAGCACAGAGCCCAAGGCAGGGCTGACCCACCACCCATGAAATAAATCATGAACTGAACCGAAACCAAGAGGAGACACCCAACAGACTGAACCACCCAGGAGCCCCCAAAATATTAATAATATAGTGAGAAAATCATATTTTCCCCTTGTCATGAATTGAACAGTATCCCCCTAAAATTCAGGTCCACATGGAACCTTAAAATGTGACGTTATTTGGGCATGGGGTCTTTGCAGATAGAACTAGTTAAGGGTCTGGAGATGAAGGCATCCCGGATTTCAGGCGGTCCTTCTATGAAGAGGAAAGGACACGCACAGAGTCACAGGGAAGAAAGCCATGTGAAGAGGGAGGCAGAGACTGGGGTCTGCCCAGTTGAAGCTGCAAGACAAGGAATGCCAGGACTGCCGGAGCCACCAGAAGCTAGAAAGAAGGAAGGATTCTCCCCAGGGCCTGAACTCATGAGGCCAAGATCAAGCCCCAAACTGAGATCAAGAGTCAGATGCCCAACCAACAGAACCACCCAGGTGCCCCAAAAGAACTCTTTAAAAAAAAGTTGAAAAGTGGAAGGAGAAAGAGAAATGGAAGAGCAAGGGCACTAGTAATCTCATTTTACTTTGTAAGGAAGTAAGAAATACTCCCAAATGTTGATGGCAAGAAAAAAGTTCAGGACTAAAAATAATTTGTAGCTGGGGCGCCTGGGTGGCTCAGTGGGTTAAAGCCTCTGCCTTCGGCTCAGGTCATGATCTCGGGGTCCTGGGATCTAGCCCCGCATCGGGCTCTCTGCTCATCGGGGAGCCTGCTTACACCTCTCTCTCTGCCTGCCTCTCTGCCTACTTGTGATCTCTCTCTGTCAAATAAATAAATAAAATCTCAAAAAAAATTTATAGCTATCAAAAATTGGGAGCCAGAATGAGGCAAGGTGATATGGGGGCAGTGTTTCTGAACCTAATTTATCTTTCATAAAGAGCAGGATGTCTAAATTTATGATCAATTAATATGTGCAACTTAAAAATACTTGTATAATATTATTATTTAGAATTATGGAGTACCCAGCAAGGCAAGAAAGAAGAGGTATGGTGGAAAGTAATTCCCTCAAGCATATGCTAGATCAAGGAAACTATATGAAGCCTACATCTGGGCAAGGGGCCTGTGGTTAGGGCAGGACTTCTTCTTTTTTTAATATTATCATTTATATTTTTTATGTACACGAATGGCTTTGATAAAAATGCCAAAAGAGGGGCACCTGGGTGGCTCAGTCGGTTGAGTGTCTGACTCTTGATTTCGGCTCAGGTCATGATCTTGGGATCATGAGACCGAGCTATCAAGCCCCACATCAGGCTCCACACTCAGTGGGGAGTCTACTTGAGGATTCTCTCTCTCTCTCTCCCCCTTTTTCCCTCTGCCCCTTCCCCCACTCCTGTGCTTCCTCTAGAATAAATAAATCAACCTTTTTTTAAAAAATGCCAAAAGCAGGAGCACCTGGGTGGCTCAGTGGGTTAAAGCCTCTGCCTTCGGCTCAGGTCATGATCTCAAGGGTCCTGGGATCAAGCCCCACATCGGGCTCTCTGCTCAGTGGGGAGCCTGCTTCCCCCCTCTCTCTGCCTGCCTCTCTGCCTACTTGTGATCTCTCTCTCTGTCAAATAAATAAATAAATAATCTTTAAAAAATGCCAAAGCAAAGATGAGGTAGATTCAATTATAGATGGCCTTATAAAGACTAGGCAGGGAAAATTATACTCGATTTAGGCCTGATGACGGCACCGGGACTGGTGGTAAAGAGGTGGACTTAGCATTTCATAGAAAAAGCCCAATAGACCCAACGTCCAGGTAGAAGATGACAGAGGTCGGTACAGAGAACAGTAACGTTTCCTGGCCTGGGGGGCTGTAATGGTTGGGACTGCCCTGCCCATGTCTGTGTTAAAGCCCTCCCTCCAGTACTCCAGATTGTGCCTGTATTTGGAGGTAAGGCCCTTAAAGGCACAGTTAAGGTGAAATGAGGTCACTGGGGGGGAGGGGTCTCTAATCCGGTGTGAGTGGGAGAGACACCGGCACAGGTGTGGGCACAGCCAGAAGGCAGCCGTCTGCACGCCAGGGAGAGGTCTCAGGAGAAACCAAACCTGCCAGCACCTTGGTCTTGGACTCCCAGCCCCTAGACTGTAAGGAAGTACATTTCTGTCATTTAAGCCACCTTCGTCCTCTGTTGTTTCTGTGGGGTTTTGCTATGGAAGCCCTGTCAGACTAATAGGGAGACTAAGAAAATGGCCTTGCCATGACCAAAGGCAGGATGATGGGAAGGAAAAGCGAGTTTGGGAAGGGAGATACCTTCAAATTATAGCACGGGTAAGCTCGCCAAGAGTTTGCCCACGGTAAGCAGCGAGGGGCTAACGCCTAAGTGAGCAATGACACGGACCTTTCTGGCACAGAGGTAACAGCTGTAGGAAAGATGGGCTTTTGGAGTGAAAGAGCAAAGAGAGGCCGGAGTGCCGTGGGCTGAGGAAAGGGAGTATCCAGCAGAGGGAGGGCAAAGTGGGGAGAAGCCATACAAAGAGAAGGAACGGCAAGCTAGCAGGATGGAAGCCAAGAAGAGAGCATTTGAGGTAGGAGAAATTCTTTCTTTTTTTTTTAATGCACAGAGAGGTCAAGAGATTGAGAAACCAGAAAAGAATAATGGATTTAGCAAAAAAGAGGTCATTGTTGACCTTTAAGAGAACAGTTTCCGTGTAGCTGTGGGGAAGGAAACGGGACTGCCAAGTATGCAGTGGGCTGAGACTATGGACAGAGAGGGAGGCAAGAAGCATTGAGGGTCAGAGAGGCCCCAGGGAGAAGCAGCATGGTGGGAGTGATGGGGGGCTATCCAAGGACCCCTCGCAGCTAAACAGGGAAGCAACCAACACGGTGGGAAAAAGAGAGAAAGAAGGGAAGTCCTCTGAGGTGGTGTAGGGAGGGTGGGAGCAGGAGGAATGAATGTATTTTAGAAAGGAGCGAGGGTAAGACTCCCAGGGAGCTAGGAGGGAAGAGGTGTGGAAATCTTGTGAACTAGGGGTCAGGGTAATTTCAGAAGCTTGAGACTGATTAGGAAGTCAAGGACTGTGAGGGTCGGAGAGGGAGGAGGGGCCTGGGGGAAGGAAAGCAAGTCTGTTAGAGAGATTATGAATTTAATAGAAGTCAATAAGAAATCAGTAAGAGACTTCAAGCTGTTGTAAAACCCTGTGACTTTGGAGCTTATGCACTCCTAAGAATCAAGAATTCAGGGGCACCTGGGTGGCTCGGCTGTTAAGCGTCTGCCTTCGGCTCAGGTCATGATCTCAGGGTGCTGGGATGGAGCCCCGCATCGGGCTTTGCTGCTCGGAGAGAAGCCTGCTTCTCCTTTCTCCCACTCCCCCTGCTTGTGTTCCCTCTCTCGCTATCTTTCTCCCTCTGTGTTAAATAAATAAAAATATTTAAAAAAAAAATCATTCACATTTATCCGGAGCCATTTACGTAACCTTTGTGTGACTTCAAGAAGCTCCTTCCTGAATCATTTCCTGTGATTGCACTGCCATTTCCAGTGTTCTGGAATTCCATCCCACAAGTGAGGGCCATTTATATACTCCAATGCCTGGAAGAGTCTTGACTTGGAAGATTTTAGTACAAAATCAACTATTCTCTGCTCCAAGTGAAGGATCTCAGTGGTCTCCAAAAGGCAATCAGCTAAAAGCTTTCCAGAGGAATATTCTGCTAAACCAGATTAGCGGGGACCTCTGTGCACGCTGGGCCCGCAGAAAGAGAGGAGTGTTAGAAGTGAAGATAGGAGTCACTCTGCAGCTCTGCGGCTGGCAGGCCCTCAATGGCTCAACGGTGGCCTCAGTGCACGGGTTCCTTCCTTCTGCTCTGCCAGTCCTCATTCTGGTTGATTCATGAACTCAAAATGGCTCCTGTGGTGCCCAACCTCTCAGCTACATTCAAAGGGAGAAAATTGTTGGCGTAAAAGCCTTTGTCCTCCTGGTGCTCCTCTCAACAGGGGAAACTATTATTTCCCAGTGGCCCTGCAGTGTGTGTCCCCTCAAATCTTACTGACCATGCAGAGAGATCACAGGCCTGGCTACTCTAAGGGTTTATAAGGGAGACTGACAAAGGCTTGGCCACTAGGGACTTATCCACCGCATGGGTATACCCCCCAACACACAAAAAAGCAGGGGCGTAGGTAACAATGTTTGTCACAGGGAATCTAACCCAGACACATAAACGTTTGGTCTTCATTCTACGTCACATTTTGTACAGTGTTTTCTGGGGCTTGGGGGGTTTTTTTGTTTGTTTGTTTTTATGTAACTTTTTAAATCTTTCACTCCATGGACTTTATTTTCTTATATGGGTGTGACTGTAGTGTAGGTGGGTGTTTTTCCTAATAAAGTATGAGGAAATACCCGTCTGTATTTTTGTTCTAGTCATTACCTTGGTAAATACAAATTCATATATTACATGTAATCCTCTATTCTTTTTTTTAAGATTTTATTTATTTGAGAGAAAGAGAGAAGATGAGAGAGAGCATGATCAGAGGCAGAGGGAGAGGGAGAAGCAGGGTCGCCACAGAGCAGGGAGCCTGATTTGGGACTCAATCCCAGGACCCTGGGATCACGACCTGAGCCACCCAGGGGACAGGACGAATTCCTTTAGACAGGACGAATGACTCCTTACTAGTGAAATTAGTGTATTAACACGTCTTCCCTCCTTCTGCTCTTTTTAGTATTTATCTTTACATTTTTATATATACTTTATAATACTTGATTTGTCAATTTTAATTGATCTATTGTTATCACTGCCTATTAACAATGATTGAATCAGGGGTGCCTGGGTGGCTCAGTTGGTTAAGCAACTGCCTTCGGCTCAGGTCATGATCCCAGAGTCCTGGGATCGAGTCCCACATCAGGCTCCCAGCTCCACGGGGAGTCTGCTTCTCCCTCTGACCTTCTCCCCTCTCATGCTCTCTCTCACTGTCTCTATCTCAAATAAATAAATAAATAAATAAAATATTTTTAAAAAAATGATTGAATCAGCACGACTTAAATGAGCTTCCTCTTTTTGTCACTTTTCCTCTCCCTACTATTGTTCACTATGTACTTTCTGTCTAGTCAAATGGGAATTGGAATATAGGCACTTGGAACTTCCAGTGACGTACAAGGGAGATTTTCTTGCCGGGGAGATTGGTAAAAAGATGGCTTTTCATTTCGATACGGAACTGGCTATATGACCCAGTCGTGAAGGAAGGACCAGCTTCTGGCTCAAGGTTATCCTGCTGACATATACAAGTATTGGCTTCTTATAATCAGTAGTGTGTGGAAGTAAATATTAAGGAAAGTCTAGTAGCAGAGTCTAATGTCCAGCCTCTAGTGTTCAGCATCCAGGACTTAATCTGTACGAATGTGCAGTAGCCCTCAGATCTATGTTGTTAAGCAGGCTCTGCACTCAATGTGGAGCCCAACGTGGGTCTTGAACTCACCACCCTGCGATCAAGACCTGAGCTGAGATCAAGAGTCAGACGCTCAACTGACTGAGCCACCGAGGCACCCCTCTGGTCTGTGTTTGTTAACACAGACTTTCTTCTGAATGTCACCAGTAGTTTGGGACCTAAGGCTGTCCAACCCCACAGAGCCATGTAAAATGGGGCAATCCCTTTTCCCCTAAGGTTAGATCTTGGGTTTGGATCTTGTTCATGCAGCTCCTGCAGACTTTGACCTTCTAGACTCTGCCTAGACCATTCATACCTCATGTCTCCTATTCCTCCACTGACTTCCTAAAAAGGGATCTCCTTTCTATTACATCGCCAGGACTGGCCTAGCCTCTTTGGCCATGTATTAGCTCTCCTGGTACTTGACCTCTTACCCTCCTGCCTGTTTGTGTCTACCAGCCCCCTCCTGGTTAGCCACACTCCCAGGCCTCTCCTCACTAGACCAACTCTCCCCCATTGCTGCTTCAATCCCACACGGGCACTTTGTTGGAAAGTCAAAAAATGGGAACACTGCTCTGAGAACCAAGGAGGAGGAGTGTGTGCACGGGGAAGTTGTCTACAACCGATGGACACACTTCCTCTCAAAAGGCTCAGAGAGTAAATAGTTGACACTTTGCAAGCCGTGCAGTCTCTGTCAGAACCATTCAGCTCTGCCTTTGTGGGAGGAAAGCAGCCATCCCGCTAGGGTGGATTCCAATAAAACTTCATTTACAGATGCTGAAGTTCGAATATCATTTCATGTGTCAAAAAGTATTTTCCTTTTGGTCTTTTTTTCTTCTATTATTTAAAAAATGTGAAATAATGTAAAAACCATTCTGAATTCAGGGACTGTTAAAAAAAAAAAAAAAAAAGACGATAGGCCAGAAGTGGCCTGCAGGCCATTCTTTGCCTCTGCCTGGTCTGGTCTATGAGACTGAAAGTCAAACACTGAGCTGGGACCAATGAGAATCCTAATGGACACAGGTTCTGTGGTTCTGTCTGTTTATTTAATGAGAAGGGATGTAGGGGTGCCTGGGTGGCTCAGTGGGTTAAAGTCTCTGCCTTCGGCTCAGGTCATGGTCTCAGGGTCCTGGGATCAAGCCTGGCATCGGGCTCTCTGCTTAGCAGGGAGCCTGCTTCCCTCTCTCTCTGCCTGCCTCTCTGCCTGCTTGTGATCTCTCTCTCTCTCTCCTCTCTCTGTTAAATAAATCAATACAATCTTTAAAAAAATAATTTAAAAAAAATGAGAAGGCATGTGATATCCTCAATGAGCTCTAGCTACAGAATTATTTATTGAAAGAGTCTTGTATCTCAATGGGATCTTACCATTGCCCTAAGTTCAGGAATATCTAAATACCAGAAAATGGAAAAAGGAACACATGGACATCTGATCCCCCTACAGTTCTTTGTTTTTCTTTCCAAATTAACCAGAAATGCAGGAGAAATTGACAGATGACAGCCTTCTTTTGTTCAAATGGCCTCATCTAGCTTATTTTAGCCTCAAGAAAGACAGTATTTCTGGTGTCCTAAGTACCCAAATATTACAAAACTGTTCTTAGTCTGATTGTCTTTAAGTGGCTCCTTGCTAGTTTAGAATCAACAACCTGAGCTGAATATTTTAACATGGATTTTACTTGGAAAATGTCAAATCTTTAATTAACAAGCTTTTTAAAGGTATACTTTTCATGATTATAGTAATCGCCAGGATGATATTGAGCAGATCACTAGCCATACATCCATTGTTTTACTCAACATCATACGTCAGGCTTTTTTTTTTTAATAAGCTTATTTTAGCATACCTTTATATTTACAAAAAGTCACAAAGATAACAGAATGCCCATATAATTCTTATTTCACATTACTGTAATACAGCTGCCAATATGAGAAACCAACACTGGTATATTACTATTAACTAAACTCTAGGCTTTTTTTCAGACTTCACCTGTGCTAGACTTTTTTTTTTTTTTTTTTAAGATTTTATTTATTTGTCAGAGAGAGAAAGAGAGAGAGCACAAGCAGGGGGAGCTTCAGGCAGAGGGAGAAGCAGACTCCCCCCTAACCATGGGGCCCAATATGAGAATGCATCCCAGGACCCTGGGATCATGACCTAAGCTGAAGACAGACTTTTAACCAACTGAGCCACCCAGGCGTCTGCATGCTAGGCTTTTGATTATCAAACCAAAGTAAATTATTACAATGGTGCTACCATTTTATAATAATAGGTTAATAATTAGTTCAGTCTTTAGTTAGACTAAAAGTATATCATAGTCCCAGGATATATATCTCTTTACACTATCCCTTCCTCGTAATTGTTTTAATGAATTTAAAAGAAAGCAGCCCAGTCAAGATTATTTTATTATTAAAAAGGTCTGAATGGGATCCTTAAGCTAGATATTTGAGAGTATTCAATATGTAATAGGGAATCGAAACTTAAAAAGGCAATTGTTTTATTTTAAAAAGCCAACCAAAACCAAAACCAAGGCATTTGTGACTTCCTATTAACATCAGCTGTTTTACTTCTGTTAAATCTGCAGCGGCCACGGTTTTGCCATATTTGGGAAATAACAGAAAATTAAAAAGGAAACGATCTTGCTTTTTAAGCTAGTTCCTTTTTTTAAAAACTTGTCTTTTCCAATAATAAACATATATTGCTTATTAAGGGTCACCTTATATGCTAGTTTATTTTCTGCATTTTGTTGATTTAAACATCCACATTTCTTACTCCATTTAAAAAAAAATACAATGCCCCACTCCAGGACTCAGGTAGCCTCCTCTCTTGTTCCTTATCTGAGGCATCAGTGCTATATACTGCTGTCTCTCTCTCCCACTCTCAAGGTCCACCTCCCCTCTGCATGGGCTTACTTCTCAGCACAACTGCAAGCATCACTCCTCAATAGCAAAGAAGTTCCAAAGGGAACATTCACCTCTCATTCAAGGTAATAAAGGGAGTTAGTTGAACAAGCTTTTCCCTTTTGATGCTAAGAGGATTAGATGCAGTCCTCTCAAGCGAAACAGATTCATTAACTCTGTGAAGCATTAAGACCAGAAATCCATGTGCATTGTGTGTATTTAACCTGTTAAAATGGGGCTTGTAATCATCAACTTTAAATTATCTGTTGGGGGTGGTGGGGAGACAGAACTTTATCATCCTGCTTTATCAACTTTATCATCCATATGAACTTTATCATCAGAACAAATGACATCCTGCAACTTTATAACTGAGAAAGATGGTATTTGTTCCGGTTTAATCTCCACCAAATCTTTTTCCTATGCCTCTTAACACGCAAAATAATTTTTGCTTTTTACCTCCATTCCTTCCTCTGAATAGTTCTGAGTATAGTTTTTCAGTAAACGTGCCAAGGCCAGAAGACATAAGATTGGAAGGACAAAAGGAAGGGGCAGTGAGTAGTTCATGAGCCAGACATTCTCATGGGTTCTCCCACAGGAAGCAATTTCTCTCCATCTTCTGGTGCCTGATAGGCCTTTAATAGGAGACAAAACCTCCTGGTTCTTAATTTGAGATAAAGGATGGCGCTGGGGCCATTTAGAATACCCATGCTCAAGGGCCCAGCAGAAAGGGGAGCTGGTGAAGGGTTCTGAGCAGGGCCAGGAGGAGAAGGAAGCCAAAGAAGGAGTAAAACCATCATGAACACTTTCACATGGGTTGTTAAAAAGAAAAAGTATCTGCACAGAGACAAATATGGCAAGATGTTGACAGTTGTTGAATCTAGGTAATGGGCACACAGGCTTTCCTAAGTCCTAGTCTTTCAATCTTCCGTGTACATACATAATTTTTCAAAACAAAAAGGATGTGAGAAACCTGTGGATAGGCCATATATGTTTGACATTTTTCTTTTAAAAATATTGGGAGAAGGACACCTGGGTGGCTCAATCGGTTAAGCGTCTGACTTGATTTTGGCTCAGGTCATGGTCTCAGGTTTGTGAGATGGAGCTCCACATTGAGCTCCTCACTGGGCATGGAGTCTGCTTAAGATTCCTTCCTTTCCTTCTGCCCCTCCCCTCACTCAATCAATCAATCAATATTGGGAGATATCCAAATATGATGTGAACATAAAATCACAACTGAAAAGTTATGAATAAATGTTCATAGTCATACTTAAGGGAGTGCAGATCATAGATTGTTTTTTTCCCAGCTACTTTGGCGCTTATATTAGCCAAGAGAAAAAGGTCATAATGTTTTCATGTAAAACATACTTGGCTCTTTTAAATAACAGCTGTGACAAGTAGCAGAAAGAATTAAAGAACGCTACATTTGTAATCCATTCGAAACACCAACGGGTTGTACGTAATTAAAGAAATGTCTGAAACATTTTGTGAAATACTGTTGTAGCCAGTAAGGAGAGGCAGGCCCTCCAGTGGGCATAGGAATGCAGATTAGAAGAGAAACAAAAACACACACACAATTACTCAATGTTACACAACTTCTATATGCTACCTTGACTTAAATTCAAGAGCAAAAATTAACACACTCCCCTATTTTTGGTGAACACATGTAACCTTAAATGTAACTTCAAATGACCTTTCCCTCTAGATTTTCCGTGGGAATAGTCCAATTTTTTTTTAAGCCTTTCTAATTTTTCATCTAAGAGATGGCAGGCTTGGCACTTTTACACTTAATGTCATCAATGTAATATTTCTTGGGATTGCAGGAAGATTCAAATTCTTTTTTTTTTTTTAATATTTTATTTACGGAGAGCATGCAAGCACGCATGTGTGTGCATGAACGGGGGCGGGGCAGAGGGAGAGGGAGAAGCACGCTTCCTGCTGAGCAAGGAGACCAGTGCTGGACTCGATCCCAGGACCCTGAGTCCATGACCTGAGCAAAAGGCAGAGGCTCAACTGACTGAGCCATCCAGGCGCCCCAAGATTCATATGTCTTTATAGCTGATCCAGTGAGGCTGGAGCTCCTGCTAGGCCAATCTCAGATCTCTTCAGGACATTTTGTGCATCAATGTATGTAATCATGTCAGTCTCCAAAACCATTCCCCCCAGTACCATTTCTGCAAAACACTGTCTGCCTTGTCTACAGGGAGAATTAAATCCAGTTCAGACATTTTTCAAAAATACTTGTCAAAAGTTTCTAAGAATACCTGGATTAGACCTAAAATACCAACTTCACTCTCTAAAGAATTCACACAGAAGACAAAATATAATGCTGTGTGTAATGTCCATGAAGTCAATTTGTTGTCAGATCCACCAATTAAGTACCCTCCCTAGGAGGATTACAAACATTTTCATCTTTCTTGGGTACCAAATGGAAAGTCCCCCTGATGGTTTGCTGTTGTAGGTCTTCACCGTGGGGCAGGTAGTATGTGGAGAGCCACTGCTTCCCACAGTTGTTGAAAATGAGGGTTGTCCTGATCACCGCTGGGTGGGGCAGGGCTGACCGAGCAGATGCTGGGGGCCAGGCTGGGGCAGGCAAGAGAGCTCCCCACCCCCCAGTGCATCTTGCTAGCTATCCTCTCCCTACTTGAATTTTTTAGTTTTTTTGTTTGTGGTTGCCATTGGTTTTGTTTGTTTACTTATTTTGGAAATTTTCAAAGAAACATGACAGCAGAGATAATGAGTGGGTATAGAAGGGAAAAGAATGGGTATAGTAAAACACCACCTACCCCTCATCCACTTTCAAACAATTACCAACATTTCCCAGGCTTGTTCCATGTGTTCCCCACATTGTGTTTTTTCTTCTTCTGGAGTGTTTTAAAGTAAATCTAGATACATATCATATCATCGCACTCATAAGTATAGGAATACTTTCTAAAGATAAGGCCTTTTTCTTTTTCTTTTTTTAATATGCCAACAGAGTCATCATCATACGTAACAAAATTTATAGTGACTCCTTAATAGCATATATTTTGGAGTAAGGTATTAAGTTCTCAACAATTCTCAATATAGTTTTGGTTGAATTTTCTTATATTCTTAATTGGCCTTCCAAAGACTGAACTAACATAATACTGAAGAAATAAATATCTATATTTACTATGGGCTGAAGGTTTGCATACCCCGAAATTCATATGTTAAACCTAATCCCCAAAGTGATGGTATCTGGAGGTGCAGCTTTGGGGAGGTGATTAGGTCATAAGGGTGGAGTCCCCATGAATGTGATTAGTGTCCTTATAAAAAGACCCCAGAGGGGCGCCTAGTTGGCTTAGTTGGTAGACCATGGGACTTTTGATCTGGGAGTCATATCTGAGCCCCAAGTTGGTTACAGAACTTGCTTTTTTTAAAGTGTGTTTTGTTTGTTTTTGTTTTGAGAGAGAGAGTGAGCAAGAGAACACCAGCAGGGAAGGGCAAAGGCAGAGGGAGAAGCAGACTCCCCTCTGAGCAGGGAGCCTGACATCGGGCTCAATCCCAGGACCCAGGGAGCATGGCCTGAGCTGAAGGCAGAGGCCTAACTAACCGAGCCACGCAGGCGTCCCTGAATACCTTTTTTTTTGGTAAAGTATTTATTTTTAGTAATCTCCACACTCCATGTAGCGCCCAAACTGATGACGCCCAGATCAAGAGTCACATGCTTTTCTGAGTCAGCCAGGCCCCCAGATTAATTTACAACAGCAGCAACAGGCCCCAGGGAGCTCCCCTGCCCCTTCCGCCATGTGGGACGCGCACGGATTAGGAAGCAGCTTCTTACCACACATCAAATCCGCCTGCACCTTGATCTTGGGCGTGCCACCTTCCAAGTCCATGAGAAATAAAGGGCTATCTTTTATAAGTCACCCAGAATACCTGTGGTATTCTGCTAGAGCAGTCTGAAGTACAGTAAGGTAATACCTACGCAGAGGCCTTTAAGAAACTGAAGTTCATGGGCACCTGGCTGGCTCAGTCTGTAGAGTGTGTGACTCTCGATCTCAGTGTTGTAAATTCAAGCGCCATGTCTGGTGTAGAGATTACTTAGAAAAATATAATCTTTAGGGGTAGTTGGGGGGCAAAGCCAGTTGAGTGTCCGACTGGGTTTCGACTCGTGTCATGATTTCAGGGCTGTGGGACTGAGCCCGCGTCAGGCTCCAGGATCAGCATGGAATGCACTTGGGACTCTCTCTCCCTCTCTCTGCCCCTCCCATTTGCGTGTGTGCGCTCTCTCTCTCTTTGTCCAATAAATAAATAAATCTTTATTCGTAGTCTTTAAAAAATCCTGAAGTTCAACAGGAAGTGTTGTGATATAAATAACAGCACTGGTGCGCAGAAAAAAATAAACAAGGCAGAGTTTTAAGTAAAATCTCAAAAAATATTTGACCTGACAACATCGCCGAGAGTATGGTAAAACAAGTATTGTCATAGCTTGTTAGTGGGCATGTAAATTGGTTAGTGTACCAGCCAGATGGCATGTTAAAAGAGTAACCGAAGGAAGTTTGATGAGAGGATTATTTATAGCCGTGCTCAGGGTTGGGGCCCCCTGCAAGGGCTGGTGAAGCACCGAGGCCAAGCAGGTGCAGGAAGTGGTTGCTGCGGGCCCTTGGGGAGCTGGGGGAGGGAGTCTGAAACACGGCAGGAGGGCTGGGGGCAAGCCTGGGGCTCCTTCATCCCACCCTCCCATCCCTCCACAGGGAACGCAACTGGAAGACACTGACAGTTTCATAGAGGTCAGCCTCCGAAGGTACAGAGCAGAGGAGAGAGAGGGAGTATGTATCTGTCTGGAGAGCAGGCAGAGGACCCAACGCGGAGACACGTTAGTGCTATCCACCAGTTTTATTCATCTATTATTTATTTTTAAAGATTCTATTCATTTATTTGACAGAGAGAGAGTGCGCACACGATTGGGGGAGTGGGAGATGAGGAAGCAGGCTCCCGGCTCAGATGAGAGCCTGATGCGGGACTCGATCCCAGGACCCCAGATCATGATCTGAGCCGAAGGCAGACACCTACCCGATGGAGCCCCCCAGGCCCCCCATCTACCAGTTTTAAATGAACACCTTTGGATCTAGCCATTTGACTTCCGAAAACTCACCTTACAGAAAATCTCAAATGTAAATCATGTTGGAAAATAAAAAAATAGCAGTATTTTGTATTTGCCGAGCGCTGACTGCGTATGAGGGACCAAGCCAGGTATTTTGCACTCATTCTCACAAGAACCCTACGAGTTTGGCACGGTTACTACTGCCATTTTACACTTAAGGAGATTACAGTTCCGAGAAGCTAAGACAGGGCCACAGAGTTAATCAGTGACAATACCGGGACTTAACCGAGCTCTAAGGAAATCCAGGACAGCATTGTCTGCAAAAATAAAAGCCTGAATACAACCTCAACGGGATTTGGACACAAGGTAAATCAATGACGGTACATCTACACAATGAAATACCATGTAGCTTAAAAATGAATAGAGTAGATCTACAGGTGCTGCTATGGAAAGATACATAGTAGATGGGGGGAAAACAAAGGTACAGAACATTGTGCCCATTCGTACATAAACATGACAGGTATGAAAGGTATGAAAAGAATAAGGGTTATCTTCTGGTTACCAGTCTTTTAGTCCTGGATTTTCATATACATATTATTTTTTCAATAAATATGTGATTGAATAAAAAGTCACATACACAGAAAAACATACGTAAAGTGTCCAGAAGTGAACAATGATAGGGAACATTAAGAGAACACTAATCTAAACAGTTGTTTTTTTTTTAAAGGTTTTATTTATTTGAGAGAGAGCAGAGAGAGAGAGAGAGAGAGAGAGAGAAAGTGTGTATGGGCAGGGGCAAGGGCAGAGGGACAAGCAGAGTCCCCGCTAAGCAGGGAGCCCCACTTGGGGCTCAATCCCAGGACTCTGGGATCACAACCTGAGCCCAAGGCAGAGGCTTAACTGACTGAGCCACCCAGGCGCCCCCAATCTAAAGGTTTTATATACATTATCTCTGAATATTCAAAAGAGCCCTATTAAATGGGTATTACTATTACCCTCATTTTTAAAAGGGAGGAACAGAGGAGCAGGGATACAAAGAGATTAAGTCATTTGTCCAAGGTCACCCAAGGCAGCAGAGCTAGGATTTGACTGTCTAGCTCGAGAGCCAGGTCTCATAACTAACTTCTTAATAAATGATCGTTTTGTTTCTGATAATTTGGCTTAACGCAGCATTAGCTTTTCCAACAATTACACTATAGAGCTGCAGAACTAGTTCATTTAATGCATAAGCAATCTTCTACGTTTTTTGTTTGCTTTATGGGTTGTTACCAAGCCTGGTCTCCTCCTTTTTGTATTTGTACAAAAAAATTTTTTATTTATTTTTAATCTCAGTGAATTTTTTTTTAAGATATTTATTTTTAAGTAATCTCTACACCCAGCCTGGGGCTCAAACCCACACCCTGAGATTAAGAGTCACATGCTCTACCCACTGAACCAGCCAGACACTCCAACAAAAATCTTTTTTTTAAAACCTAAAAACATCTCAGGGCGCCTGGGTGGCTCAGTCGTTAAGCGTCTGCCTTCAGCTCAGATCATCTCAGAGTCCTGCGATTGAACCACAGATATGGCTCCCTGCTGGGAGAGTCTGCTTCTCCCACAGCTCCTGCCTGTGTTCCCCCTCTCGCTGTGTCTCTCTCTGTCAAATAAATAAGTAAAATCTTAAAAAAAACCCAAAAAACAAACAAAAAACCCAAACCTAAAAACGTCTCTTTACATTTATTCTAGTTAAAATATCAACCTGTTGGTTTGGCATTGGGATTCCAGCCTGTAGGGATGGTGGTGAATCTACACAGGCTGGAATCCCTTCCTAGCTTGAGGCTAATCCTAAACTCTGATGATCGCACCTCTTGTGCAGACATGTGAATTACTGACAAAGCTGCTAGGCCGGATGGACGGTGAGTGATGGGCAGATCTGCGAGACGCGACCTGGACAGGCCGACTCAGATACATCAATTAATCGACAGAGTTTGTATGGTTTAAACTGCTGATTCATCTGCCCCCATTTCTTTACCCTGTCCCCAAGGACAACATGTTAGGTTTTGCTCATCATTTTGCTGGCATTACCGGTTTTATTCCATTGGTGTGGCCCTATAATTGCATCTCACCGTCACCACCCCCTTTTTTAAGAGAGTCTGGCTTGAAGGGACTTGTTTACAGGACACAGGTGGGCTTCTGTCCCCACATCTTTCTTACAGACTCTGTGAATCATTCCTGTAGTGGTTTGCTCACAATTTTACCAACAATTTAAATTTCAAATTTACTAGTTCCTATTTTGAGAATTGAACTTTCTCTTTTTTTCCCCCCCAAATTTGAGATTTCTTTTTTGCCCAGTCTTTCAGTTTCTCCTCAGGTGTCCTATGATCTCTCAAGGACTAATCATGGCGACTCAGGGCATTTGGGCCGATTCCTAGGTTATCCTATTTTGTGTAGTTCGATTCATTTTAAACACTTGAATTATCATTTGATGCTCTTGCACACTCTTACAGGGCTTCAATTCTTTCTGTTAAAACTTTGCAGCTTACTAGAAATGTTGCTTTACAAAGGAGGTGAAGAAAAATACTGGGCTGTTTTCTTGGCTCATTGTTATTTAGTGGCATTTATGTTAATTCCAACAAAACAGCAGAGAATACTGCTCTTCCTGTTTCTTTTTAAAGCCAAATATGCTTTTACCAGCCCTTTCCCTCTGAGTAGGGTGGGAGGCCTGGAGAAAGTCACCTCCATCCTGTCCTGCTAGAGGAGCAGCGACTAATCGCCTAGACCCAGGTCTTTGGCTGGGACACTCTACTTGTAGGAGAGGTCGCCCTCGGGCACTCTTCTAGTCCCCCTGACATGGTGACCTCCAGGCAGGTATGACATTTGCTAGTTCTCTCTTCTCTGTTTATGCAGAACCGCAGGCGGTCTCAGTTCCTGCTTGGCAGAAAGACTTAGGTCCCAAACCTACCTTGTGTCCTGCAACCCCGTTGACCAGAGAGCTACGAAGGCCGTTATGGAAACCCGCGCGCAGATGAAAGGGGAGCTGGTAGAGGTTCCCATACACGGTTGACGCGTGCTGAGAACCTCCAAGGGAGCTGAGGCAGGGTGTGGCGGTCCCGAGTCCTCCTCCAGGACCTGCTTCGTGAGCGTGCCCCGGAGCAGCTGCTCAGAGTGGCCCCGTGCTTGGTTTCAGACACTCGAACCATCTTGAAATTAGGAGCAATTTTCTTTATCACGGGGACTCTCGTGATCATCTTTGGGACCAGCCCAAATGGTGCCGCCAGTCCTGACCCAGCCCTTACTGCTCACAGAAACCTTTAGCTTCTAAGGGGGAGGAGATAACTGTTTGTTCCAGGTTTCACAGCACTGGGCAGGTTTTTGCTCACGTTGCATTCATTCTGAGGAAGGTACTCCCCCTTTTCTCTTTTCTACAAACCTTCTGAAATCCTGAACTTCTGACAAAACTCTGTACTCACACTGGTCCCTCAGACACCTCCCTCCTCTCTTCATTTTCACAGACATGCACAATTGGGACTGGAGGTTATTTTTCTACTTTTCTTAAACACTCCAGGGCCTTGAGCCCAACATAAACATAGTTGGGGATATATGTGGCTTCTTTTCTTCGAATTTCTTTTTCAGTCTATTTTCCATAAGCCTATTTCATTTCCTTTTTCAAGGAAAAAGGCTGCATTAGCAAATCTTTACGACAAATAAGATACCCCATAACTTCCCGGCCTCTCCTTTCCATGAAGGGCAGCATGGCCGTGGCTCTTCTCATTTCTCCTAGGCCCACTCAGATGTCCTTTGCTCGCTCGCTCCAGTAGGAAGAGAGGGAGTCCTTCACACACCCATTTCAAAATTACTTATCAAGTCTCCTGCAAGAAAAGTGCCTTTCTCAGGAGGATAGAAAGTAACTTCACTCTCTCTGATAGACTGATTCCTTGTGATTTCTCTTCAGTTTAAGAATGTGTCAACTATCTAAAGGTCAGCAAAACATGGTCATGGCCCGTTTTTGTCTTACCTGAGAACTAAGAATGTTTTTCTTTTTTTGAGGGTGGTAAAAATAAATAATATGCAATAAAGAAAGCCTAAACTATTTCATATCTGTCCCCATAGAGAAAAAACCCTTCCAACCCTGGATTTAGAGAAAGTGTACCAATGTGCCCTCCTTCTCCACTACAGTCAACAGAAAAAGTTACTCTAAGCTTTGGCAAAATTGGTCTTCAGCCTCCACTGGGTCCTGAATCCCGCGTTTCCTCTCTGTTCGTTCTGCACACAGCTCTTTCTAACCGTTTCTACTGTGCCTAAGAGCATTCCATTGGGCTCTAAGGTCTTGGCAAGTTTCTAGACCTTTCGGAGGAAAGTTGTCCCGAACACAAGCTTTCTACATAAAGTATCTGTGGTTTGGGCTCTTTGCCAGAAGCCAACCCTACTGTCCGGGCAGGGGTCCGAGGCAGCGGGGGTGGAGGGAGAACCTCCCCGCCAAGAGGAGGGAACGGTGGCGCTCTTCCCAGCGGGGAAGCCGGGGAGTACTGGTAGACCCACCTGGACTCTCCTTATAGGGCCTGCGGATGCTTATGTGCACTCAGAAGAGCCTCAAAAACTCATTTGGGGCACCGACATGCTCAGTCGGTGGAGCATGCAACTCTTGATCTCAGGGTCATGAGTCTGAACTCAACATTGAGAGATTATTTAAAACTAAAATTAAAAAATAAAAACCCTCTGGTTATTCACTCAGTTCTCAGAGGCCTGTTGCTGATCTCGGTTTTGGACGTGCTGCGACCCAGAGCGACTGGTCAGCCACTGGGGGGGACTCCCACACCATTTCTGGCCCTGCACCTCTGTGCCCCTTCCTCGCCGTGTTTGTGAGCCTGAACAGCCCGCCAGGGTTGCAAGCCCGCCTCAGTTTCCCCTCTCCCCCAGGGGGTCTGGCTCCCACCACCCTCTCCTCCGTAGCAAGCCTGCTCCTTGTGTTAGGACCTGCTTAGCCTAAGTGATTCCATCTCGTCTAAGCAGCCATTTGGTTGTGAACACAAGCTGACCTTGCCCTAAGGGAACAAAGTCAGCCTGGAGGAACTTACTTAGAAAGCTAAGTCCAGGACACCCGTGGACTGTGGGCTGCTGGCTCCTGATGGCGGTCCCCCAGAAGAACAAGGGCGAGTCAGGCCAGGTGGGGGTGTCCAATCAG